>JABXJD010000383.1:277500-518061 GCA_013375575.1 Percina caprodes | reverse complement strand
TTTAAATAATCCAACACTCAAATTAGTTGTTACCTGAGACAAAGGGCAAAATTTAACATGAATAATTTGATTTAGTTATAGTCAGAAGTGACAACTGGGTTGGACTGAAAAAATAAAGACATATACCCCCCTATGTTAAAATACAGGGGGCATAAGTATACACCCCCTATGTTAAAATACAGGGGCATAGTATACACCCCTATGTTAAAATACAGGGGCATAAGTATACACCCCCTATGTTAAAATACAGGGGCATAAGTATACACCCCCTATGTTAAAATACAGGGGCATAAGTATACACCCCCTATGTTAAAATACAGGGCATAAGTATACACCCCTATGTTAAAATACAGGGCATAAGTATACACCCCCTATGTTAAAATACAGGGGCATAAGTATACACCCCCTATGTTAAAATACAGGGGCATAAGTATACACCCCTATGTTAAAATACAGGGCATAAGTATACACCCCCTATGTTAAAATACAGGGGCATAAGTATACACCCCCTATGTTAAAATACAGGGCATAAGTATACACCCCCTATGTTAAAATACAGGGGCATAAGTATTCACCCCCTATGTTAAAATACAGGGGCATAAGTATACACCCCTATGTTAAAATACAGGGGCATAAGTATACACCCCCTATGTTAAAATACAGGGGCATAAGTATTCACCCCCCTATGTTAAAATACAGGGGCATAAGTATTCACCCCCCTATGTTAAAATACAGGGGCATAAGTATACACCCCCTATGTTAAAATACAGGGGCATAAGTATACACCCCTATGTTAAAATACAGGGGCATAAGTATACACCCTATGTTAAAATACAGGGCATAAGTATACACCCCTATGTTAAAATACAGGGGCATAAGTATACACCCCTATGTTAAAATACAGGGGCATAAGTATACACCCCCCTATGTTAAAATACAGGGGGCATAAGTATACACCCCCCTATGTTAAAATACAGGGGCATAAGTATACACCCCCTATGTTAAAATACAGGGGCATAAGTATACACCCCCTATGTTAAAATACAGGGGCATAAGTATACACCCCCTATGTTAAAATACAGGGGCATAAGTATACACCCCCCTATGTTAAAATACAGGGGCATAAGTATACACCCCCCTATGTTAAAATACAGGGGCATAAGTATACACCCCCTATGTTAAAATACAGGGGCATAAGTATACACCCCTATGTTAAAATACAGGGGCATAAGTATTCACCCCCTATGTTAAAATACAGGGGCATAAGTATACACCCCCTATGTTAAAATACAGGGCATAAGTATACACCCCTATGTTAAAATACAGGGGCATAAGTATTCACCCCCCTATGTTAAAATACAGGGGGCATAAGTATTCACCCCCCTATGTTAAAATACAGGGGCATAAGTATACACCCCCCTATGTTAAAATACAGGGGCATAAGTATACACCCCTATGTTAAAATACAGGGGCATAAGTATACACCCCCTATGTTAAAATACAGGGGCATAAGTATTCACCCCCCTATGTTAAAATACAGGGGCATAAGTATTCACCCCCCTATGTTAAAATACAGGGGCACATAAGTATACACCCCCCCTATGCACCCCTATTTTTATTTTTAAAGACCAGTTATTTCATGGATCAGGATACTATGCATCCTGATCAAGTTCCCTTGGTCTTGAATTAAATTAAATTGAATTAAAATAGCTAATAAATCAATTTCCAAAAGATGATTTTTTTTCCTCCTCTTTTTAATGGAGGGATTATATCTCCAACCTGGCCTGGGAACCCTGCCCCCCCGACCCGCCCACGGATAGACGGACGGAGATGGATGGATGGATGGACTAAAGCTTTAAAAAGAAGTGATAACAACGAACTGAAAGAGACAATAACTGACCTTCACTGACAAATTCTGCACTTCTGTCGAGGGGGATTATGGGAGGTGAAGTCTGGATGCCGGACTTGTACCACAGAAGAAGGATGAGGCGAAAAATTGCCCTGGAGATCAGGTTGAGAAGGACATTTGGTTAGTCATTTCAAATAAAGTTAAATTGAGAAACACATTAAATTGATTAAACGACAGGTCACCAGAGGAGGGAAAGCATACTTAAAAATCTGAATGAGTCCAATCACCAGCCAGCGGCCGACGTCCCCCCACAGCTTGCAGGCTCCCATCTCCAGGAAAACCTCCACATGCTCCAACACAGACAGCCAGTTGAGGAGTCTCTGCTGAGAGAGAGACTGAACCCACAGCAGGGACACTAGTTACTTTCTGTCTGCAGCGGAGGGTTAAAAAACCCGAAAACTACAATACATCTAAAGATCCTTCTGTTTATTCTTCCAGCCGCTAAAACCGCAGCCGGTTTCTTTACTCTTTGGCCACATTGTTCTCTCCTTTGCGACACATTTCAGGGATAGAAGTTTGTTGGATCAAAAGTATAGATGCAGCAAGCACTTATTTCTCTGAATGCAGCCTGAGATGATTGGTGCTCACCACAGGGAAGGCACATCTCCGCCCTTTGCGCAGAATACTGTCGTTGAAGAGCACCAGGAGTTTGGAGGCAGAGTACACTGGAGAAGACACAAAGCCACGAACAGAGGGGGTAATCTGGTACTCAATCAGTCTTGAATCTTTGAATTCTGCTTTTTTTGGGCCCAGAACTATTTCACATGTAAATACTACATTTAGTGTCTGAATGACTGTTAAAATAGTTATGAGAACATTGATATAACAGCTGATTACACATTTTTGAAGGGTTGTGGGTACTGCAAGTTTGGCATTTTGGTATTGAAACTCACATTTGAGCTGATACTTAATCTTATATATCTGTGATAAGCTAACTGGCGTTGAAAAACGTTGGCTTTTACTTACCTAGCGCCGATATTTCATGAGAATCTGCAAATCGCCCTGAAATACAAGAGCCATGACATGTTTGAATCATCATGTGCTGCAAACAGAAAGGCATAAAGAATAAGTAGCCGGTGTCGATTAGGGCTGCACGATGTAAGGTAAATATGTAATTGCGATTATTTTGACTGATACTGTGATTGCGATATGATTCCCGATATTGGAGGGAATGATCGTTTTTGTATCATTTTCTATAAAAAACACATCTAAATGATTAAAGTGTCCCAAACAAAAGTAGGGTTGGGCACGAGAACCGATTCCTACTTGGAATCGTTTCAAAAATTACGATTCCAGTACAATCGTTTCTTTATTGGAATCATTTGGTGGATTTTGGTTTAAATTCCGATCATTGCTTTCCAATTTAATATGCGCACATTTTGGTATCCAAAGCACAGCAGCCTTGGAGCACAGTGAGCGGCGCTCTAGTGTGGCTTTATTTTACATTACAAAGCCCTGTAAAACTGCCTTAATGGAGCAATATGTTAATTTAAAAGAGATGAAGAAAAGATCAAACTCTGAAGATGAAATCATGTCGGAAATAAAAGCAGAAATAGTTCATTTTACTCATGAAATATTACATAATACTTATAAACAAACAAATTCCGATAACAGAAGTAATTTAATACACGCCCTTAAAGCTGGAAAACAGCAAATTCAAAGTACATTTATTAAATCAATAAAGAAACAGGACGGTTTAATTGTGTTTGAAGAAAAATGAAAAAAGAAAAGTGATCAGAGAATTATGTGGCGATGCATATAAACAAATAGAAATTGACAGTGGATATTATCAATTTGTAAGGCTTCGCACTTTATATACTCTTTTGCACTTTAGTCTGTTCTTTGCACTTTAAAGCCACGATTTGCACTTTTATAATGAAGCCTGCCATGTTTTGTAAATTGTTGTTCGCTGTTTCTATTGTATTTTTTTTTTTTTTGCTCTAATTTATGCTGTTGATATTATGTAATGTATAAAACTTCAATAAAGTTATTAAAAAAAAAAAAAGTAAAACTGCAAATCGCCACTAACTTTCCTCTTACTCGGGATTTCCACCAACTGTGGAACGACTGCGTGTCGGCGCCGTGCTCCCCCGTCCGTCAACACCCACCAGGTGCGGATTTGTTGTAAACATATTGACCCGTTTCAACTCCACTACTCAAAGAATCGTAATCGAGAATCGATAAGAAACGGTTTCAAAAGGAAGAATCAGGATTGTTAAAATCCAAATGATGCCTAACCCTAATAGCAAGGCTGCCCAATTGAACGAAAACATACATTTTGTGCAGTTAAAAAGTAAGTAATCGGAGTTTAACTCCAATGTAAAGCACAGTTAAACTTCCCATTTAAATTACATACGTATATTTTGTCTATGCAGACTGGCAAGAATTACGGTATTCTTCAACATCAACATTTATTTTTGGCTTTCCATCCAGATACAGGGGTTGGACAATGAAACTGAAACACCTGGTTTTAGACCACAATAATTTATTAGTATGGTGTAGGGCCTCCTTTTGCGGCCAATACAGCGTCAATTCTTCTTGGGAATGACATATACAAGTCCTGCACAGTGGTCAGAGGGATTTTAAGCCATTCTTCTTGCAGGATAGTGGCCAGGTCACGACGTGATGCTGGTGGAGGAAAATGTTTCCTGACTCGCTCCTCCAAAACACCCCAAAGTGGCTCAATAATATTTAGATCTGGTGACTGTGTAGGCCATGGGAGATGTTCAACTTCACTTTCATGTTCATCAAACCAATCTTTCACCAGTCTTGCTGTGTGTATTGGTGCATTGTCATCCTGATACACGGCACCTCCTTCAGGATACAATGTTTGAACCATTGGATGCACATGGTCCTCCAAAATGGTTCAGTAGTCCTTGGCAGTGACGCGCCCATCTAGCACAAGTATGGGGCCAAGGGAATGCCATGATATGGCAGCCCAAACCATCACTGATCCACCCCCATGCTTCACTCTGGGCATGCAACAGTCTGGGTGGTACGCTTTGGGGCTTCTCCACACCGTAACTCCCGGATGTGGGGAAAACAGTAAAGGCGGACTCATCAGAGAACAATACATGTTTCACATTGTCCCCATCCCAAGATTTGCGCTCCTTGCACCATTGAAACCAACGTTTGGCATTGGCACGAGTGACCAAAGGTTTGGCTATAGCAGCCCGGCCGTGTATATTGACCCTGTGGAGCTCCCGACGGACAGTTTTGGTGGAAGGAGAGTTGAGGTGCACATTCAATTCTGCCGTGATTTGGGCAGCCATGGTTTTTTGGATACAATCCGGGTTAGCACCCAAACATCCCTTTCAGACAGCTTCCTCTTGCGTCCACAGTTAATCCTGTTGGATGTGGTTCGTCCTTCTTGGTGGTATGCTGACGTTACCATGGATACCGTGGCTCTTGATACATCACAAAGACTTGCTGTCTTGGTCACAGATGCGCCAGCAAGACGTGCACCAACAATTTGTCCTCTTTTGAACTCTGGTATGTCACCCATAATGTTGTGTGCATTGCAATATTTTGAGCAAAACTGTGCTCTTACCTGCTAATTGGACCTTCACAGTCTGCTCTTATTGGTTCAATGTGCAATTAATGAAGATTGGCCACCAGGCTGGTCCAATTTAGCCATGAAACCTCCCTCACTAAAATGAGAGGCGTTTCAGTTTCATTGTCCAACCCCTGTACATTTGGGCCCTTCATATGAAAGAATTTGGGCATAATAATAGTAATGTATCCTTTATTAGTGGAAATTACAATTTACACTCTGTTATTACACATGCACTAATGGAAAGATGCCAGAGTGAAAGGCGCCCCGAGCAGATGGGGGTTCAGTGCCTTGCTCAAGAGCACGTTGGCAGTGCCCAGGAGGTGAACTGACCCAACTCCCTACGGACTGAACCACTGACACCCCCATATTTGAAGGCGGGGACGTCTCTGCAGCACGACAATACTTAATTGTTTTTTTTGTCTTTTATTCCTGTGTTTTATCTGTTTTTATTTTTAAACTGTTTCTTTTTTTTTTTTTAACTGTTTTTATTTATTTATTTAACTGTGTTTTGTGTAAAGCACTTTGAATTGCCTTGTTGCTGAAATGTGCTCTACAAATAAAGCTGCCTTGCCTTAATACTTAACCCTCATGTTGTCCTTGGGTCAAATTTGACCCGTTTTCAGTTTTTTATCACAAAAAATGGGCCTTCGAAATAAGCGCCGCAAATGTCAATATTAGTAATATCAAATAACTTTGGAAAAAACATAAAAAAATGCACCCACAACACTGAAAATGTGACAAAAATGTCGGAAAAAGTGATAATAGTGTTTCATGGTTGATGGGAAGACAACACAAGGGTTAAAAAGGGTTTGACACATACTTTGCCTTTAACAAATAAAGCCCCTCCCTTCGATTTGGATATTGCACTAGTCCATATCGCGATTTCGATAAAATCGCGATAAATTGCGCAGCCCTGGTGTCAATGCTTTTCTAGTAGTGTCAAGTGAAAATGAAACTAATCTTTCGGACAAAGTTAGCTCGAGTCAGAAGTTTATGGAGTAAGAACACTATCAAAAAGATGTATGCATAACTTTATGTATTCATATTCGTATTTTTATACATTTGTGCGTAAATTACATAGGCAAGCAAAATGACGTTTTCATACATGTGTTTTTATGTGAGTGTGACTCTAGAAGCTACGACTGTGAACATTCACGAGTACAACTCTGATTTCTACGACTACGAATTCTTGAGTGTGAACACGAATTCAAGTTTACGGGTACGAGTAAAAAAAACAGTTGAAATGACGTCACTGCCGTCACAGGCCGGGGTAATGGAACAGGCCGGGGTAATGGAACGGGCCGGGGTAATCGAACGGGCCGGGGTAATCGAACAGGCCGGGGTAATCGAACAGGCCGGGGTAATCGAACAGGCCGGGGTAATGGAACAGGCCGGGGTAATCCAACAGGCCGGGATAATCCAACAGGCCGGGGTAATCCAACAGGCCGGGGTAATCCAACAGGCCGGGGTAATCCAACAGGCCGGGGTAATCCAACAGGCCGGGGTAATCGAACAGGCCGGGGTAATCCAACAGGCCGGGGTAATCCAACAGGCCGGGGTAATCCAACAGGCCGGGGTAATCCAACAGGCCGGGGTAATCAAACAGGCCGGGGTAATCGAACAGGGCGGGGTAAATCGAACCTCGATTCCATTTAATGCGCATGCGTCACAGGTGAAAAATGGCTAACCGTCTATGAGTTGCAGAGATGTATATCGTTATAAAGTGCTATCAAAGTAGTAAAATCGTATGAAAAATGTTGAATAAACACGTTTTTTACTTCACCTGTGATGCTGAGCCTGGGCTAGAAGCCTCCGGTCGGTTAGCCATACAAATATGAATATAAAAATACGAATATGAATACATAAAGTTATGCATACATCTTTTTGATAGTGTTCTTACTCCATAGAAGTTAGCTTACGGTCCCACACAGCGTGGCAGTAATGTCTCTGCATCATTAATGATTAATATACTATATACTATATTAATATACCGACCTGCGATCAGGTAGGAGAGGGTCCGCACCGTGCTCTCCAGCTGGGCTGCAGCGGCTGGGTTTCTCTTCACGTACTCGGTGTATCGCTCATAAACACGAGCCAGTTTATCGACGTACTCTTTAATGTTTGACATTTCCGCTTTAACTTACTGTACACTGACAGATACGCTCTTCATGTAGCCGCTGTGTTCACAATATACCTTCTATTTCCACGAGTTAGATAGTTTGAAGTCGTTACATCCACCTTCTTGCAGGTGAAAACAAAACTAACTTCCGCTTGGATGAACCGTCACTCATTAATGTCCCCCTCCCCCCCGCCGCTCTCATGTTCGAACACATTGGTTCCTGTTCCTACCGTTAGCATTTAGCGCACGGGTTCTTCTTCCGGACACGTTATTGTTGCATCAGCATCCAACCATCCAGCACTGTGGCCATGTCGACCTCAGGAGAGCCAGGTACAGTAAACAATGTTTATTTTTTACCTTAAAGACACGTAAGTTGAAAAGGTTATGACGAAATGTCAAAGCCAATATGCTAACATTAGCGTAATTAGCTTTCTGAGGCTGTGGTGCAAAGCCTTCGGTAAAGGTAACAGGGGAGTGAATGGTACGCCGAACCCCCTTTAAAAATCGGTCTATTTAAACTCCCAGTTAATGAAGCTGAATGTAACGGTAAAGACGCGCAGGTCAATGAATAAGATTCACACATATTCTAGATTTAAAGGCGACACTTTTCGCTTCAAGACACGTATTCCAAATAGCAGTGTTTTATTTAGAAAACTAAAATGTCAGGTGTTAAAATTGGTTCCGAATTTTGAACAGAGTTTGGTTGGGCGTGTTATACAAATGGAAACTGTACTAGGCGACTGTGATAAGCTAAAACTCTTTGCTGTAATGCGATATAAATATGAGAATAAAATGCAATAGGGCATAGCATGCTGGTATAACCGCAAAACTGTAATGTCTTTACTAAAATAAAGACAATATATTTATTCCGTTTAATGTTACTCTGCCTGAACTGTTTTAACCACGTTATAATGGTTGTCTTCACATCTGGGCAGATGTTGCTATACATCCTGGTTCACTGCAGATAATAATGTTAATAATAATGTTAGTTATGTTAAAACTATATATATATATATATATATATATGTATGTATGTATGTATATATATATATATATATATATATATATATATATATATATATATATATATATATATATATATATGTGTGTATGTATATATATATGTGTATGTATATGTGTATGTATATATATATATATATATATATGTGTGTATGTATATATATGTGTATGTATATGTGTATGTATATATATATATATATATATATATATATATATATATATATATATATATATATATATATATATATGTGTGTATGTATATATATGTGTATGTATATATATGTATATGTGTATGTATATATATATATATATATGTGTATGTATATATATGTATATATGTATATATATATATATATATATATATATGTATGTATGTATGTATATGTTTTTCTCTGTTGTATTATCTACTGTAGTTCGAACAGTTACATTTCTGTTCAACAATTTTATTTTATTTCACTCATCTCTAAATGTCTTGCATTTAAGGTTCAAGTATAAAATGTCCTAATACCCTGATGAGATCACTTATGGTTAGTATTATGTAATGATGTTTTTTTAGGGAAGTAATTAAGGATGACAGGACTGCATTGAAGTCTATCAGCATGTCTTAACATTTTTAATGGCAGTTTGCTTCATAAGCTGCCCAAGAACCACATTGGATTTTGTGTTTTGGAGCATTTTTAACCCTCATGTTGTCCTCGGGTCAAATTAACCCAATCAATGTTTTTTTTTTAATTACCTAAAATAACATGATTGATTCCACACAACGTTCTTTGGCAAGTTCAAATCTCTACTTTCATTAATTTTGGGGCGTCTTATTCAATTTTATAGCATTTGAAACCAAATTGAAGTGTTTTTGAAATAGTATTGAGAGTAAAAGTTGACATATTCCAGTCTGTGATTATCATCAACATCCATTCCTTTAATTTTAGTCTCAATAATTCCTAATTTCTGCTTTTCTAACTCAAACATTAGGTATAATTTCCTATAAATGAGGTTTATTGACCACAAATTCCAAAAATAACTGTAAAACTAAAGTTAATAAGTTAGTGTTACGTAGTGTTGAAAACATCAAAACAAGTGACAAAAAAGCATCAAAAGTTAAAAACATTGATAGAAAGCGTCAACAAAAGTGTTGATTTTGACAAGAAGACAACACAAGGGTTAATCAAGATCATCCAGATGAAGTTGTAGTATCTGATTAAACCATCAAGGTCTACTTTTTCATCAAGCTGTCACTTTGTGGTTAACCCCCATTTGTGTCTATAATATTTTTCTTTTCTTTTTTAACTTTGTTTCATTTTCAATCTTATTTTATTATTGGTCATGCGGGCGGAGAAAATCAATTTAACTTTCAATTTGACTTTCTGGGTTTCACACTTACTGTGCTTGTTTTGGAAACTTCCTCCATTTCACTTTCACTCTTCGTTTCATTTTTTGGGAATTGTGTTTTGTACAGACAGAAAAGACTTTGTTTATCATGGATAAAGAATGGTTATTGCAACGAAGAACTGATTTACTGATCAAGATTGATTAGTATTTTGGAACTTTTATATATTAGTTTACTTATTTAGCATTATTTTAGTTTTTTAGATCACATTTTGAGCCCATTGCCCTTTTAGTGTCACATTCTCTCTGTTTCATGTCCTGTTTCTGAGCCCTCCAGTGACTGCTGTACACCCAGCACCATGGCCAGAGACACAGCTGTTCCTTATAGTTGCTGTCAGACACATGTTGCAACATCTGTACTGTAGTAAAACAACACTACTTCTCCTTTTACTCAGTCTTACGCAGTATTCCATCTGTCCACGACATTCAAAACATCCTTTGTAGATCTACTTTTAAGTGATCACAAGATACTGAGAGGAGAGAAATCTAAAGGATTAGACTCAGTCAAAGACTGGTATGTGTGTCTGTCTGGTCTTCAGGGACACCGGGCGTTTGTGTCATATAATCTGCAGGATTTCAGTTCAGTTTGAACTATTTTCTTACATAATTTGAGTTGGAAGTGTGCTGACCTTCTGCTGAACACAGAAGGTCTCGGCTGTGGTAAACTCGTGGTGCTGTTGTTAGTGTTTTCCTCAGGCTGTTGCAGCCTAGTCTGTAATCCTTCTGCGAATATTTGCCCTCTTGTTTCTGCAGCCTTTGAGTATGGCTTCTTGCTACAGATAAATGAGGAGGCCGCGCTGGCAGCGGCCCTGAATGACTACCTAACGTCCCGCAGCTACCTGGCTGGGTTCAGCCCTTCCCAGGCCGACCAGAAAGCCTTTAAGCTCCTCCACAGGCCCCCAGACCCACAGCATGTCCACGCTCTGCGCTGGTACAGACACATAGCAGCCCTGCAGCCGGACCTCCTCCACCCTGAGAGCAGCAGTGAGTAGACAGACAGACAGCGGCAGGCATGAACAGGCTTGGACTAGGGATGCACAATATATCGCTTTTAATTGTCATCGCGATATCAACCGGACGCAATAAAGACATCGCGGAAGGCTGCATCATGTTGCAAAAGACCCTCAGAGATTTTTCTGTGTTCGTTGAAAGAAAATATCAGCAGAAAAGCTACATTTCAAAATGTTAACTGTCATTCTTTTTTCTGTGGTGCCTTATATATTCAATTCAATGTTCAATTAAAAAAAAGTAGGAAATGATTTCATTTGTTTTAAATTCAACAATCAGAAAGCAGCAGAACGGAGTTCACTTAAATATCTGTTTATGTATCACAAGTAATATCATTAACACGATATTTAACAAGAGGATTGTATATCGGATATTTTCCTCATATCATGCAGCCCTAGCTTACACGTGGTCCCGATCACGATGTACCAGTCTGGATGTTGAGGCTGTGTGAGGTCCCCAAGGCAGGAAACATTCTTGTTGATTAAACTACACCTAAACTACACCTAAACTACACCACCACTACTGCGTTTTTTTTCCATTTTTACGCAGCACTTTGAGACAAAAACAATCGCCGTCCACACGAGAGTTTTAGCTCCAATAGCAGAACTAATCTCCGTCCATATTAACACATCTGACAACACATATCACATGACCGTTCACACACACTGGGCATGTGCATGCCGGTGTATACAGGAAGCTGATTGGCTGACGTTACTCTGCATTAAATATCCCAAATGTATAAGTTAAAAATACAGAAAATACTTTGGAGAAAGAACAACAGAGAAAAGTAAGCGCAGAGATTTATTATCTTGGACCGATGACAAGGCAGAACTGGATAGATAGATAGATAGATAGATAGATAGATAGATAGATAGATAGATAGATAGATAGATATTGATCCCAATGAAATGGGAAATTACAGTGTTGCAGCAGCAAAGTCACTCACATAGCACAAAATATAAATAAATTAAATACTAGGTTACATTATACTGTACATACATACAATATACATGACACAATAATAGGAATAAAATACAAGAACACATTTTTGAATATATACAAGTTGAGAAAGTTGCAACTTTTTAAATAGTATGACATAATGTAAATAGACCAACTGTGCAGGTTGCACTTAGTGCAGTACACATTATTAGCCTACCTAACCGATGACACTGGCCGACGTGCGTTGTCATTTCCAAAGGTCTCCGTTGGCGTCCGTCCAGACTACAAAGCAACCCCCGAAACCAAACCGGGGGCAGCAGTGTTTCCAAATGTCTCCGTTTTAGTGGCTCGGAAACATCGGAGTAGTGTGGACGCAAGGCGTAAACGTGGCAAAAGATATTTCTTTTTTTAACCAAAGCGTAGTAGTGTAGATGGAGCCGCGCCTCTGCAAACACTGACATGCATGAACCCAGAATGATTTATCATTTGAATAAATCCAGTTTCAGCTTTCACGCCTCTTCAGTCAGTCATAGCAGCATGCAGTGTATGGGGCCTGTAGCTGAGTGCACGGGAGAGTCCCTGTTATCACTGTTAAAACAAAGCGTCAGCAGTTTTGCCCACAGGCACCTACACAAAGAATACCTGATGTTAAAACAGCTTTGCAAACACAGACGTGTGACATTTGCAGGAAAATAGATATCATTTAACTCAGGCCTGCATTGCATGTGTTAAAAAACAACATACTGTATATTATGTGCTCTCCTCGCTGGGTGGTTGGACATGCTCTGTGTGGCTTTGACCGCTTATTTCTTTATATATTTTTATTATTATTATTTTTTATTATATTTTTTATTTTTTATATTACATTCCTTTGAGAAGAAGATGACCCTTGGGTTTCTTTTGTGGCATCTGACTAAAGGACAGAACAAATGAGGAGATTCTACTCTGTTTTGTGTGCACCAGCCCGACTAACCTCAAGACTAACCTCAAGACAATTGCTCACACTTTGAGGCAATTATTGTTGCCTGTGGCAAATGATTTACTGGATATTGGTGCTAAGGTAACACACATAATGATAATGATAAGTGGGGCACTATCCCAAGTTTAATAAGTAGACCTAAAGATTGTTCAGTGATGTGTTCACTTTGGAGAAGAAGACATTTTAATCACTACAATAATGAGGAAATCTGTAATGCTTTACGGTTTTTGCAAGATTTCCTTCAACGTTTTACTTTCAGAGTGATTCATACTTCAGTTGCAGGTAAAAACAAGCGACTAACTGCAGTGCATTTCGATGTTCAGTGGCATAAGCCTGCTTAAAACATGTTTTTCATGCAGCTAGATGCAGTCTGTGCTCTGCATCTTTGGCTTGAATTAGATTTCTTTTTTTGAAGGATTATAAAAACTTCTGGGTGAATTCTCTTGTGAATTTTCTTTTTTTCACAGTTAGTATATGAATTGATGAATCAAATAGCAGAAAATGATCTGCAACACTCTCAGGTGATTGCTTTTTTTTAAAATATTTTTGTCCAAGTGAAAATTCACTGGTTCCAGTATTCTTTATTTTGTTTGATAGTAAATTTAATATTTTTGAGTTTTGTACCACTATTTTCTGATATTTTATGGACCAAAAAATGAATTGATGATAAAAATAATCAATAGTTGCAGTCATAACTCACAGTAATGGTGTATTACAGATACAAGGGGGCAAGAAATTCAGACCCATATTAACCTTCCTCCCAGTGTTCCTCTTGTTCTGTGGTTCTCCAACTAATCTGGATTGACAAAATGTATTACATTTACATTTCTGTGTGAAAATAACAAAATTCAAATCAAAGTTAAAGTTTTGTCTTATGAAATATTAGACAATCCAAATTACAATTGGCACAGTTACAATCCTACGCAACATAGTGGCTTTAAATGCTCGTGTACAGCGTGGCAGGATGGCGAAAACATTTTAAAGCTGGCAATTTGATGTAGGAAAATTGCCACTTTGGATAACCTTTTGTTTTCTTTCTTGATTTCAGTGAAAGGGAAGCGGGTGCAGCCCCCTTGGTCTCCACCAGCAGGAACAGAGGTTCCCCGACTTCGACTCTACAACAGCCTGACAAGAGCAAAGGTAGGCTGGAGGCGGGGGCGTAGCTGTAGTTTCCAAAGTGAGGGGGACAGGTTGTTCAGGATTCAAAGATCCTCTCCCGTTTGTCTCTCCAAGTCACAGATTCCAAGTAGCCTACATTTCATTTATGATTGATGGAAAACACACATTTTTTCCATAAACCGTTCCACACTGTTTTACTTCCACATCTCGCCCAATAGGAGGATCTGCTAACATGTGACCTGGCCACACGAAGGTGGAGCAGGCAATCGAACCAAATATGTGGTACTAAGGTCATTAATATGCAAAAAGACATACAAAAAACAAAAAAAAACTTAGGTTTGTAGGAATAAAAAGATCAAGAATCCGCGCCCGGGTTGATGGGGGTAAAGGGGGGTGATTCTGTGGGGGCATGCCCCCCCCCCCTTTTCCCCACGTTGTGTCTGTAACGGCCCAAATTTGGTGGCCTCTGGCCCCTTCTAATGCCACTATTCCATCAAATACACTGATCTCAATTATTCTATATTTTAATGAGTTTTCCCCTCTATATTATTTGTATATATTTTTTATTATATATTTCATTATTGTCTAAGTCAATCAACTGAATCAACCCAAGTAACGTGCACACTCGCCTACTTATGGTGCATTCAAATGAACTCAGACGTGTTGTAAGTGTGGGGGACAGAGGGCACCGACATGGAAAGTACCCCGTGCCCGCTACGCCCTTGGTTGGAGGCAAATATCAAATCTTTGTCAGTGTTTGTGTTCTTTCTGGAAAGAAATCATCATAAATTGTCTCGTCACAATGTACGGAGCACAGAGAAACAGATTGTAAGATCAGATGTGTCCTTTTGTTATTACTGAACAAGCTATGCTGTGTAATCTTGAGGCTTCCCAGAGGCATACAACCGCAAGGTGGTCTTTTTTTTTTGTTTTTTGTAATCAACTCTCAAACTTTTTATGTTTCAGGAGCCGTTCGTTCCCCAGAGAGGGAATAAAGTAACATGGTACTGCTGTGGACCGACAGTGTACGATGCCTCACACATGGGACACGCCAGGTAAAAAGAAAAAGTAATGCTTGTTCAAGTTGTGAGTTTCATCCTTACAAAGGAGGTTTGTTTTGGTGTAACTAGATTTATTTATTTTCTTCCCCAAATGTGTCTCTTTGTACAGGTCCTACATATCCTTTGATATTCTGCGAAGAATACTGAAGGACTACTTCAAGTATGATGTCCTCTACTGCATGAACATCACAGACATAGACGACAAAGTGAGTATGATTTAAGCGTCGGGTGTACTTGAACGCGACACCGTAGATGGCGTGCGCGCTACGAGCATGCAACGCATTGTTCGTTGCGGTATTCTCCCATAATAATAATCCGTAAATCAGTAGTAGAGAAGACGGGCACCTGGAAAGCTCACCTGGTAGAGCGTGCGCCCCCGCAAAGGCTCATTCCTTGTTGCAGTGGCCGCTGGTTCGACTCCGACCTAAAGCCCTTTGCTGCATGTCATTCCCCCTTTCTCTCCCCTTTCACATCTTCAGCTGTCCTGTATAATAAAGGCCTAAAATGCCCAAAAAAAGAATCTTGAAAAAGATGTAGAGAAGAAGAAGAAGTGACTGGAAGTAAAGGAAAGCAGGCTGCCTGGCAACAGTAGTAAAAACATCATGTTAAACCTCAAAGTACCGCCAAACATTACATTTACCTACTCTAATCATTAACGTGACTGTTGTTTTTCTCCAAATCAAAATGACTGTCTGCCTGTAACACTGTGAAGAACACGCTTTACATGAAGCCGTTTTTTAGCTTTGACAAAACAATCTCTCATGTTGTTCCGCCCAATGTGAGGCGAGTGCAGATTTAAACGGTTTACGGCATAACGTGTCATACTGAAGTTTATGAAATCCATGAAATAATAAAGTTTTCTCATTACAAACAATAATAAGGAGATGGGAATCATTTCAAAAACGTTTTAGCTATGGTTGTTTGGTTGCTAACGTTTGCTCACAATTCCATTCAACTGACAGCCTTTGTTGTGTTTGATGCTAACTTGTAGCCAGCAGTGAACCAACTTCATTAGGTCCATTTTTACCGTATTGACATTACAGAAGCTAGCTTCTTGTATGCTAACCATAGACAGTTAATGCTAACTACTTGTCCCACAGTGACGCATGCGCAACTCAAATCTGCACTCTCCTCACAGTGGGCAGTGACAGAGCCTTCGCACTGGAAATGACAGCTGCTGCGACCATAAATTAAGCTTTACTAAAAAGGTTTATTCTCCACTGTTTTGTACTTTTACATCTTTTTATTAGGGGAATAAAATAAAAAAAAACTTTGCATAATCTTTCTAGACCTAACCTTAAAGGGATAGTTCAGATGTTTGTCCAGTGTGGTTGTCTAAACCACTTCTCCATAGTCGGTGTGTTAGCTACAGTAGATGACGGTCGGCACGACAACAGTTTGGAGAAGCAATTAGGAGTAGCGAGACATAGATAAGCAATGTCCCGCTGTGGACGGGGGCAGCCGCTAAATGCATGTTAGACACCCAAAAACATCTATCTCTCAGTTTCTCTTAAGTCATTATGTTTAACATGTTTGGCTTTGTGTTGGTATTTCTCTCTCTCAGATCATTAAAAGGGCCCGGCAGAACTACCTCCTAGACCAGTACAAGGAGAAGCAGCCACAAGCTGCTCAAATACTGCAGGACGTCCTCAGCGCCAGAGTGGTGAGACCAAACTCTCAACTAGCCTTTGGTACAACGATAAGAGCCTTGCAGACAAGTTTCCGGGGGCAGTAAAGTATATCAGATCAAATGTTTGGGAAGCAGAGACTGGTTTAAACAAAGGGCTGTGGACACTTTATCTGTGATTTGAAGCACCAGAGACACTATAGACCCAACTCTAAGCAAGGATATCTTCTGATGAAGTTTGTAACTGTCGAATTCTGAAATCATAATATTAATGATTTATACAATTTATAGACTTGACTTCAGTTAACCTGTAGGTTTCTGTCTTTTACTTACATCCTCATGCGCGTGTGTTATTTTTCAGCCCTTTCAGGCCAACTTGGCTGGGACGACAGACCCAGATAAGAAGCAGATGCTGGAGAGGCTGGACGCTGCTGTTACAGCCGCTCTGCAGCCCCTGCAGGCAGCGATGGAGGGCAAAGCAGCAGACGAGGTCGTACAACCTCTGGCACAGGTAAGACTCACTGAGCAGACGAGGCGTTCCCTTCAGTCACTTACTGCAAATCCTTAAAGGTGCCAGGCTTTATTTAAACAAACAATAAAATCTTAAAATCTATTCTAAAACACACCGGAGCCAGTGTAGAGAACGGAGTCATATGTGAACGTCTAGATGTATTTGTTAAAAAGCGAGCAGCAACACTTCCAACTAGGTGTATTTCACTGAAAGGTCGAGCTGTTCCTTTAAGAGAGGGTTGTGGTCTAGATTAGAAGTATTCCTGACAATTACAAAAGAGTCCATCACAAACTAATTTCTCTTGCTACTTGCTATATGTATCTCATTTATATTTATATTCTGTGTTGTGTGACTGATGTACGTGTGCTGCTGTAACACCGTAATTTCCCATTTTTCTTGGGATCAATAAATATCTATCTATCTATCTATCTATCTATCTATCTATCTATCTATCTATCTATCTATCTATCTACTTAATATACAGTAAACTGACTGTTTATTTAAGTTATGGGTGTTTTGGGTGTTTTACAACAACAGGGAGCTCTTTGCAGTATGTTTTCATTGAGAAAGTGAAGTATTTAATATTCAGTTCAAGGACGTTGTAGAGCGTCCTCTGGTGGACAGACTATGCAACGCCATCACTAACAGGGACGTTGTAGAGCGTCCTCTGGTGGACAGACTATGCAACGCCATCACTAACGGGGACGTTGTAGAGCGTCCTCTGGTGGACAGACTATGCAACGCCATCACTAACAGGGACGTTGTAGAGCGTCCTCTGGTGGACAGACTATGCAACGCCATCACTAACGGGACGTTGTAGAGCGTCCTCTGGTGGACAGACTATGCAACGCCATCACTAACGGGACGTTGTAGAGCGTCCTCTGGTGGACAGACTATGCAACGCCATCACTAACAGGGACGTTGTAGAGCGTCCTCTGGTGGACAGACTATGCAACGCCATCACTAACAGGGACGTTGTAGAGCGTCCTCTGGTGGACAGACTATGCAACGCCATCACTAACAGGGACGTTGTAGAGCGTCCTCTGGTGGACAGACTATGCAACGCCATCACTAACAGGGACGTTGTAGAGCGTCCTCTGGTGGACAGACTATGCAACGCCATCACTAACAGGGACGTTGTAGAGCGTCCTCTGGTGGACAGACTATGCAACACCATCACTAACAGGGACGTTGTAGAGCGTCCTCTGGTGGACAGACTATGCAACGCCAACACTCATAACATGGTTGACCGTCTGTTTTTATTTTTAAAGTATTCCTTCATCAGAATAATTTATTTGTCATTAGAAATGATTCTGGTGAATGAAAATCGGCCATTATTCGGAAAATGCCTAATATTGGCCCGCCGATATATATGTCGGGCTCTATTGACTGATATATATTTCTTCTGTCATTGCAGGAAAGTGACATGAAAAATACAGTGTATTTGTAGATAAATTGAAGGGAAGAAAATCTAGATTTCCAGGCTTTACTTAACTTTATTTATTAACTTTGTTTCTTCCAAGGTGCTGTTGGAGAACTCCAAGGACTTGCTCGCTGATTGGTTGGATAAGCAGTTTGGAAGTCAAGTCACAGAGAATTCAATCTTCTCCATTCTCCCTAATTATTGGGAGGGAGAGTACCATAAAGACATGGACGCCCTGAATGTAAGTGGAGGCTCAGCAAAGTGTTTCTAAAGGCTGTTTCAGGAAATTATAGCTCCCAAGATGCCAAGGGCCAGATTAATGGAGCCAAATCCTAACTGCCTAATGGTGCAGTCTATTTTTTACTTGTGAGTACACAGTGGTTTCCCCCTCCCGGCCTCATACTCGCCTGTCCCAGAGCGACTCCCCGTACACTAAGCGCTGTGCACACGGACACCTGACGTTTCTGTATTGATGGCATCTATTTAAAGCTCTGGAAAAACGTTTTCAAAGGATCCTTCCTTGACTTTGAGAAACGGCGACACACTTGATATCATATAAGCTACTCACACTTAACCGGTAACAGTAACGTTGTGGTAGAATTTTTGGGCTGGATTTCTGTAACAGTAACGTTCACGTTCGGGTCATCGGGATCTGCGGCGGCTGCGGTGTCACCCGACGCGGCGGCGGTGCCTTCAGGGACGGACTTTTGAAAACACTGAAGTAGTGTTATTTGGGTCTGTTTTAAGTTTCATGTCTCGTTACTTTATATTTACTTTATTCATGTTCAGAAAGGAAAGACCACTTGGATTCACTTTAAATATAATTATACCCAATGTGTTCTATAAGTATGTGGACAGCCCTGTCTTTGGTTGGGGCTGAGCCTCGTTAGTCCTCTCAGGGAAAACCTTAATGCAACAGGATGTTATCAGAATCAGAATCAGCTTTATTGGCCAGGTATGAAGACACATACGAGGAATTTTTCTTTGGAGCATCGTTGGTCACAATGTGCTTACACATTCAAAACAAACAAACAATATATACACACTAATAATATACACATATATATATAAACATATATATATATATATATATATATATATATATATATATATATACACACTAATATATATACACACTAATACATACACACTAATATATATACACACTAATATATATACACACTAATATATATACACACTAATATATACACACTAATACATACACACTAATATATACACACACACTAATATATACACACTAATATATACACACACACTAATATATACACACTAATATATACACACTAATATATACACACTAATATATATACACACTAATATATATACACACTAATATATATACACACTAATATACATACACACTAATATATATACACACTAATATATATACACACTAATATATATACACACTAATACATACACACTAATATATATACACACTAATATATACACACACACTAATATATACACACACACTAATATATACACACTAATATATACACACACACTAATATATACACACTAATACATACACACTAATATATACACACACACTAATATATACACACTAATATATACACACTAATATATACACACACACTAATATATATACACACTAATACATACACACTAATATATACACACACACTAATATATACACACTAATATATACACACTAATATATACACACACACTAATATATACACACACACTAATATATACTATAAACAGAAACAATATAGAGGCAATAGTGTAATGAAGAGTCCAATAAAAATTATTTAAATGTGGAACATAGTGCAAAGGATGCTGGGATAAATAGTATTAAGTTATTATATTATAATATGAACAGTGTGAACAGTTCTGAAATGAGAATGATGAATAAATAATAAATAAATAAGTGAGATATGAGAATGATGAATAACACTAAATAAGTGGAATAATAGTGGAACCAGTAACCAGGTGCTGTAGAGACCGTGTTACTGGGTCATTGACCAGAACTGAACCTGACACTGTGGGTCAGAAGTCAGAGAGATGGCTTGTGGGTAGAAACTGTCATCATATTATAGATAATAGTTCTCCCACTTTTGTGGCAACAGGTTGGGATACTTATGGCCGAAATAGTTTACACACATTTTCTGTACATGAATTGTCTTTGTGACACCCCCTCCCCATTCCTCTCCCCCAGGTTCTTCCCCCAGACGTCCTCACTCGAGTCAGTGAATACGTGCCTGAGATCGTGGAGTTTGTGAAGAAGGTTGTCTCAAATGGTTACGGGTGAGGAAGAAACTACCAGTGTCTACTATTCATGGTACATCCACATTGTTTGTCATTAACAGGATAGTTTTCATTATTTGGGTTTTCTGACGTGTACAGGTATGAATCGAACGGTTCTGTGTACTTTGACACCTCGAAGTTTGATGCCAGTCCGCAGCACTCGTATGCCAAACTGGTGCCAGAGGCGGTCGGAGATCAGAAAGCTTTACAAGAGGGAGAAGGTAGATATAGTTTCACATTTCAACTACCAAAACGGTTTTTACTAGGCTGTCTGGGACTATAGCAGCTTTCAAATGACTCACATTTGGAACACATTTTAGTTTGAAGGAACATTAACATCCCACATTTTAGTTTGAAGGAACATTAACATCCCACATTTTAGTTTGAAGGAACATTAACATCCCACATTTTAGTTTGAAGGAACATTAACATCCCACATTTTAGTTTGAAGGAACATTAACATCCCACATTTTAGTTTGAAGGAACATTAACATCCCACATTTTAGTTTGAAGGAACATGAACATCCCACATTTTAGTTTGAAGGAACATTAACATCCCACATTTTAGTTTGAAGGAACATTAACATCCCACATTTTAGTTTGAAGGAACATTAACATCCCACATTTTAGTTTGAAGGAACATGAACATCCCACATTTTAGTTTGAAGGAACATGAACATCCCACATTTTAGTTTGAAGGAACATTAACATCCCACATTTTAGTTTGAAGGAACATTAACATCCCACATTTTAGTTTGAAGGAACATGAACATCCCACATTTTAGTTTGAAGGAACATGAACATCCCACATTTTAGTTTGAAGGAACATTAACATCCCACATTTTAGTTTGAAGGAACATTAACATCCCACATTTTAGTTTGAAGGAACATTAACATCCCACATTTTAGTTTGAAGGAACATGAACATCCCACATTTTAGTTTGAAGGAACATTAACATCCCACATTTTAGTTTGAAGGAACATTAACATCCCACATTTTAGTTTGAAGGAACATTAACATCCCACATTTTAGTTTGAAGGAACATTAACATCCCACATTTTAGTTTGAAGGAACATTAACATCCCACATTTTAGTTTTGGTTCCTTCTTTGAGTTGGCAAAGTTAGATTTTGTTTTGGTTGATTATTATTTTTTATTGTATATTATATCATATTATTATTAATTTTATATGTATGTATGTGTGTGTGTGTATATATAATTATTATATATTATATATATATTATTATATAATTATATAATTTATTTATTACATATTGACTGAAATGATATATAATGAATAAAAGAATAACAAAAAGAAGGGAAAAATGTGTTCAATGTTTCAACAGAACACACACCAGACCTGTTTGAAGAGGGTTAGGAAGAAGCCGAGGCTTGTCAAGTCCTAACCCCAGTCTGTAGTCCACAATCCAATAAAATCTACTAAACCCCAAATTTGAAATAATACAAAAATACTACTACATTTTAAGTTATACTCTATCAAGCTATTAATAGCGGAAAAAGAGACAAAAAACACTCACCGGGGCAACCTTTGGCTCACCCATTAAGAACGTGGGCCCCATGTAGGCTGAGTCCTGTGCAGCGGACCGGGTTTGAGTCCGACCTGCAGCCCTTTGCTCCATGTCATCCCCTCTTTCTCTCCCCCTTTCCTCTCTGTCCACTGTCACTATCTAATAATAATAATAATAATAATACACCAGCACCACTAACATCAGTGAGATTTCTCTCCTTCCTCACTCCTGTACTGTTCTGAAATATTTATAACTATATTACAATTGCATTATATTTATACTGTCATGTTTTGACATTCAATTCAAATCTATTAAATCTTGCTTATTAACATGAATGCTGCAGATGGATTTCTCTCTGTAACTGTAATTCTCTTTTCATAAGCCAGTTACAATAGTCTTGTTGGTCTTTGCTGTACTTTGTGTGGCCCTGCAGGTGACCTGAGCATCTCTGCTGACAGATTAGGTGAGAAAAGGTCTCCCAATGACTTTGCCTTGTGGAAAGCCTCTAAGCCCGGGGAGCCTTCATGGGATTCTCCGTGGGGGAAGGTGAGAGTTTAGTCTTAATGTAGGTGTGTTGTTAAACTGATGCATTACTTCTACAACAGGATGCTAGCTTGTATATTGCAGAAAGTTAAAAATGAGGCACCTTTTTGATGTGATTGAAGCAACATTGATTGTTTTTGCTCTGTTGAATATTTTGAAATTGTAACAGGGAAGGCCGGGCTGGCATATTGAATGTTCTGCCATGGCTGGCTCTATCTTGGGAGAGTCCATGGACATCCACGGTGGGGGGTTTGATCTTCGATTCCCCCATCACGACAACGAGTTGGCTCAGTCTGAGGTGCGAAAGTCTTTCTAAGTTGTTGATTGGCAATATTTGCTCCTGTTTGCCCAACATTTACACAGATAACATTCAAGTAGTTAAAGATGATTAACTAGTAAATGAACTGATGTATTTAGCCATTTACAATCAAAAGAAAGCAACGGTGTTTAACCACCATTGGTTATTTTCTCCATAGGCTTTCTTTGAGAACGATCACTGGGTCAGATACTTCCTGCACACCGGACACCTGACGATCGCAGGCTGCAAGATGTCGAAATCTCTGAAGAATTTCATCACAATTAAAGATGCCTTGGCAAAGAACACAGGTGACCCAACTGGTTCTGCGTGATACCACTAATGTCGTAGACACCTGTTGTTATTTTTATTTTAAGTAAATGCCTATCCTATGTTTTCATCTACCCATTCCAAAGGAAAAGGAAGTAAAAAAAACAAGATAAAAGTAAAGAAACAAAGAAATGAATCACATTTGTAAAGCATTATGGAAATATAGACTGAAGCTTATATAGTCCAATGTTGCACTCCCCTGAAGTTCCCTAGTAAAAACCCCGCGCCAGAATTGTGACATGCAGCCTTCCGAATGTGATCATGCTGTTATTTAGCGGCAATTACACTAAAATAACAGTCGTGTTTTCTTTGTGAAGCCCTTCGAGACGACATACGGTGATTCGAGGCTCTAGCTCGCTACAGAATCATGAGCCTCTGGCTACGGTTAGCAGAAACTATTAGCAACATTTTCTCTCCATCTCTGAAACGCTTCAGCGATATCGAAGCATGTTTTATTGTGTCATTTGTCAGACTCCCTTTAAGACTCTGTTGTTGAAAGGCCGTCTTCCCTGTTTTAGTTTGCTCTGCAGTTTTATTTTATTATTTATTGATCCCCAGTGGGAAAATTACAATTTCCACACTGTTAGAATCACTACACACAGGCCTGAAATACACACACATACACACTCAGGACCTATTCAGTCACAAATGGAGAGATGTCAGAGTGAGTGGGCTGCCAGCTGGACCAGCGCCCTGAGCGGTTGGGGGGGTGGGTACAGTGCCTTGCTCAAGGTGGAGGTGAAGTGGCATCTATCCAGCCACCAATGCCGGACTTTGGTCCGCATGGGGACTTGAACCGACGACCCTCCGATTCCCGATGCAACTCCCTACAGACTGAGCTACTGCCACCCTATTGTAGCGATGTTTTCTGCAAGACTTTCACCATCTGAAGGGACACTTGCTTGCATTTGCATTTCTAAAACAGCCAATAGGAACGTCCTCTCGCTCTGATATGACCTGTGAAGTCTATGGAGCTAGAATTAATTAAGAAAATAAATGTTTGAGAGAAAAAGTTATCACACTGATAGCAAAAAAGCATTTAATGAGAGAAAAAAAACATTTGAGAGAGAAAAGGTTTTCATACCAATAGCAAAAAGAAATTCTTCTGAGAGAGATTTTACATTTTGAGAGATAATTTTTATACACACTGATAGCAAAAAATATAGGGTTAGGGTTAATATATATTTGAGCATTTAAAAAAGTATTTTGAAAGAGATGTTTTTTCTATTGGTATGAAAACTTTTTCACTCAAATACATTTTTTTCCTCTGATAAAATGGGTTTTTTTTGCTATCAGTGTGATAACTTTTTCACTCAAACTTTATTTTTTTCTTCTCTCAGATCTTTTTTTTCCTCTCGCATGTAATAAAGAAACGATTCTAGCTCCATAGAAGTCTACCATCACATTTAGATTTTCTAAAACCTGGAAAACACCCTAGAGGAGGTGCAGAAGTCTAGTTTTCTCAGAACAGATCCAGACGAGATTTAGTTCGTTAGGGATAGTTTTAACACCCCTCCTTTCGTCCTCCTGCAGCTCGTCAGCTCCGTCTGGCTTTCTTGATGCATTCCTGGAAAGACACCCTGGACTACTCGTCCAACACGATGGAGTCGGCTGTCCAGTACGAGAAGTTCATGAATGTAAGGGACGATATGACAAATGCGCTTTTCAGTTTAGAGGTGGTATAAAAATGTTCAACTAATATGCTGTTTGATGGCCCTTTTAAATTAGATTAGATCAGATTTGACTTTATTGATCCCAAATTGGCAAATTTCAGTGCTATAGTAGCAAAATATAAGACACACAGAATACACATCAAATAATAAAAAGGATAGAATACAAGAACAAATATTCAAAACAGATAAGAAATACAAAGAAACAATGTAAAAGCATGTATACAAGTGGCGGTAATAATAATGTACAACCTACTTTAATAGTATTTGTTATTTATTCCCATGTAACAGGAGTTCTTCCTGAATGTGAAAGACATAATGCGCGCTCCTACTGATATCACCGGGCGCTTTGAGAAGTGGGAGGCAGCAGAGGTGGAGCTCAACAACAGGTAAGAGAGTAAAGAGAGACAAACTTCCTTACTGAACTTTTCCCAAATGGGTCAAAACAAGCGTGAGACATCTGAAGATCTGGATGTTTAGTAAAAAAAAAAAAAAAAAAGAGGACCTATCAAAAAACAACTGAAAGCCAAACGGTTTCTCGTGTTGTTCAGTTTCTACGACAGGAAGTCTGCCGTCCACGAAGCTCTGTGTGACAACGTGGATACTCGCACCGCCATGGAGGAGATGAGAATGCTGGTCGGCCTTAGCAACAGCTACATCGCCAGCAGGAAGAGCGCCAAGCTGCGGCCCAATCGCATGCTGACGGAAAGCATCGCCGTCTATCTCACCAGCATGCTGAAGGTGGGCACGTTTTACTGCTTTTTTCTTTACAGGTCCCAGGCAGGAAAATTTCACTTTATGAGGTTTTTTAACATTAATATGAGTTCCTCTATATATATACATACATACATACATACACTAACTGTACGCCTCTTGTGTTTTATTCAGACATCCAGTTCACAACACTACACATGCAAGTGTTTTCATCAGTGGCTCAATCACACTTGTGTTACCTCAATCTGCGATACATAGGGACTTAACAGACCTTTTATTTAAATGGAAATATTTGAGACTCTTAAATGAATCATTTTATCATGTAGCTTGACTTAAAAATATGATTTCTTGTATGAAGTAATCCTTTTTTTTTTAAATTCAGATATTTGGTGCCATTGAAGGATCGGAGCCCATCGGCTTCCCAGTGGGAGGACAAAGTCAGAGCATTGATGTAAGTAAAGAGACACTTTCTCTGTTTTTTGTTGTTGATTATTTCATGATAGGATACTGCTTATTAATCATTTTCCAAATAAGCAATATTTAACTCACTTCACTTTTGTGTCACACGCATACGTCAGGTTACTAACACCTAATACTAAGTCAGTCTACTTACATTTCTTTGGCTTTATTTGTCCCAGTAACACAACTCCCCGACACCCTGCAGTTTCCTCCCTACCCCAGCTTTTTAGGATTTCCTTTGACTGAATGACAACACTTTCTACTTTAAATTTTACATTTAGTTTTGTCACAGCAGATTTTCACACCAAAACTCAAAGTAACAGACACCAAATAGTTAATGCTCCGATTTACATTTTCAAGCTAAATGACATCCAGAAAGATAATGCTGCTGCTGTGTTTGCCAGCTGGAGAGCACGGTGATGCCGTACCTCGCAGTGTTGTCAGACTTCAGAGAGGGAGTCCGAAGAATAGCCCGAGAGCAGAAAGGTAAGAACTTATATTTTACATTTTAGTGTCCAAAAGATGCTAATAATTCAGTTCCTGTTGAGACGTTTCTCATAATATCTTACAACTTTTTAACCTCAAGAGTTTTGCTTCAGGGTTTGATTAAAGTCCTGTTTTTAATCATCTAGTGAAGGAGCTGCTGCAAATGTGTGATGTTGTCCGTGACGACACGTTACCGGAGCTCGGAGTGCGACTCGAAGATCACGAAGGTAACAGAACTGAAAACGTCAATATTCTAAGCATGTAAATGATGTTAGCTTTGAGATAACATAAATCACGACCAAGTCATCACCTAGACCAGAGTGTATCAAGACTGAGACTTTGAGGGGTCAAGACCGAGACAAGGCTCAGACTTTGAGGGGTCAAGACCGAGTCAAGACCAAGACTTTGAGGGGTAGAGACCAAGTCAAGACCAGACCAGGGCAAAAAAACAAGTCCTCAAGTCCTCCTCATTCACCTCTTTATTGCCATAACACATAGAAAATATATATATAATATATATTTTCTCCATCCTGTCTCTTGCGGGGGTTGAAATTAGAAACGAGTGAAGTTATTGACTCGTTGCAATTGAAGCAGAAGGTTTCATATCCAATCCATCCTGTAATGATGTAAAATCATAAATCACACAATGCACAGGCAATTTAGTGATATCACCACAGCTGTGGTCTTGACCAGTCTTAAAATGAACTCCAGACTTAAACAACACTGGCTTTGAGTTTTCATGCATATCACTTCAGTATTTGGGTAATTTTGTAAAAGATAAATAAGCTAGGGCTGCAACCATTATTATCACTATCGATTAATCTGCCGATTGTTTTCTCGATTTATTGTCTATAAAATGTCAGAAAATAATGAAAGATGTTCGTCCCAGCTTCTCATAGTCAAAGGTGGTGTCTTGTTTTGTCCAAAACTCAAATATACTCAGTTTAATACAGTATATTTCAAAACGGATGAAAGCAGTAAGTCTCCCTATTAGAGAGGCAGAAAGTAGCATTTACATTACTGTACATTAGTTACTATAATAAACTCTGGCATTAAAGACGTAATTGAAACGGTTTAAAAATTAGCATCAAATACAGGAATACTTTGTATTTTATGTAATTGTAAAGACGTAAAGGCCAGGGTCAACTGGTTGAGTCTTGATGAAACGGTGACTGTGTTACAGGCCTGCCCACGGTGGTGAAACTGGTGGACAAGGAGACTTTACTGAAGGAGCGAGAGGAGAAGAAGCAGGTGAGGGAGGAGTGGAAATACCTATTTTAATTGGAACCACATTATTTACATAATAATAAATAAAATGCAATGGGTTTCCTGTTCGGAGCACTTTGTTTCCTGTAAATCGGGAAGCATTTCCTCCAATTTGACAGGCGAGAACCGTCAAATGGCATCTGAAAAACAAAGGTCTGCTCCTTTTCAAAAGTAAAAGACACAACCACACAACACAAAGGCTCATGGGTATAAGGAGAGGAAAATTTCCATCTTTCTGCCTTTTGAAGCAGAGCAGAACAAAATAAAGTCTGGACTAGGGGTGCACCGAATGAATGCACGCATGAATCCAGGATTGGGCTGAATATTGGGCTTTTTGACGGCGTTCAGTTTCTGCCGAACCTTAGAGTTTTTTTGCACCTAACCCTACGCTTGCACTAGGCGCGCTACTGGTCGAGGTAACGACGGCAGCGTTGATTACGGGAAGCTGTTTACGTAGGTGGACCGTTCAATGCAGCAGGCTGTGAGAAAGTGACAATGGAGCGCGTGAGCAGAAAACGTGATGTTTGGCAGCCCTCTCAGTCAAAAGAAGGCGATTCAAGTTGAGCCACATGTTCAATTTGCAATGCAGATGTGTCTCGTGGTGGCGAGGACCCCAAACAATACACAACATCGCCGTGGTTACAACATTTGTGTATGAAACATCCGAAAGAATACGAGTTGTGCATGAAGCAGTCTACAGACAGCAGATAATATGCAGCAACTTCTATATGAACAACGTTTCATTTCCGGGATTGTTCAGGTGCCGTTGGAAATTCCGCCGCATGGCCCCCTCACTTGGAGACTATGGTTACCTGGTCCTCAGATCTCTGGAGGGTAAATCCAGACAGCTAGCTAGACTATCTGTCCAATCTGAGGACTATGGTTACCTGGTCTTCAGATCTCTGCAGGGTAAATCCAGACAGCTAGCTAGACTATCTGTCCAATCTGAGGACTATGGTTACCTGGTCTTCAGATCTCTGCAGGGTAAATCCAGACAGCTAGCTAGACTATCTGTCCAATCTGAGGACAATGGTTACCTGGTCCTCAGATCTCTGCAGGGTAAATCCAGACAGCTAGCTAGACTATCTGTCCAATCTGAGGACTATGGTTACCTGGTCCTCAGATCTCTGCAGGGTAAATCCAGACAGCTAGCTAGACTATATGTCCAGTCTGAGGACTATGGTTACCTGTTCCTCAGATCTCTGCAGGGTAAATCCAGACAGCTAGCTAGACTATCTGTCCAATCTGAGGACTATGGTTACCTGGTCCTCAGATCTCTGCAGGGTAAATCCAGACAGCTAGCTAGACTATCTGTCCAATCAGAGTTTTCTGTTGCACGACTAACACAACTTTTGAACGTACACATGTTCCACCAAAACAAGTTCCATCCTGAGGCTAATTAGCAGCGGCGCCGTCGCTCCGTCCGTCCCCTTAGCTCCGCCCAAGACGATTGTGATTGGTTTAAAGAAATGCCAATAAACCAGAGCACGTTTTTCTCCCATCTCGAAATGCTGTGTGGACTAGCCAGACCCTCCTACGCAGTGCTGTGGAGGAGGGTCTGGAAGCATGAAACCCCGCTTTAGTCTGCGTGACCGTTTACAGTCTGTGGACAACAGCACAAGGAAGGAATACCGGAGGAAACAATTAGGAAAGCTTTGGACTATTGTTTTCTTCTTTTACAGATGGAGGAGGAGAAGAAAAGAAAGAAGGAAGAAGCTGCCAGGAAGAAACAAGAACAAGAGGTCACTCATAAAGAAGGAGTTATGTTTCTCAGATGTATTGAACATGTTCATTTACTCGTGTGTCTTTTACTGTTTCAGATGGCTAAACTGGCTAAGATGAAGGTCCCTCCGTGTGACATGTTTCGCACAGAAACCGACAAATATTCCAAATTCGATGAGCTGGTAAATCTCATGTGTACTTTTCACTGTGAATTTCAAAATAAATATTTTATAGCATGACTACATTGCATTTCCTTTTCCCAGTGAAGCTATTTTTTTGAAGGAGAATTGACACATACATATTAATTTGAATTACATTGGACGTAGTGGGTTTTGTTTTAGGACTGAACCGTACTGTGTGAACAATTTATACAGCAGGGAAAACATGAAGAAAACTAGCAGTGTTGTTATTATGGACTTTGGTACCGTATGCGTCATCTCATTGCGCCAGCTAGCAGATAGTGAGGAGATGTTCTTTACAGTGTGTTCAGGGACAGGCAGCTAGCAGATAGTGAGGAAATGTTTTTACAGTGTGTTCAGGGGACAGGCAGCTAGCAGATAGTGAGGAGATTTTTTTACAGTGTGTTCAGGGGACAGGCAGCTAGCAGATAGTGAGGAGATGTTTTTTACAGTGTGTTCTGGGAACAGGCAGCTAGCAGATAGTGAGATGTTTTTTACAGTGTGTTCAGGGGACAGGCAGCTAGCAGATAGTGAGGAGATGTTTTTTACAGTGTGTTCTGGGAACAGGCAGCTAGCAGATAGTGAGGAGATGTTTTTACAGTGTGTTCAGGGAACAGGCAGCTAGCAGATAGTGAGATGTTTTTTACAGTGTGTTCAGGGGACAGGCAGCTAGCAGATAGTGAGGAGATGTTTTTACAGTGTGTTCAGGGGACAGGCAGCTAGCAGATAGTGAGGAGATGTTTTTACAGTGTGTTCAGGGGACAGGCAGCTAGCAGATAGTGAGATGTTTTTACAGTGTGTTCAGGGAACAGGCAGCTAGCAGATAGTGAGGAGATGTTTTTTACAGTGTGTTCAGGGGACAGGCAGCTAGCAGATAGTGAGGAGATGTTTTTTACAGTGTGTTCTGGGAACAGGCAGCTAGCAGATAGTGAGATGTTTTTTACAGTGTGTTCAGGGGACAGGCAGCTAGCAGATAGTGAGGAGATGTTTTTTACAGTGTGTTCAGGGGACAGGCAGCTAGCAGATAGTGAGATGTTTTTTACAGTGTGTTCAGGGGACAGGCAGCTAGCAGATAGTGAGATGTTTTTTACAGTGTGTTCTGGGAACAGGCAGCTAGCAGATAGTGAGGAGATGTTTTTTACAGTGTGTTCTGGGAACAGGCAGCTATTTTTGTGACAAAAATGTAGCCTAAAAACACATGACATCGCTTAGAGTACCATTATCTGAGTTTTCTTTCGCTGATTTTCTGGAAATTGGGTGACATGTGACATAGAGATGGAAACTTATCAGAATGAACTTAAGGCTCTGTTCTTGTTTCTGTCAACAGGGTTTCCCCACTCATGACGTCGAAGGGAAGGAGCTGAGCAAAGGACAAGCCAAGAAGCTGCGCAAGCTCTACGAGGCCCAGGAGAAATTACACAATGACTACCTTCAGATGAACCAAAATGGCAACTGATTTTGTTTTCAAGCTTTTCCAAGCCATCCAGTCTCCAGAAAACATGCAGAATAAATTTTTAGGCCAGAGGTGCCGGGTCATTGTTTGTCTCCTCTTTACCTGTTTGGGATCAGAAAACAACATGCAAAGAAAACTGAAAGTGATTTTGTTTTTTTTCATACTGAATGACTCTTCATAACCAAAGTCATAATGAGAAGGATAAGAAATCAAGAACAAGGAGAGATTTCCTCCTTTTTCCGTTTTTTAACAAGGCAATAACAGAAGTAAGGTTTCATGACGTGACAGTGTAGAGGAGTGCTAACTTATAACAGAAACTCTGAAACACTGCCTGTCAGTTAAAGGATTACATAGATTTTCTACTGTATTAATGATTTAACTTTGGGTTTTAAAGCTATAGTGCGTAGTTTCTGTCTCCCCCGTGAGGAATTCTAAGTAATGACAGCAAAATTGGTGGCGCGTCCACATGAAACAAGCCATGTATGCAGTTGCTAGTAGCCAAGGAGGACACAAAGGATTTAAAAAACTTGATGGACTCTTCAGAAGAGGTCCTTATCTTCACTCGAGTTTCTGCATGTGAAAGTCGCCGGACGCCACAATCTTCTGAACACTGACATACTGAGAGATCCAGAGAGAGTTGATAGTCTTAATTAGCTTTGTAGCAACTCATTTAGCAACGGCTTGGATAGAACTGACATTCATTAATATCAAAAAGTTATGCACTAAAGCTTTAAAATATTAAACAAGTTAAATACCTGCAGGACATTGGGATACAGCCAACAGCTGGTCGCTGCAGTTTTTAATCGAACATTACTCAAACGGAAAGAGTGAAATTGTTAGGAACTATTTTCAGCGGCGGATTCATTCCACATTACATGAGATGGAGCTCTATGCCACAGAGGAATAAGATATATCAGACACTTCTTGTTCGTAGGAGCAATACATTGTTGGTTGTAATCTTTTTTTTTTTTTTTAATGGGATTTTATGGCAATGAGAAAAATATAGAATAACATCAGACTTTTAAATACGTGCATCTGTTTTCTCATCATGCTGGGAAAATATAACTTCTTCATCCCTCTGTTGTGGCTTGAGTGAAACCACATGAAAAGGAGCTTTTCATTATTCAACCGTCCATTAGGATCATGTCTTTTTGTACTGTATGTGAATTACAATGAAATGGTTAAGTGAAGGCGTAGCTGCAGTAATTCTTTCAGATAGGAATATGCTTAAATAAAGAGGCAGTAAGCATGACTGAATAACTGTAAAGAAATAAAATTGGTTATCCTGGTGAACTCTTGAGATTCATCCTAAACTGCCTAGATTATGTCATGAATAAAAGATACATAACAGTGTGGCTAATTGTTTGAAATTCTGTGTCTGTTGTCCAAACGGAAAGTATACAGTTCGAGTCTTTCAACGTTTTTTAAGCCAAGGACCCCTTAACTTGAGCTAGATGGAGCAAGACCCCCTACTACATATATCGTATAAAATTAAGTTGCATATTAAACTGGGCCTACAATAAAGTGGAGGGCAGCCTAACGCCTTTCTACCTTATTTGCAAAGAATAGTCTTATGAAAAGGTTTGGGCACCCCTGACAATTTCCATGATTTTCATTTATAAATTATTATAATAGTAATATTTCAGTAGTGAAATGTGGTTTTTAGATTAACAGAAAATGTTCAATATGCATCAAAACAAAATTAGAAAGTGCATAAATCTGGGCACCCCAACATAAATATCCCATCAATATTTAGTAGAGCCTGCTTTTGCAAAAATAAGATGGTTCCCATAGTCTCTATGAGGGTCTGGATTCTGGATGAAGGTATTTTAGACCATTCCTCCTTACAAAACATCTCCAATTCAGTTGGGTTTGATGGTTGCTGAGCATGAACAGCCCATTTCAAATCATCCCACAGATTTTCAGTGATATTCAGGTCTGGAGTCTGGGATGGCCAGAGTAGATTTTGAGGAGACCACTTCTGGCCTTAACAAGAACTGTGTCTGTGGTCTTCCATTTCCTCACTATGTCCCTCACAGTGGACACTGACAGCTTACATCTCTGCGATAGCATTTCGTAGCCTTCCTCTAAACCATAATGTTGAACAACCTTTGTTTTCAGGTCATTTGGGAGTTGTTTTGAGGCCCTCCATGTTGCCACCCTTCTGAGGAGAGTCAAAGAAAACACCAGCTTGCAATTGGCCACCTTAAATACATTTTCTCATGATTGGCTGCACCTGTCTATGAAGTTGAAGGCTTAATGAGCTCACCAAACCAATTGGGTGTTCCAGTTAATCAGTGCTAATAATAAGGTATTCAAATCATCAAAATGACAAGGGTGCCCACATTTTTTGCATAGCCTAGAGCCTATTTTTCACATCTGATTTATACAATATTGCTACACTAAAACTTTTTGTCTGGAAACTACACCAGTATTCAGCTTTTATTAGAAAATGAATAGCATGCCCCTGTGATCATTTTCTGTGACGACAGAGTAAATTATTATGCAGCCTCAGAGTAGCCTAAACGTTTTCATACCACTGTACTAAGCTATTAAAATAATAATTGTTGGCATGATTTTATGAATTATGTTTTATTGTTAAAGGTCCCATGACATGGTGCTCTTTGGATGCTTTTATATAGACCTTAGTGGTCCCTAATACTGTATCTGAAGTCTCTTTTATATAGACCTTAGTGGTCCCTAATACTGTATCTGAAGTCTCTTTTATATAGACCTTAGTGGTCCCTAATACTGTATCTGAAGTCTCTTTATATAGACCTTAGTGGTCCCCTAATACTGTATCTGAAGTCTCTTTTATATAGACCTTAGTGGTCCCCTAATACTGTATCTGAAGTCTCTTTTATATAGACCTTAGTGGTCCCCTAATACTGTATCTGAAGTCTCTTTTATATAGACCTTAGTGGTCCCCTAATACTGTATCTGAAGTCTCTTTTATATAGACCTTAGTGGTCCCTAATACTGTATCTGAAGTCTCTTTTATATAGACCTTAGTGGTCCCCTAATACTGTATCTGAAGTCTATTTTATGTAGACCTTAGTGGTCCCTAATACTGTATCTGAAGTCTCTTTTATATAGACCTTAGTGGTCCCTAATACTGTATCTGAAGTCTCTTTTATATAGACCTTAGTGGTCCCTAATACTGTATCTGAAGTCTCTTTTATATAGACCTTAGTGGCCCCTAATACTGTATCTGAAGTCTCTTTTTTATAGACCTTAGTGGTCCCTAATACTGTATCTGAAGTCTCTTTTATATAGACCTTAGTGGTCCCTAATACTGTATCTGAAGTCTCTTTTATATAGACCTTAGTGGTCCCTAATACTGTATCTGAAGTCTCTTTTATATAGACCTTAGTGGTCCCCTAATACTGTATCTGAAGTCTCTTTTATATAGACCTTAGTGGTCCCCTAATACTGTATCTGAAGTCTATTTTATGTAGACCTTAGTGGTCCCCTAATACTGTATCTGAAGTCTATTTTAAATAGACCTTAGTGGTCTCATAATACTGTATCTGAAGTCTCTTTTATATAGACCTTAGTGGTCCCCTAATACTGTATCTGAAGTCTCTTTATATAGACCTTAGTGGTCCCCTAATATTGTATCTGAAGTCTCTTTTATATAGACCTTAGTGGACCCCTAATACTGTATCTGAAGTCTTTTATATAGGCCTTAGTGGTCCCTAACACTGTATCTGAAGTCTCTTTTATATAGACCTTAGTGGTCCCTAATACTGTATCTGAAGTCTCTTTTATATAGACCTTAGTGGTCCCTAATACTGTATCTGAAGTCTCTTTTATATAGACCTTAGTGGCCCCTAATACTGTATCTGAAGTCTCTTTTTTATAGACCTTAGTGGTCCCTAATACTGTATCTGAAGTCTCTTTTATATAGACCTTAGTGGTCCCTAATACTGTATCTGAAGTCTCTTTTATATAGACCTTAGTGGTCCCTAATACTGTATCTGAAGTCTCTTTTATATAGACCTTAGTGGTCCCCTAATACTGTATCTGAAGTCTCTTTTATATAGACCTTAGTGGTCCCCTAATACTGTATCTGAAGTCTATTTTATGTAGACCTTAGTGGTCCCCTAATACTGTATCTGAAGTCTATTTTAAATAGACCTTAGTGGTCTCATAATACTGTATCTGAAGTCTCTTTATATAGACCTTAGTGGTCCCCTAATACTGTATCTGAAGTCTCTTTATATAGACCTTAGTGGTCCCCTAATATTGTATCTGAAGTCTCTTTTATATAGACCTTAGTGGACCCCTAATACTGTATCTGAAGTCTTTTATATAGACCTTAGTGGTCCCTAATACTGTATCTGAAGTCTCTTTATATAGGCCTTAGTGGTCCCTAATACTGTATCTGAAGTCTCTTTTATATAGACCTTAGTGGTCCCTAATACTGTATCTGAAGTCTCTTTTATATAGACCTTAGTGGTCCCTAATACTGTATCTGAAGTCTTCTTCCCAAAAGTCATCCTTGGTGCAGAATTACAGCCACCAGAGCCAGTCCCACAATGAGCTTTCCTTAGTATGTGCCATTTCTGAGTCTGTAGCTTTTTAGGAGGGGGCAAGGTGGAGGCTGGGGGTGTGGCCTTGACCAACTGCCACTTTGCTCGTTTGAAAGCCATGGGGGGGCCAAATTCTCTGGGCGGGCAACGCAGAGAAAGGGGAGGTAACCTTGCTCCTTATGACCTCATAAGGGGCAAGATACCAGATCAGCCCATCTGCTCTCAAAGGCAGAGCTGGATACCCAGGGCTTGGTTTACACCTATCAACATTTCTAACCACTGGGGGGCCATAAGCAGGCTGGGGGAACTCATATTAATGTTAATAAACCTCATAAAGTGAAATGTTCATGCCATGGGACCTTTAAACATACAATTAGCACAGTGAATCCTCAGGACTAACTGTATCTGTGGATGGCTCAGTGACTACTTTACCTACAGGCCAGTTAACCTATCATCAATGGAGATTTATATTTGCTAATAATGTGTTGTAATTATGTTAACTAAAGATTACAATTACGGTATAGACACTTTTAGGTCTACTTAAAATATAAATAGACTTATTAATTTACTTGTAAGCAAGTGTTTTCTTAAACTCCAGAATAAAAATACATGAATCAGGGAAAATAATATGAAACACATCATGACTACTGCTGAAAATGTATTTACTTTAAAATAATTCAACAGTATTATCCTATTATTATTTTATATCTTTATTGGAATTCGTGACCATAGAAATTAAATTGATTTTGATATTTCTATAAGACATTTAGCAGGAAATGAAAAGTAGATATTAATTATATGAAAATAAATATACATATACTGTATGTATTTGGAAATTAAGGTATCTAGGCACAATAGTACGGTAATCCATACGGTCCATTCGAGATTGTACTTTTGACCTCACTGATTGTCAGCCAATCAGGAGCGTCCTGTCAAATCTGTATCCAATCAGATTTGACGGAGCGCTATTTGAAAGCTGCTTGTCTCCGCGTTGTTGTTTACCTGTAGAAGTCTTGTGTTCGCAGAGCTTGTTGGTAAAGTTTGCAGGGTGGTGGTAACATAAGTCTTTTTTTTAACTCCCAGTTTAGTGTCGCTGCTGCTGGCATTAATTATGTCGTCTGTGGAAGTTCGTGCCGCGGTGAGTACACTGAAGTAATTCCGCTGTTTTGTTGGAAAAGCGGCTTCGGTTAGCTTCGCAACTAGCTAGCTATGGCTTCGATAGCTAGCATCGTTAGCTAACATTACAGTCGGCTCCCTACTTAGCTAGCTAGGTAGGGAGCTAAGTAGGGAGCTTGCTTGCTAGCTAGCTAGCTAGCAGTTTGTTCGCCTTTTGTTGTGATAGTTGTTTAGCTGACACTTTACACCAGCCAATTAATTTTGAGTCACGTTCTCTTCTAGCAGCTCCCAGCCGCAGTGAACCCCGTGAAGATGGGGAAGAAACCCACAGCAGGTCCGAGGAGAGCTGCTCTCGGGGAGCTGACCAACTTTCCTGGAGCAGCAGTCAACACAAAGGTAACATTATCATGGAAGAACAGTTGGTTACACTTTACATTAAGGTTTCTACATGAGAGTGACATGACACTGTCATGAACCTGTCATAAGCGTCTATGACATAACTCTTAGTGTCATTCGGTTTTGTCGTGACAGGTTAGGGTTCATGCGTCATGACTGGGTTCATTAAAGTGTCATGTCACTCTTATTTTTTTTTTTGGAAATGTACTTTTTTTTTTAAATAAAGTAAACTTTCATATGTACACTGACACACACACTAAGAATGTTAGTCATGTCACTTACATTATGTAAATGTCATTTACATTATGTAAATGTCCTGTATTTATAAAGCGCTTCTAGTCTTAACGACTACTCAAAGCGCTTTTTACATCATACAGGAACATTCACTCACATTACATTACATACACTGTGGCCGAGGTGCCACCTGCTCACCAGATAGATACTCACACACATTCACACTCTGATGGCACAGTATCGGGGGAAACTCGGGGTTCAGTGTCTTGCCCAAGGACACTTCGACATGGGACTGCAGGGCCAGGGATTGAACCACCAACCTTCCAATTGGCTGGCAACCGCTCTACCGCTGAGTCACAGTTGCCCCTAGTCACAGTTGCCCCATGTAGAAAACTTGTTACGGAAAGGTTTGCGTCTAACTAGTTTTAATGTTTTTATACTTATATTTTTTCTTCCCCCCACTTAGTCAATGCTGCTGTGAATATAAAATGACCCAAACTCTGAACTAATTACACTAAATGGATGGATGTAACCATACATTTGCATTTCCCTCAATTAGTACATTCTAGTGACAGCACTCTGTAGCATTAGATTATTCACTTCACTGCTGTTTTTGTTAGTGTTTTATATTTATTCTGGTTTGTATTTTGTGTCAAGGTACTGGATGCCTACAGTTCCCACATGTTTAGTATTGATCTATGTTGCTACAGTTGGAGTAAAGTAACTCATCAGTTTGTTCCCCAACTTATGAACTTTGTCTTCAAATCTAATGAGCCTTGAATCCTGAAACTACACCAAAGCCCTCTTCTGAATAAAACTGCGTTTGATTCCTCAGAGGACTGGACCAACCAAGTCAACCGCATCAGTCAAACCATCTTGTGCCCAAAAAGCCAAACCCGTGGTGCTTCCAGTAGTCCTGGTCCCAGCGCCTGCAGATCCTCTCCCCCCAGTTTCAGAGGAGTTGGCGGCTGATGTGTCCATGAGGGAGGAGGAGGAACTGTGCCAGGCTTTCTCCGAGGCGCTGCTCACAGTGCAGGATGTCGACGAGCAGGACTCGGACCTGCCGCAGCTCTGCTCAGAATACGTCAAAGAGATCTATAATTATCTACATGTCCTGGAGGTAAGTTAGTCCTCCCTCAGCCAAACTCTCTGCTCTCTCCCTGCGTTGGTGTGTTACATCACCGTCTGTCTCCACAGGTGCAGCAGGCCGTACGAGCCAACTACATGCAGGGTTATGAAATCACCGAACGCATGCGAGCGCTTCTGATCGACTGGCTGGTCCAGGTTCACTCCAGGTTCCAGCTGCTGCAGGAGACTCTGTACCTCACAGTTGCTATCCTGGATCGTTTTCTCCAGGTAAGAACTGACTCAACGGTCTCTTCACTCGGTTTTTGTGAGCTGTGTATATAAAGGTTTCCTAGTGCTGTTCTATTGGGGAAGAGAGAATCATCACATATTGAAATAAGATTCTTTCCCATGATTAATCTTACTTTTGGGTAGATGTTGCATGTATTGAAGTTAAACTGATGCGCCTGGGTAGCTTACCTGGTTGAGCGTGTGCCCCAAATACAAAAGCCGGTCCGTTGGATTCCGACCTGCGGCCCTTTGCTGGATGTGTCCCAGCTCTCCCCTTTCCTGTCAAAGGCTTTTTTTAATCTAAACTCATTGGGTTTCCCCCCCACCCCAGTGGCTAGAAATGGTGATGGGTGTAAACTGAGCCCTGGGTATCCTGCTCTGCCTTTGAGAAAATGAAAGCTCAGATGATCTGGAATCTTGCCCCTTATGAGGTCATAAGGGTAAACATTACCTCCCCTTTTTCTGCCTTGCCCGCCCAGAGAATTCAGCCCACCAATGAGAGGGAGAGACACACATGACTTGCAAACAAAAGTGGTCAATTTTCCAGTTGATAAAAGACTGGTTATTTGGAAAACATAGTGCAAAATATTTTACTGTTTCTGATAATTATAAGCCGACATTTGAAGAGTTTCCCGTGTGCTGCAGGTCCAGCCGGTGTCTCGCAGGAAGCTGCAGCTTGTTGGCGTGACCGCCATGCTGGTGGCCTGTAAATACGAGGAGATGTACGCTCCCGAGGTCGGAGACTTTGCCTACATCACAGACAATGCCTTTACAAAGTCTCAGATTCTGGAGATGGAGCAGCTCGTTTTGAGGACCCTCAACTTTCAGCTGGGACGTCCTCTCCCTTTACACTTCCTCAGACGGGCCTCCAAGGTGGCGAACGTGAGTTGTAGTGATCAAAATGATGACATTATCAATGTATAAAAGGTAAGCTACAGTATCAGTTCTTTGGATGTTAAACTACTGTAAGCATCTGTTGCCTCTTTAAATGTGCTTAAAAGAATGTAGACTTAACTTCCATGTAGACTTATGTTAAGTGTCACTCTTAAAATGTGTACGTCATGTGATCCTTAAAAGTCAATGGCTCTTCAGTCATTTGTAGTACTCCACTTTAGGGCTGCTACTAACATCATTTTCATTGTAGATTTTTCTCGGCTAGATGTCTTCTAAAATGTGGATCTGTTTCCCAAAAAGTCCAAAATGATCTCAAATGTCTTTTGTCCCTAACTCAAAGATTCTGTTTACTATCACAGATGTTCACATTTAACAAGCTGGAATCGCTTCTTTTTTTCATTAAATGCTTAAATTATTGAAATGGTTGGCGATTTACATTTTTAATTTACAACTAATACATTTCTGCAGCACTACCTCCCTTATCTTCCCACACTAATATGTACCCTGCTTGTATTGTCCTGCAGTAAATCATAACTGAGCAGTTGAGCTTGACGGCATTATGACCTTATTTTCCCAGACTGGAGACTAATGCGTAAACAATTCTGTGTTGAATGTTGTGCTAAAATGACGATGGGCAAGGATTTGTTAACTTGGTATCCAAGCATCCTTCTCAGTGGGCTGGTTGGTTGTTCTCTCAGTCTGATTTAGAGAGGCACACGTTGGCCAAGTACCTGATGGAGCTGACCCTCATCGACTACAGCATGGTGCACTATCGGCCGTCTGAGGTCGCGGCTGCATCGCTCGCTCTCTCCCAGCTGCTGCTTGAAGAGCTGCCGTGGGTGAGTCTGACTCATCAACTTATGAAACATGACACTTAGCAACTTCAATGCATCATTTGGTCTGCTGCAGAGTTTTATTTGGGATGTCTTGTCAGTCTCCTACACAGCAGCACTACTCCACATATGACGCGGCCCACTTGAAGCCGATCATGCAGCAAATTGCCAAAAACGTTGTCATGGTAAATGAAGGGAAGACAAAGTTCCAGGTGAGTTCACTCACAGGAAGCACAAGGTTGTGGTGTGTGTATGTGGTTTTTTTTTTATATAATTAAACCTTTTTTAATTTGTCCCTCGGCAGGCCGTGAGAAACAAGTACTCGAGCAGCAAGCTGATGAAGATCAGCCTCATTCCTCCTCTGAAGTCGTCCACCATCACGACCTTGGCGGATCCTCTGATCAACCATCCTTGATGCTAACCTTTGACTTTGTCAGTGGACAGTTCACTTTATGCACTTTATGATGATTACAATCTGTGGAGAAACTTTATTAAAATGTTTTTAAATTTTTCATCGAAGCTTTGTTGGTTAAGAATTGTTAGATTTTTTTGGATCGGTGATGTTTTGCCTAAACTTTGTGGTACGCCAGATTTTCCAATCAGAAGTTTGAAAGCAACTTAAAATGTTGCATTTAAGCTGTAGTCTACCTCGAGGGTGAAGCAAGTGCCTTGTTTTATCTTGTATTTAATGAATTTTATTTATAATTCCACTGATCTCGTTGGCTATACTAGAATCTACTTTGTCTATAAAGCTAAATATTTTCAAATCATTGACCACCTTGTTTTTATGGTAAGGAACGATGCCAACGTCTTGACTTGGTTGCACCAGTTAATTGTAATGCCAATCACAAGTTAAGTTTGTATTAAACCGACTAGTTCTTTCAATTGTGACTCTCCACTGTTGTGTAACTAGGCATTGGTGAAAACAATCGGTTCAAAAAACACTTCAAATGACTCAATTAAAATCTAAAGGAATGCTTTGGGTTTTTGTTCAAAGTTTATTACCAAAATAAGTGCAGTTTGTAAAGCTGACATGTTTGACGGTGGGAGACGTCCTGTAGACCGGACTCCATAGATCAGATGTTTAGTTGAAGCGGACTCTGCGCATGGAGCCCACGGTGCTGTTCTGGCTGCCCCAGTCAGAGAAGTTGTTGTAATCCCGCTTCTCCAGGATGTAATGAGGTCCTCTGTAGTTGGGCTCCTGATACACCGCCCACCTGCACACACAACATCAGGTTGACTGCAAACTGTTTGATTTTAAAAACATGGGATGAAAAGCTAGTTATTCCATCAGAGGGGTGCTCTGAATAATCCCAAACATGTCGAGTATTGTACAGTTTCAGAAAAGGAATTTGTCTTAATGTACATAAGTTACAGAACATGTATTCCGGAGACTTTACTGAAAGGTCCCATGGCATGAAAATTTAACTTAGATTTTTTTTTTTTTTTACAAGTATCCCCCAGTGGCTAGAAATGGTGATGTAAACTGAGTCCTGGGTATTTCGCTCTGCCTTTTGAGAAAGTGAAAACTCAGGTGGGCTGATCTGGCATCTTGCCCCTTATGAGGTCATAAGGGAAAAGGTTACCTCCCCTTTCTTTGCCCACCTATGGGGGGGAGAGAGAGAGACGTGGTAGTTGGTCAAGGCCATCCCCCCTTCCTCAAAAGCTACAGACACAGAAATGAAACTAAGGAAAGCTCATTGTGGGACTGGCTCTAGTGCCTGTAACTCTGCACCAAGGATGACTTTTGGGAAAGAGACTTCAGATACAGTATTAGGGGACCACTAAGGTCTATATAAAGAGACTTCAGATACAGTATTAGGGACCACTAAGGTCTACATAAAAGACTTCAGATACAGTATTAGGGACCACTAAGGTCTATATAAAAGAGACTTCAGATACAGTATTAGGGACCACTAAGGTCTATATAAAAGAGACTTCAGATACAGTATTAGGGACCACTAAGGTCTACATAAAAGAGACTTCAGATACAGTATTAGGGACCACTAAGGTCTACATAAAAGAGACTTCAGATCCAGTATTAGGGACCACTAAGGTCTATATAAAAGAGACTTCAGATCCAGTATTAGGGACCACTAAGGTCTATATAGAAGAATCCAAAGAGACCTGGCTGCTGTGAGACTTGTGGTCCATTTATGCCACTTGGGAATACCACCAATGGGAAAGACATTTTTCCCGGCTGCCAGCGTTTTCCTTTTTATTTAACCTCAATTTATTCAGGGAGGGTTCATAGTAGGCAGGGATGCCCTGATCTTCATAAGGAAGCAGCTCAGTCTGATCTGCTAGTCACTGAACATGAAGGGCCTTGCTCAAGGGCACCTCAGTGATGGTAAATGAGGGAGGGACAAGCACTGCTTTTTTAATTTCCGCCACTGTGTTCTTCTTTTCTGTTATATTGGCATTTGGCATAAACAATTTGTTGCATTACTGCCACCAACTGTTGGGCGTAGCGTAGAGCATGAGGTGTATAAAAACATGGAGGCCCCAAAGCGCTTCAATTACGCATTACTTTCCTCACTACAAGAGCTCAAAACATGGGCCTACTTAACTTGAATTGGTTTACTTGTTACTGGCAATACTCTGTTGAAGCCAATGGACGACTACAACCTAAATCAATAGCACTTTGTCAACTTTGGCAAAAGCATTGCATGCATGTGTGAAGTTTCTATATTTAGGAAAAGTTTCTAACCATTTAACACATTTGAACGATCGTCGGCCGTGTTTCTGTACATTGGGTGTCAACAACGCATCACCAACTTGGAAAGTCTTAGCAAAATCTAGCCCCAGTTTCCCACCTTTTATTCCCACATGAAGTGAGGTGTATGATGACGCATGGCTAAATCCCCAGATTTAACTCGAGCTAAATGCAAAAAACATTAACGTAAAGCTGACAATTGGTCCTATAGCATTTCCTCTCCAAGGATTGAGAGTGAAAGAGACCAGGGAGGAAGGATGTTGCACTTACGCTCCACCGAGCACGCGGATGGAGGCAACTCTGTTGAGGCTGTAGCGGCTCATCAGGTTGGGGATGTCATCCTGGATCTCCATCTTCTTACCAGAGAAGCCGGCTCGCTCAAACAGCTGAGCTCTGCCGGGATTGTTGTCCTGGATATAAGAGAAATACTGTCAGTGTGTGTGTGTGTGTGTCAGTAGAGGAATGTGTTTCTGGATAAGTTGCCTCTGTGTTAGGAGGGTACACCGTAGGCTCCTACTGAGCCAACATCTAACTTGGAACATTTTCAAACTTGTTCCAAGTTTTATGATGTTTCAAAATTAACAAAATCTCTTGAATTTACTCCTTTGGAGTCTAAAATCATCATGCAATGTTGCTTTATATTTTTTATATTCTTTATTTTAAGTTTAATCTCTAGGGAATTAGATCTGTTTGATCAATCTAGTTTAGGATTTCCCCTCAGTGCACAGCTCCATGTTATTGCCTGGAAAAGATTCCAAAAAATTAGGAAAATCCAACCGTTAAGGACACCAATGTTCTTTGTGAATGAATAATGTAAATAAATAAATGTTCTTCCTTAAAATACAGGGTGCATAAGTATACACCCCCCTATGTTAAAATACAGGGGGCATAAGTATACACCCCCCTATGTTAAAATACAGGGGCATAAGTATACACCCCCTATGTTAAAATACAGGGGCATAAGTATACACCCCCCTATGTTAAAATACAGGGGGCATAAGCATACACCCCCCTATGTTAAAATACAGGGGTCATAAGTATACACCCCCCTATGTTAAAATACAGGGGGCATAGGTATACACCCCCCTATGTTAAAATACAGGGGCATAAGTATACACCCCCTATGTTAAAATACAGGGGCATAAGTATACACCCCTATGTTAAAATACAGGGGCATAAGTATACACCCCCTATGTTAAAATACAGGGGCATAAGTATACACCCCCCTATGTTAAAATACAGGGGCATAAGTATACACCCCCCTATGTTAAAATACAGGGGCATAAGTATACACCCCCTATGTTAAAATACAGGGGCATAAGTATACACCCCTATGTTAAAATACAGGGGCATAAGTATACACCCCCTATGTTAAAATACAGGGGCATAAGTATACACCCCTTGTTAAAATACAGGGGCATAAGTATACACCCCTATGTTAAAATACAGGGGCATAAGTATACACCCCTATGTTAAAATACAGGGGCATAAGTATACACCCCTATGTTAAAATACAGGGGCATAAGTATACACCCCCTATGTTAAAATACAGGGGCATAAGTATACACCCCCTATGTTAAAATACAGGGGCATAAGTATACACCCCTATGTTAAAATACAGGGGCATAAGTATACACCCCTATGTTAAAATACAGGGGCATAAGTATACACCCCCTATGTTAAAATACAGGGGCATAAGTATACACCCCCTATGTTAAAATACAGGGGCATAAGTATACACCCCCTATGTTAAAATACAGGGGCATAAGTATACACCCCCTATGTTAAAATACAGGGGCATAAGTATACACCCCTATGTTAAAATACAGGGGACATAAGTATACACCCCCTATGTTAAAATACAGGGGCATAAGTATACACCCCCTATGTTAAAATACAGGGGCATAAGTATACACCCCTATGTTAAAATACAGGGGCATAAGTATACACCCCCTATGTTAAAATACAGGGGCATAAGTATACACCCCTATGTTAAAATACAGGGGCATAAGTATACACCCCCTATGTTAAAATACAGGGGCATAAGTATACACCCCTATGTTAAAATACAGGGGCATAAGTATACACCCCTATGTTAAAATACAGGGGCATAAGTATACACCCCTATGTTAAAATACAGGGGCATAAGTATACACCCCTATGTTAAAATACAGGGGCATAAGTATACACCCCCTATGTTAAAATACAGGGGCATAAGTATACACCCCCTATGTTAAAATACAGGGGCATAAGTATACACCCCCTATGTTAAAATACAGGGGCATAAGTATACACCCCTATGTTAAAATACAGGGGCATAAGTATACACCCCCTATGTTAAAATACAGGGGCATAAGTATACACCCCCTATGTTAAAATACAGGGGCATAAGTATACACCCCTATGTTAAAATACAGGGGCATAAGTATACACCCCTATGTTAAAATACAGGGGCATAAGTATACACCCCTATGTTAAAATACAGGGGCATAAGTATACACCCCCTATGTTAAAATACAGGGGCATAAGTATACACCCCTATGTTAAAATACAGGGGCATAAGTATACACCCCCTATGTTAAAATACAGGGGCATAAGTATACACCCCCTATGTTAAAATACAGGGGCATAAGTATACACCCCCTATGTTAAAATACAGGGGCATAAGTATACACCCCTATGTTAAAATACAGGGGCATAAGTATACACCCCCTATGTTAAAATACAGGGGCATAAGTATACACCCCTATGTTAAAATACAGGGGCATAAGTATACACCCCTATGTTAAAATACAGGGGCATAAGTATACACCCCCTATGTTAAAATACAGGGGCATAAGTATACACCCCCTATGTTAAAATACAGGGGCATAAGTATACACCCCTATGTTAAAATACAGGGGCATAAGTATACACCCCCTATGTTAAAATACAGGGGCATAAGTATACACCCCTATGTTAAAATACAGGGGCATAAGTATACACCCCTATGTTAAAATACAGGGGCATAAGTATACACCCCCTATGTTAAAATACAGGGGCATAAGTATACACCCCCTATGTTAAAATACAGGGGCATAAGTATACACCCCCTATGTTAAAATACAGGGGCATAAGTATACACCCCCTATGTTAAAATACAGGGGCATAAGTATACACCCCCTATGTTAAAATACAGGGGCATAAGTATACACCCCTATGTTAAAATACAGGGGCATAAGTATACACCCCTATGTTAAAATACAGGGGCATAAGTATACACCCCTATGTTAAAATACAGGGGCATAAGTATACACCCCTATGTTAAAATACAGGGGCATAAGTATACACCCCCTATGTTAAAATACAGGGGCATAAGTATACACCCCTATGTTAAAATACAGGGGCATAAGTATACACCCCTATGTTAAAATACAGGGGCATAAGTATACACCCCCTATGTTAAAATACAGGGGCATAAGTATACACCCCCTATGTTAAAATACAGGGGCATAAGCATACACCCCTATGTTAAAATACAGGGGCATAAGTATACACCCCCTATGTTAAAATACAGGGGACATAAGTATACACCCCCTATGTTAAAATACAGGGGCATAAGTATACACCCCCCTATGTTAAAATACAGGGGCATAAGTATACACCCCCTATGTTAAAATACAGGGGCATAAGTATACACCCCCTATGTTAAAATACAGGGGCATAAGTATACACCCCTATGTTAAAATACAGGGGACATAAGTATACACCCCTATGTTAAAATACAGGGGCATAAGTATACACCCCCTATGTTAAAATACAGGGGCATAAGTATACACCCCTATGTTAAAATACAGGGGACATAAGTATACACCCCTATGTTAAAATACAGGGGCATAAGTATACACCCCCTATGTTAAAATACAGGGGCATAAGTATACACCCCTATGTTAAAATACAGGGACATAAGTACACACCCCCCTATGTTAAAATACAGGGGCATAAGTATACACCCCCTATGTTAAAATACAGGGGGCATAAGTATACACCCCCCTATGTTAAAATACAGGGGGCATAAGTATACACCCCCTATGTTAAATTCCCATAGAGGCAGGCATGATTTTATTTTGAAAGGCCAGTTATTTCATGGATCAGGAGACTATGCATCTTGATAAAGTTCCCTTAGCCTTTGGAATTAAAATATTTTACATTATTCATTCACAAAGATTTGGATTTGGATTAGTTGGATTTTCCAAAATTTTTTGAATTAAAGCATTAAGATCAATTTCCAAAAGATGTTTTTTTTTTATTCCACTTTTTAATAAACTTTAGCCTGGGGGGGTAAACTTACTCTAGCCACTGTAGATGCAGCAGCTGTGACTACAGTGTGCTCCCATCCAACACAGGTTTCTGCTCCTGTACTGACCCTATGTCCTGTAACTTGTGTCTCACCTGTTTGACAGCACGGACAGAGGAGACATGGTCCACCTGGGCGCACCACTTGTCGTAGCAGTTGTACTCTCCCCGCTCGGACATGTCCCACAGGTACTGGCGGCCGCGGAAGTTCTCATGCTCGTAACCAACCCATCTTCAAAAAGAGCAGAGAAGGAGACAAGAGAGAGAGAAGAGTCCAACAGAGATGCACACAGGTGTCAAATCCAAAGCTTTAAGTTACATTTATTTATTTATAATATTTATTGAGTATTATATGGTGCACTTATATTGTAGGTGGTGGGTGTTTTCATCACGGTTTGAGTGGAAGTGACTACATATTGCAGTACTGTGTATTTTACGTGTGGAGGAATACATTACTGCAATATACGCTTGAGTGCGTCACAGTGTGTTTATGGATGTCTGAGTTTAGTCCCTCGCTTCTGCAATCATCTTCCATTCATATCACCCAAATGATGTGTGCAACGTGCATCGTATGGACGGGTGACCTGCGTATGGTTCACTGTGTAAGGGTGAAAGGCTTTCATCAACATACAGCACAGCCTTGATGATGCGCTGCTTGCTGACATATTATAAGACTATTATATTACTATTATATTATAAGACAGATATAATCAGGTCATCACTAAATGTCCTATTTCAACACATTTTAATAATTTAAGAAAACAATAAACCTGAAAAGTAGCCATTGAAATAAAATGCTTGATTTGTAATTTAAGACTGCCGTGGTGCTAGTGGTGGTGGTGGTGGTGGGGGTGGGGCAGTGCACGGTCTGCACGTGAACTGCAGCGTCTCCAGCAACACACAGCTGCCTGTGGACGCCTGCCTGGAAATAATGCCGGGGAAACTATCGGCAGACGCAGTAGCCGCGCAAATATCAGCCCGATATATCGGCCGGCCGATAAAATCAATCTATCGCTAGTCCAATTTAAATGTTGAAATAAAGTCACTGAAACAGTAGTTATAATGTATGTATCCTAGACATTTAAAAAAAACAACATTTTGGTGAGTTAGGCAGGTGTTTATTTTGAAGTGTAATTTTTTCATATGTAGCCATTACTTTTCTGAACACTGCGTTTGGATTCATTTCTTTGGACAGACTAATTGTCTCCCTGTGCAAGAATCACAATGTCTTCCTGTCTCGAGGCAGGTTAAGACACATTAACAGAACCTTTTTGGATGTAATCACAAGGTACACGTGTCAACTAGCGATAGATTGATTTTATCTAAGCGGCTACTGCGTCTGCCGATAGTTTCCCCCCGGCATTATTTCCAGGCAGGCGTCCACAGGCAGCTGTGTGTTGCTGGAGACGCTGCAGTTCACGTGCAGACCGTGCGCTGCCCCCACTAGCACCACGGCAGTCTTAAATTACAAATCAAGCATTTTATTTCAATGGCTATTTTTCAGGTTTATTGTTTTCTTAAATTATTAAAATGTGTTGAAATAGGACATTTAGTGATGACCTGATTATATCTGTCTTATAATATAATAGTAATATAATAGTCTTATAATATGTCAGCAAGCAGCGCATCATCAAGGCTGTGCTGTATGTTGATGAAAGCCTTTCACCCTTACACAGTGAACCATACGCAGGTCACCCGTCCATACGATGCATGTTGCACACATCATTTGGGTGATATGAATGTAAGATGATTGCAGAAGTGACACTGATCTGTGTTTTTGGTTATTATTTTTAAAGAAATAGCAGAGCAGGGTTTACATTTTTATGATGTAAATTGAGGGAGCAAAAGCAGTATCGGCTCCAAATATCGGCAGCTTGTATCGGTCGTCGGCTGAGGCTGATGAAAAGAAAATCTGTATCAGCATCGGGACTAAAAAATCCGTATCGGTCGATCCCTAGTGTGGTCTCCCATCTGAGCCCCTGAGCTCACTATGTATCAACTATATTTACTTTTACACATTTGGAGTTGCTGTCTAATGGTAAAAAAAGAAGAAAGAAATGTGATGAAAACACATTTCTATTGAAGATACTTTGCTGTTACATCTCCAGGGTTTTCTCTCTCACTATACAGCTAATGTGCAGCTGACAGAATATATCATATATTAGCTGAAGGAATACATATAATCAATGTGAGCATCATAACTAACTAAATACCTTCTCTCAGATCCAATGGTTGGAGTTGGTCCCCAGTTTTGTCTTTAAGATTTTGGGGTGTTATTTATGTGTATATAGATCTGCTCTAGTTTTTCCAACGTTTTAGACACAGATTCGGTAATAATAATGGTCCAAAATGATTAGAAATTGCTTATTTTTTATTTAAAAAATGTAAAACAAATTGTTATAGGAACCCTTAACCCCTCGCCAAATATGGGCGTCTTCAACAAACCTAGAGACAACACTGATCTCCTCTTTGTCTTTCCTTTTCTCTTGTGGACACCAGTGTGTGTGTGTGTGTGTGTGTGTGTGTGTGTGTGTGTGCGTGTGCGTGTGCGTGCTGCAGTGACCTGTCGTGTACTGTAGGTGGGGGTGTAGACTTACGCTCCGCTCTCCACCTGCACAGAGTTGCATCTCTCCGGGAAGTTCTTGTCACTGAGCCTGGCGCAGTCGGAGCTCAGGTCCAGCCGGCGGCCGGCGAAGTTCCGCTGCTCGAAAAGGGTCACCTGAAGGTCGAGGTAAAAAGCTAAAGAGTCCGAGGGGATTCTACTGCAAGCGTTACCACTCAGGTGTTCATTACTAATAAGCTTTTTCTAAAAACTCCATTCATTTGCAATACTAGTTTTGGTTTCACCAGCAGACCCAGGTTTTAGAAGAGGGGACAGCAAAGTCTTCTATATGTAAAGCTACATTTTTTTGAAGTTTACTTGGTTGTCTTTCAAACTGCCACTTGCAGATGAACTGTGTGACATTAGCACGTGCATGTGAGCGTAAAAAAAAAACATCGGTACTTCACGAATTGGGGAACGGGTCATGAGAGCCATGTGGAGGCAATACCAGCTAGCTGTTTTTGGTTTTCCTGCATACCGCCCCTTTAAGTAAAAAACAACTGAACACAAATATTCTACGTTTACCAAGAAGTCCCCACAGGAAATAAGTATTATATAATTACTGAATACTGTAAACGAGTTATGTTAATTTATGCTCACATTTCAATAGAGTAAAGAGAAAAAAAAAGTTTCACTTAGAAACTTCATCTGTTCAAAACAACATGATGCTTCAACAAAGTGACAACTCATGTATTAATATTGGACTCACCCTCCCACTGGACCCGTAGAAGGCACGTTGGAGCACAGACCCCAGCTTGCTGTTGATATAGAAGCATTTTATATGAATGATTACATCCCAAACATACCTCTCGATAATGAAATCGGACGATAGACCAATCCCAAAGAAACTTTAGAAACAAATGTTGGTGTGTGAAGGCGAAATGGAAGACCCGAGTCACTGAAAATGTCACTACTTATGTCATTTTGAACATAAAACATTGTAGTGTTACATAATCAACTGACACAGATTTAGAAGTATTGTTGTGCTTCAGTTTTTTTCAAATTAAAATCATCAACTTGCACCTGTACTGTTACAGTATGTGTGCATTTCTCCTACAATGATCACATCACAAAATCAGGTGATTTTGGGAAACTGGTGTTGGAGGCGTCCCAGAGAGAGAAAGAGCAGAGCATGAGAACCAGCAAGGGATGTGGAGCCACTGACCCACCCCACCTCCAAAACGCTTGACTGGGGGGGGTCTGACTCTGTGGGCCCCTTGGCTGGTGCACGGCGCTCTCAACATACCTTGTTTGTTGGGCTAATCCTGGGACCTTAGTAAAGATGTTCATGTCAGCTCTGCGACGCAACAAGAAAGCCCCTTAAATACAGCAAGGTGAGGGGAGCCGACAGGTACTAGAAAGATCAGAGGCTTCTGCAACAGTCGCCGGGGCCCCTGGACGCCATTGATATGCTAAACACACAACAACGCTCATGTTGTCTTCTCTGTCATCCCACAGACACACACACGCGCACACACACGCGCACACGCACATGCACGCACGCATACACACATACATTAGCTGGAAACACTGCAAGCGCATGCAGAGCACAAAAATAGCATACAAACACACACACGGCGAGTAATAGAAATGGATGTGTGCATGCAAATATGCAAACACAACAAGCAGAGAGAAGAAAGTTTTTGCACGCACACACACACACACACACACACACACACACACACACACAAACGTGTAACGTGAGAGTGCAGTGCCAACAGTTTGGGCTTTGAACAATTCAGCATTTTATACAACAATGGCGTGTAAACAATGTGCCTTATGATAATGGATGTATTCATGTATCCATGCTTTGTGCACGGCCCGCCCCAGCACACTATTCACTGTAGAGGTCGTGACCCCGAGGGCGGCTGACAGTACCTCCATGAACCTGAACGTACACGTTAGACTTCTGACAGTTCCACTTCCACTAAACTTATTTTATATGAAATGTTTGAACGCTAATAATCAGGACTGGGTTATAAAAAAAAATAAAAAAAAACTCTAATCTCTCTCTAATCAAAATCAATCTTTGTGATCTAATAATGAATTTTCTTTTAAGATTAATAAAATCCCCAAATTGATCTTTTAATATATGCCTCTTCACCATGGATGTGGGGAATCGACCCCCTTTACTTAACGTAAACATTAACCTGGAGAATTATAAAAAATATTTGAGGGTTGCTTCTTGCATTTACAATTTACAGCTGAAGTTCTCTGAGAATCTTTTTTAATATACAAGCTAAATAGGCATTAAAACAGAAATTTCACTAACCTCATTGGCATTGAATCCGGACATTATGAATAGGAATCGATTCAGGAAATCATTGGCAATACCCAGTCCTAGTTATAGTTTTTCTCAATCGCTTTGGCACAATCGTCAAACTACAGATTAAGATATAGAATTTGCACTGACACTGTCTTGCACTACGACACCATTGCACCTCTCTGCATGTTTTCCACACTGCTCCTTTAAACATGCTACAATCTAACTGTATTGTAAGAGCTCACTATTGATATTTTCCTTTGTATTTTTGTACTATGTATGTGTGCGTGGATGTGTCTGTGTGCCTATGTGTATATATGTTGTGTATAAGCTATTGCATACCTTAATTTCCTTCTGGATAAATAATCTATCTCTATCGGTCTATAGATAGATATCTATGACTATTTATATGAACATTAGCTCAGTTGTTCACATGACTAGTCATTTATAATTGCTTTGGCACAAGATGCATTGAGTAAACTTTGCAGATCAAGTTGCATTCATTTGCTATTGAATTATATTATTCTCAAATGCAATTATACACATGTACATTGCGTAAATCCCTACACGCAAAATAGAGCAAGCAACACCCCTAACCTGTAAAAGCTGTCTAACAGACTAAGTTTTACTTAGAGTTTTGTTTCAGTAAATGTGCCAAAGCGATTGAGAAAAACTGTCGTGGTGGTTTTGGTGTGTCCTTCTGGTGTGAGTTTTATATAACTAATACTACTGTTACACCCTCACATGTATTTTATATTTCCTCAATGTGATTTGTATTTATGTGTGTAAAACAAATAAACATGGACATAAACTGCTGCAAATTAGGGCTGCTTGAATATGGAGGGAGAAAAAAAAAAAATCACAATTATTTTTGATCAATATGGAAATCACAATTATTTAACATGATTACTCATTGACTTTTGGAAAGACGTTGCGTTTATTGAAATTAAAAAAAACAAACAGTGAAACCATTGAACAAATCAACAGGGAAAACATCATAATGCTTCACCCGTTTAACAGTTTGAATTCCCCTTGAAATAAATAATGTAGAAATATATTCAAATGACGGCTGAGTGAGTTTAGCCGTCAGGAAGGGCGAAAGTACGCGTGTCATTAAGAAGACAAGGCAAAATAAGAGTTAACTTGAAAAGCAGAAATTAGGAATAAATTAAATTATAAAATTAAAAGAATGGATGTTAATGGATAATGACAGACTGGAATATGTCAACTTTTACTCAATACTATTTAAAAAACACTTAAATTTTTTTTCTTCAAATGCTATAAAATTGAATAAGACGCCCCAAAATTAATGAAAGTTATGAGAACATAAATGTCATGTCATAAATTAATGAGATTTGTACTTGTATGTATCAATCATGTTATTTTGGGTAATTAAAAAAAGCATTGATATTTAATTTGACCTGAGGACAACACGAGGGGTTAAACATCTTGAAACGCTCCCCTCAGGCCATAGATTCTGACGTTTTTGAGGAATAGGACTACAAATGTCTTCGTTCCTTGTGCAAGAACTTGCTAAAGCTCGCTGCTTTAGTATTGTGTAAACTTGTGTTCTGTATATCGTACGTACAGGAAACATTTTTGTACTTTATGTTTTTGTATTGTTGTCATTTAGTTTATTTGTACGTGTTTTTTGTGTGTGTTTTTGTTTAAATCTTGCACTCCTGACTGCAAATCAAAGCAGTATAAAGCTCATAAAGTGTTTTGAGAGCGAGCTGCAAACAGATCAGGCTCTCTAACATTAACTCTGCTTACAGTGCCAGAATCTCTTCTTTTTCCAAAAGATCTGTTTGCCCCAGCAAATTTACTGTCACACTTCACTGACTTCAAATGGAGCGGTATTCAGTGCGTGTGTGTGAAGGGGGCTGGGGTGTCGCTGTATGGGGGTCTGATGAATAGCAGAAAATGTCACTGGATGCTTCACTCTGTTTTTGTTGTTTTTGTAACATTGGCTCTGAACCTGACGGTGACACTGGGGGACAGTAACTAGGTCCAGAAGCTTGGGGACGTTTCCTGCATTTTGGAGCAGTTTCCAGCGGAGACAAATGCAGGACGTGCAGCAGGTCAGACATCTATATGTGGTTCTGAGTGAGGCAGGCCGGGGCTGAGACAGAGGCTGGGCAAAGGGACAGATGTAGGGAGAGATACAGAACGCAGACACTGGCAAGAGGACTCTCAGGCGAACTTTACTTTTTTGATTCTACTTCTTATCTTGGACATCTTTTACACCTCTGAAGAGATACAACAGCCTGAAATGTCGCTCATCCTGACTGTGCTCGACAAGCTGGCTTACTTTCTGTCTCTGGTAGCGTTTTGTGTCAGCGTTTCTTACAGCTGGCTGAAATGAAACTAGATTCTTCCCTTTTCAAATCCACGTGCTCTGATAATGACTGGGTGTTTTTTTCCCACTGGATGCTTAACAAATGATCCTGAAGGTTTGGGGGTTTAAGTTAGGATGTTTTTACTCAAAACATGTGGACAGCTGCCACCTCTGCGTGAGTTTCTGAATCTTTGTTTTACCTTCACACGTGTGTGTTCTGCGATCTGTCCTCAACTCAAGGGGGGGGGGGCAGTAGCTCAGTTTGTAGGGAGTTGGGTTGGGAACCGTAGGGTCGCTGATTCAAGTCCACATACGGACCAAAGTATGGTGGTGGACTGGTAGCTGGAGAGGTGCCAGTTCACCTCCTGGGCGCTGCCAAGGTGCTCTCTAACAAGGCACCTAAGCAAGGCAACCTAACCCCCAACTGCTCCGGGCACCTTTCCAGGGGCAGCCCCCCCACTCTGACATCTCTCCATTAATGCATGTATAGGTACTGAGCATGTGTGTGTAATTCAGGCCTGTGTGTTATGTGTGTAACAACAGAGTGTAAATTGTAATTTCCCCTTGTGGGATTAATAAAGTATAGATAAAAAAATAAAATTAAACTCATCTAGCTCAGGGTAGACGGGCAGGAAATGCAGTATTGACAGCTGGTTTTTGGATGCCTATAATAAGCCACGCAATCTGTGAAATGAGTGTTCAAACTGGGTTGATTATTGTCCTTCAGGTGTAACTGAAGACAGTAAGACCACGATGCTGCAGCGGTGTCTCCTGAGGCCGTACCAGGTGCTTGCTCTGGTGCTGTGTGTGTCAGCCGGGGAGGACTTCGACTGGACCAAGAATGAGAGGACGTCTTTCTACTACAGCACCTTCCCAACTGGTACAACACACGATTAAACACTAGGGCTGCACGATATGAGGAAAATATGCATATACGCACGCATACATGTGATAACGTTGTTGAATATCGCGATAACGCTATTACTTTTTAATAAATGAACACATAATAAAGTGTACTCAGTTCTGCCTTTCTGCTGCTTTCAGTATTCTGCTAAAATACAACAAAACTGTTGTTGAATTTAAAACAAATGAAAGAAAAATCCTTTTCTTTTATTGAAGAAATTGGAACATTTGATTGAATATCAAAGGCACCACTAAAAAAAGGACAGTTACATTTTAACGTGCAGTTTTCTATGGGTATTTTCTTTTAATTAACAGAAAAAATCTCTGAGTATCTTTTGGGAAATGTCACAGCCTTTTAGGATGTTTAGTGTAGCAGTTGATATTGCGATGATGAAAATATATATGTATATATATATATATATAGATATATATGTATATATATATATATATTGTGCAGCCGTTGGGCTGGGCAACACGGAGAAAATCTAATATCACGATATTGTTGACCCAATACCTCAATATCGTCTATTGCGGCGATATTGTAGGGTTGACATTTGGTGCTTTCACAAAATATTTTTACAATTACATTTTTGACATATAATCATCAGTAGAGGGGATTTAACCCTATTATTTTTTAATATTAAAACAGCTAGAACAGTCTGTTCACAAAACGACCTAATTTTACTGTAATGCAGCCTTTAAAACCAGGAAAAACAACACTTGTGTCATATGTGTCATGATATTACAAGTTCCAAAATCTAAGAATATATCTAGTCTCATATCACGATATCGATAGCCTATTCAGCCCTATTTACTCGTAAGTAGTTCCCAATCTGCAAAGCCGTGAACTTTTATATCCCGCTGCCATTAAGCTGCTGAACTAGAACCTCGAATGGAGGTCTACTTGAATGAAAAATATTCGGCAAAAAACCTCATGATAGTTATCTGACGTTTGTGGATTGTAACTTCTTATGTGCAATTCACTTGGCACTTATGGATTTATGTAATCTCGTCCTTTAATGTAGTATTTTCTTTTAAGGTTATTTTTTTGGGGGTATTTTTCGGACTTTAATTTCACAGGATAGATAACGACATGAAAGGGGAGAGAGAGGGGCGCCCGCTCTACCAACTGAGTGTAAATGGCCTCTATTTTAAATGTATTTATTCAGTTTTTATTTCAAATATTTTTCTTTTTTGCATATTCATGGATCTCGCACTTTCCCGTATGTCTTTTTTTCTGTCATTGATGACAGTATTATTATTACATTACATTACATGTCATTACATGTCATTTAGCTAACATCCAATTAAGTGTTTTCAACCTTGCAGTCTGAATGTGGGTGGACTGTAGAAACTGAAATACCCTTTGTGGATAAATAAAGCTGTATCTGTATCAAAGCATGGACATTTCCTCTGCAGGTTTCTCCTGGGGAGTTGGCACCTCTGCCTACCAGACCGAAGGAGCTTGGAACATAGATGGCAAAGGAATGAGCATCTGGGATGCATTTGCCCACAAAAAGGGGAAAATTGTCGCAAATGACACGGGAGACACCTCGTGTGAGGGCTACTACAAATTCAAGGTGACATGCAGCAAAACCTTAAGTACATTTCTAGAAAAGACAAGGCTGATAGTTGCTGATAAAGTCTTGAAATAGATTATATGTTTTATATGTTTGTACGTCATAGTTTAAAAAAATTGTTAAACTCTTATTAAACACTTTCAAAAGTAACGTAGGGGTCATAAAACGTCATGTTATTGCACACTTTCTGACAGTATATTCTCTTTTATCTTCGTTCCAGTGCTTCATGGAAGCCACATGGTGTTTAAATGGAGTGAAACATTCAAATCTTTATTTATAAGTACATTTTAAAACAACAGAGTTTAGCCAAAATGCTGCACAGTCAGAAGCAAAAACACTCCTAGTAATAGATACACAATATTAAATACAATGAATATTTATATACACTACTGGCCAAAAGTTTGGGGTCACTTTCCATTGCACTTCATTATAAACAGAATACCAACTGAGATTAGTTGCATTGTTTTTTTAACCAGAGGAGCAGTTTCAGATTACATATATATATATATATATATATATATATATATATATATACATACACACACATTAAACAAAAAAATATACAATAAAATAAATGGATCCCAACCAGTTGATAAAGTAAGAGACTAACAAAGCAAAGATAAGGAAAAAACTCATGCCACTCTATTAAATGGAAATACTGTTGATGTTATTTTAGATACATTAACCCATATTTAATATCTTTGCAAACTTTGGGATCTACATATTAAAAAGTTAAACAGAATTATAATTGAAAAGTTACAACATTTTGAGAAATACACTTGTTCTCTTACAGAGAGTTAGGTGAGAAGATTGACGCCACTCTCATGTCTGCACGGTAAATCCTAAGCTTCAGTCGGAAAACGTTTAGCTTAGCTTTAGCATAGCATAGCATAGCATAGCATAGCATAGCATAGCATAGCATAAAGACTGGAAAGAGGGGGAAGCAGCTAGCCCAGACCATCCGAAAGTTAAAACAACCTGAGAGGCTAAAACAAACGTTATAAGGTGTTAATTACTGATCTTTTGAGGTGATTGTAGGCAGATTGGATCACCTTCAGGGAGCCAGGCTAGCTGTTTCCAGCCTTTGTGCTAAGCTAAGCTAATCAACTTCAGAGGGGTATCAAAGTTGTCAGCGAACTCTCGGCAAAAAAAGCAGATAAGGGTATTTCTCAAAATGGCAGACTATTTCTTATAATTAAAAAAAATAAAGTTTTGTTAGTGTGTACGTTTGTCTGCAGAACATGATTTTCAAAATGTTTTCTTCTGTTTTTTTAAGGATGACATCACCTTGATGAAGGACATGAAGCTGAATCATTATCGTTTCTCGATCTCCTGGCCGAGGATTTTACCGAGCGGACTGAAAAGTACACTTTTTTTGTTTAATTTTATCATCATATTTATTTATATTTCTTATTTCTTTCATTTGCTGGTTATTGAAACCAGTACTGATTGAAGTCATTAACCAGAAAATGAATCAACATTCATTAGAGTCCGAGCGTCGACAGCAACGAGGGCCCCATTGAAACTGAAGAAATTATTCTTCTTTCTTTCTTTCTTTCTTTCTTTCTTTCTTTCTTTCTTTCTTTCTTTCTTTCTGCAAATTAATTGCCTTTTTGAGGGGCTTAACATACTGAAAACTCACCAAAATTGGCAATCGCATCAAGTCTGGTGAACATTTACGTATTTTAAGCCCCCTGCAAAGTTAAGCCCCTGCAGTACGTTTAACGTAGACTAACTAAACTTGGTACACATATGTAGCATGTCAAGACATACTAAAAAGCTCATTGGAGCCACACCCTAAACCCAGCAGGAAGTCCGCCGTTCTTAATTGAAAGTCCGAAATTAGTGTGATTTTGGCCATTTCCACACGTCATATTTTAACAAACTCCTCCTAGAGATTTCATGTGATCGACTTCAAATTTGGTCTAGACTGCACATATATACATATATATGTACAGTATATATACAGTAACCCTGACGCGCGCAGAGGAACGAGGGCTGCTCGCAGCTTTAATTTTAATTTGCTGCTACCAGCTTGGCTTTTCTCTGTTTTATACTTTTGGGTTTTGGACTGTTGGTCGGCCAAAACAATCATTTTAAATGTTTCATCTTGGGCTCTAAGAAAGGCATTTCTTCACAATTTATTTGACATTTTAAATATACAATGTAATATACATATATATGTAATATACTGCTGCTAGGGGTCTCCTTCAATAAAAAAATAAAAAATATAAGACAAAGCAATGGCCTCCTGCTCCTCTCCAAAACAAACCCGCTGATAAAAACCGGTAAAAACACTGAATAAAGCTGTTTCATGTTAAAAATCTGTGTTTCTCCAACGCTGTTCAGCTGGTCGGCTGCGAGCCGAGCTGTCTCTAACGTTTGCTCAGCTGGTTTCTCTAATAACTTCAGATCCAGACGTCTGGTGACGAAAATCCTTCATCCCATTCTAAAAGATCTAAAAAGTGCATCGGGTAGCTCAGTTGGTAGAGCGGGCGCCTCTATATAGAGGTTTACTCCTCAACACAGTGGGCCATGGTTCGACTCTGACCTGCAACCCTTTGCTGCATGCTGCCCCCCCCTTTCATGTCTTCAGTTGTCCTGTCAAAAATAAAGGCCGGAAATGACAAAGAAATGCGGCTTGAAAAAACAAACAACCATACTCTATATCCACAACGTTCTACTTCCGGGATCGCTCTGGTGCCGCCGGATGTCACTCTTTTTCCCGAGATGTCCGTCACCTTCCTCTTTCTCTGTGTTGGCGTTCTAACCTCTGGTGGATTTCTGAGGACTATGGTTACCTGGTCCTCAGATCTCTGCAGGGTAAATCCAGACAGCTAGCTAGACTATCTGTCCAATCTGAGGACTATGGTTACCTGGTCCTCAGATCTCTGCAGGGTAAATCCAGACAGCTAGCTAGACTATCTGTCCAATCTGAGGACTATGGTTACCTGGTCCTCAGATCTCTGCAGGGTAAATCCAGACAGCTAGCTAGACTATCTGTCCAGTCTGAGGACTATGGTTACCTGGTCCTCAGGTCTCTGCAGGGTAAATCCAGACAGCTAGCTAGACTATCTGTCCAATCTGAGGACTATGGTTACCTGGTCCTCAGATCTCTGCAGGGTAAATCCAGACAGCTAGCTAGACTATCTGTCCAGTCTGAGGACTATGGTTACCTGGTCCTCAGGTCTCTGCAGGGTAAATCCAGACAGCTAGCTAGACTATCTGTCCAATCTGAGGACTATGGTTACCTGGTCCTCAGATCTCTGCAGGGTAAATCCAGACAGCTAGCTAGACTATCTGTCCAGTCGGAGTTTTCTATTACACAACAACAACAAATTGTATTTAATGTTTTTGATTTTTTTTTTTTAAGTTGATTTTTTTTGGCCATTTTCAGGCCTTTAATGACAGGACAGCTGAAGAAATGAAAGGGGAGGGAGAGGGAATGACATGCAGCAAAGGCCCGCAGGTTGGAGTCGAATCAGGGCCCGCAGCATCGAGAAGTAAACCTCTCTACCAACTAAGCTATCCGGGTGCCCAACTAAAACTACTTTTGAGTGTCCACATGTTCCACCAAAACAAATTCCTTCCAGAGGCTATTTTGCAGTGGCACCGTGGCTCCGTACGCTGCTTAGCACCGCCCAAGACCATTGTGATTGGTTTAGAAGATCAAAAAGGATCAATCTTTATTCTTAATGGTCACACACACAATGTAGTAAAATTCTATTACTGCATTTAACCCATTCTAAGTATCCCCATCCTGGAATGCTGTGTGGACTAGCCAGACCCTCCTCCACGGCGCTGTGGAGGAAGGTCTGGCAGTGCGAGACCATGACCACCACAACGCAGACATCAGCCGGCAACCAAATGTTACGGCATATTTCACTTAGTGCACAACTAAATATGTTACATAGGTCTTGTTGTTTTTAGACATTTCAATATATACATATTATGTATTTAAAAGACCAAACTAATAATCAATAAGAACAAAATCCACAAAATAATCATTAGACGTATAGCACTGGTTGTAATGATGTTATATTTCATGACAGTGAATATTGATATTAACTCCAATCAACTCTTGCAGGTGAACACATCAACGAGAAAGGAATCAAATATTACGATGACCTGATTAACATGCTGCTGGACAATAAGATTACACCCATCGTTACTTTGTACCACTGGGATTTACCGCAGGTGAACTCACTAATCCTTTTTTGTATTTACGTCCTGGAAGCCACGGTGTGGATACTAACACGGTTTCACTCCCCAGGTCTTACAGGAGAAGTACGGCGGCTGGCAGAACGTCTCCATGGTGAACTATTTCAACGACTTTGCCAACTTATGCTTCGAAAGATTTGGAAAGAAAGTGAAGTATTGGATCACTTTCAACAATCCATGGGTATGTCTGGTTGAAGGGAAATGGTGCATTCACTGTCATTATGTATGACTTGGATATCAGAGTGTCGTCTTGTGTTTTCAGCAAAGGTGGAAAGAGTACCAAGATATTCTACTTGAGTAAAAGTACTTTTACTCAAGTGCAAATAAAAGTAAATAAAATGTATTTAGTAAAAGTTACTCAGTTACGTTTTAACAGCGGGGGATATTTTTTTAGATTTATACTTTTTTAATATCTTATTTATACTTTGAATACTTATTTAATTAAATATGCAGTCTTTAGTGATTAGATTAGAGCACAAAGCCGCTTTCATTTTGAGTTTGTAGACAGGTACAAAACAACGCTGGAGACCTGACGAATGTGATTTAAAATGTAGCAAAGTACAATACTTCAAACAAAACATACTAAAGTAAAAGAATTAAAGTGCTCATATTATGCTCATTTGCAGTTCATAATTGAATTCAGAGGTAATATCAGAATAGGTTTACATGGTTTCATTTTCAAAAAACACCATATTTTCGTTGTACTGCACATTGCTGCAGCTCCACTTTTCACCCTGTGTGTTGAGCTCTCTGTTTAAGCTACAAAGTGAGACGTCTCACTTCTGTTCCATCTTTGTTGGGAGTCGCACATGCGCAGTAGCTAGGTTAGGACTACTAGCCAGTCAGAAGCAGCGTATGAGGGCCCTGACAGTACCTAGGTAAGAACTACTAGCCAGTCAGAAGCAGCGTAGGAGGGCCCTGACAGTACCTAGATAAGGACTACTAGCCAGTCAGAAGCAGAGTATGAGGGCGTGTCCTGACAGTAGCTAGGTAAGGACTACTAGCCAGTCAGAAGCAGAGTATGAGGGTGTTATTTAACACTATAAAGGAAAGGGAAAATGCCAAAAAGCACAATATGAGCACTTTAAAGTAGATTTTAAAAACTACTTTAAAAAGTAAAAGTACACAAAAAAATGACTTAATTACTGTAATGTGAGTTTATGTCATTTGTTACTTTCCACCTCTGCTTTTCAGTCCATTGCTGTGGAGGGATATGAAACAGGGGAACATGCACCCGGACTGAAGCTAAAGGGAACCGGAGCTTACAAAGCTGCCCACCACATCATCAAGGTGAGACTGATGCCTGCATGCAACCGAAGCCCGCTCAAACGTGATTGGTCAATACGACTCGAACTACAAACAGAGAGCAGAAGACGGATGTCGCTGCCTACAGATTCTGCATTAATTTCCTTCTTCAAATGATGTCAAATAAACAATACAAGGCATCACGGTGAAACTGCCTTCTTGTCTTTGAAACAGGCACATGCTAAAGTTTGGCACACGTATGACATGCAGTGGCGAAGCAAACAAAAAGGTAAATGGTATTTTTTTTGTGATTCAAAGATAGATTTCTTCCATGCTGGATGATAACGTTGCTGTTTGTGTGTCCAGGCCTGGTTGGGATCTCGCTAACAGCAGACTGGGGGGAACCAGTGGACATCACCAACCAGAGGGACATTGAAGCAGCAGAGAGATACATCCAGTTCTACATGGGATGGTTTGCTACACCCATCTTTAACGGAGACTACCCCCAGGTTATGAAAGATTACATCGGTACGTCACGGTCAAATGCAGCTGTTTATTCATCTGTCCTCACCAGGAGTAGATGCATAGACTGTGTAAGAGAAGCCAAAACAGCTGGATTGCCCCCTGGTGGCTGCAGTATAGGTCATAAACCCCGCCCCCTCCATGTTAGCAGATGGGACATGGGCTGAACAAAAAAAAATCAAAGTACGTTTCAAATACACTTTTCCTAAAGATGGTTCTATCATTTTATCATCAACTAGTGCTGATCTCACTGATGTTAGTTCAAGTATTTTTTTCTGATAAGTTTGGTTTTAATCAGGTATTTGCATCACTAAACGGTTTAGGGCCAAAATACATTTCTGATCTGCTAGTACACTATGACCCCCCCAGACCTCTAAGGTCATCTGGGGCAGGCCTACTGTCTGTTCCCAGAGTCAGAACTAAACAGGGGGAAGCAGCTTTCAGTTTCTATGCTCCTCAGATCTGGAATAAACTCCCAGAAACCTGCAGGTCTGCTGCTTCTCTCAGTTCTTTTAAATCAATGCTGAAGACCTTTCTTTAAATGATGTTCATTTCTTTACTGTTTAATCTCTTATACTGCACTGTAACTTTTACGTTTTATCTGTTTTTATTTTTGAACTGTGTTTTATCGGTTTTATTTTCTTTTAACTGTTTTTTATTTTTTTAACTGATTTTGTGTAAAGCACTTTGAATTGCCCTGTTGCTGAAATGTGCTCTACAAATAAAGCTGCCTTGCCTTGCCATGGATGTGCTGTATAATAACTGGATACAGCGTTCGAGGCGGAGCTCCATTTATTTCTTGTTGCTCAGTGGCGCATGAAGCCATCATGGAGCTAAAAATTACCTGAACAATCGGCACTACTTCCGTACCGTGCGGCCTGTAGAGCAGACACACATGAGACCTCCTCCGGCCCAGCCGGCTACTTCCGTTTTAGCGCTTTGCTAACTTAAACGGGAATTAACTGATGGTCATGTGGCTCTTCTAGACTTTCTAAATGTTATTGTGTGTTATTTCTAAATGCCTGTGTGTTTTCCTGGCTACACGTGAACATACTGGATGTTATTTATAAAGCGATTTGGTGCTTTATAAATAAAACTGAATTGAATTGAAATTATTGGACCGAATGGATTCTGATAGTGAAATTAGTCATTTCTCAGGGGTTGTGACGCTCGAAAAATGTATTCACCTATTTACAGACCCGACTTTTGCCATGTAAGTCTAAGTGAAAATAGTATTTTTGGGCCATAGGTCATCACGTGAAGGCCTGGGAGTTGCAGCTCCACTGTTTGGTCGCTATGTTCTTCAAAGCCCGGCGCACTTCTTGGGGGACTGGTTATTTGATGCTATAAAAATGGGGTGAAACGTAAGGATAGAAAGCTGTGATTGACTCTTGATTGGTTGAGAGGGTGAATGGGCGGTACTTCGATACCGCGACTCCACCACCTGATCCACCACTACTGCGTAGAAAATTACAAGATGCAGGAGCCCGTATATGGGATATTTTGGCTTAATTTTTGTAATGTGGGAGGAAGTGGAGAAATTTTTCTCATCATTATATACAGTTCTCCCTAGACAAATGTTAATTGGTTAAAAAACAAAAGTGTTTGTTAGACTGTTGCAGTTTTGTGTGTCTGCTAGTTTCATTATGACATGCTCTGAACTTTGCCCTTCAGGCAGGAAGAGTGGCCAGCAGGGCCTGGGAGCTTCCCGGTTGCCCGTCTTCTCGCCTCAGGAGAAGAGTTACATCAAGGGAACCTGTGACTTCCTGGGCCTCGGCCACTTCACAACTCGCTACGTCACCCTGAAGAATTACCCATCAGGCCTCGGAGACAGCTACTTTGCAGATCGAGACCTTGCTGAGCTGGTTGACCCAAAATGGCCTGATCCAGGCTCTGAATGGCTCTATTCTGTTCCCTGGGGCTTCAGACGCCTGCTGAACTTTGTCAAGGTATGCAACACAGATCTGAATAAAATTCAGATATCCAGCTGTATAAGATATGTTGAATATAGAATGAAATTGTTCTAGAAGTAAAACTAATACAACATGCACAAAATACAATAAAAAGTGATGCACGCTGGGCTCTTTCAGCAATCTATAGCCATCCATATCATTATAATTGTGAGCCAAATAATTTAGGCCTGAAAAGCTTTTGTAAAAATCTCTTCGATATTTCTAGAAAAACAAGCTCATTTGCTTAAAAGTCAGACGAGAAGCTGGATACCACTTTCACATTTGTATGTATATGCATACAAATGTGAAAGCGGTATCTATCTTCTCATCTGACTTTTAAGCAAATGAGCTTGTTTGAATCCATAAAGACCAGAAGCAGGGGGAAACAGTTCAGAAAGAGCCTATCAGCAAGCACAATAATTATGTTATATAGTGTATGGTTTTAGATGGAGTTTTACAGTGTAATTATTTATTGACAAACTCCCTCCGTCCAGCACTTCTGCGGATATATGCTAAGCTAGCAACCAACTAGCTCTAGCTCTGTAGTTAATACACAGACACTGGTATCCATCTACTCATGTACTGTAACTATAACTTTAAAAGAAAGCAAAAGATGATTAGACTGTAAAACTAAACCTATTGAAAAAATGTCCCATGATAGAAGAGATATCTTGTGTGGTTTAAGAATCATGAAATACGTCTGTTGTAATAAGATATGAACATTTCAGATTGTATTCCACCCTGAATGTGATATAATGTCTCTCCAATAGACTCAATATGGAAACCCCATGGTATACGTGACAGAAAACGGTGTGTCCGAGAAAATGCTCTGCACCGACCTCTGCGATGACTGGAGAATGCAGTACTTCAAAGACTACATCGATGAAATGCTCAAAGGTGAAAGGAATCCAGAAAGATTACATCAAAAGAGACCAACAACGTTGCCACGTCCCTGAGACAAAACTAAGCACGTCTCCTTTTTGTTCTTTGTTTGTTACCCTGGTTTCGACGGACAGCGATTAAAGATGGCGTGAATGTGAAGGGTTACACAGCCTGGTCGCTACTCGACAACTTTGAGTGGGATGAAGGGTACTCCGAGAGGTTCGGACTCTACTACGTCGACTTCAGGAACAAAAATAAACCACGCTACCCGAAGGCCTCAGTCCAGTTCTATAAACGCATCATCAGCTCGAATGGCTTCCCCAATCAGAGAGAGGTAAGCTCCAACAGCACGCTGTGTCAGGGTTCCTGCAGGGTTCAACAGGTCACATTTAAGACTTTTTAAGACCTTTTTAACCCTCATGTTGTCCTCGGGTCAAATTGACCCGTTGTCCTATATCATTGTTCTTTTTAATTCCCCAAAATAACATGATTGATTCCACCCAACGCTCTTTGGCAAGTACTAACCTCTACTTTCCTTAATTTTGGGGTGTCTCTTTCAATTTTATAGCATTTGAAAAAGTGTTAGTGTTAGGGGTTAGGGTTAGGGTGTTAGTGTTAGGGGGTTAGGGTTAGGGGTTAGGGTTAGGGGTTAGGGTGATAGTGTTAGGGGTTAGGGTTAGGGGTTAGGGTGATAGTGTTAGGGGGTTAGGGTGTTAGTGTTAGGATGATAGTGTTAGGGGGTTAGGGGTTAGGGTGTTAGTGTTAGGGGGTTAGGGTTAGGGGTTAGGGTGATAGTGTTAGGGGTTAGGGTTAGGGGTTAGGGTGTTAGTGTTAGGGGGTTAGGGTTAGGGTGTTAGTGTTAGGGGGTTAGGGTGTAAGTGTTAGTGTTAGGGGTTAGGGTGTTAGTGTTAGGGGGTTAGGGTTAGGGGTTAGGGTGTTAGTGTTAGGGGGTTAGGGTTAGGGGTTAGGGTGATAGTGTTAGGGGTTAGGGTTAGGGGTTAGGGTGTTAGTGTTAGGGGGTTAGGGTTAGGGGTTAGGGTGTAAGTGTTAGGGGGTTAAGGGTTAGGGTGTTAGTGTTAGGGGGTTAGGGTGTAAGGGTTAGGGTTTTATCTGTCTTAATGTTTTTATTTTTAACTGTTTAATTGTCTACTTGTGTTTTATTGTGTTTGTTTTGTTTTTAACTGATTTTGTGTAAAGCACTTTGAATTGCCTTGTTGCTGAAATGTGCTCTACAAAGAAAGCTGCCTTGCCTTACAACACCATGGAATAAAGGATTTCAATGAGCATTAGAGGTAGCGTTACATGGACGTAGGAAAATTAAAGCCCTGTTGAAAATTATTTAATTCTAATTATTTTATGACCTTGAACACAATACTTTTATAGACATTTTGAGACCCCGTGAAAAACTCTGTAAATGTTAAAAGTCCCTCTGGAGCGGAACATGTTGTTTAACTGTTGAGTTTTTCGGCTCTTTACAGGTGGAGAGTTGGAAGAGGAAAGCCGTAGAGACTTGCTCCTCCAGTAATCAGCTCCTGGCTGCAGGTTAGTATAATAAAGCATTGCAAAGTTTAGGCTGTGGTGAAGCTAGGTGGGGCCAAACAAAGAAAGAATTCTGTGTCAAGCTTGTTATTCTGCGATCTAACAGGGTTATTCTTTGTTTTGCCCCTCCAGCTAGAAGAAAATCCCAGGGAAATCAGGAACATGCAGGAATGCAAAAGGCTTGGCCAGTGCATGATGAAGTTTAGGTACAAAAGTTATTTCTGAGTGAGATCAACAGGATTTTCTTTTACAAAACAAAATGCTATTTTATACTGCTATTCTTCTTCATTTCAGGGGAAAATACTGTGATTTTTTTTACTCCACTACACTACATTTCACTGACAGCTGTAGTTATAAGTCACTTTGCAGACACATTACTCACTTTCTTATAATAAAAAATAAAAAAATTCAGATTAGCTCAACCTGGACCAACGCAACATTAGAACACTATTTTGAAGAAATTATGAAATTTACAAAGAAAAATATAATATACTTTCATTTTCCTGTGTTGCTTTTTCATGTTTTCCACATCTATAGCAGCTTTTTCCAGTGAATTGAGACATTTTACTTACATTTCCATGCATGTGTTTCAGATCCACTGATAGGCCACATGGAGATGGTAACAGAGATTGTGGTTCCCACCGTGTGCACGCTCTGCATCCTCCTCAGTGCAGTCTTCCTCATGTTCCTGCTGCGTGGACGCATCTGAAACACACACACACACACACACACACACACACACACACACACACACAGGATTCTGAGAGTAACTTCAACGCTGTAAAACTCCATCCTTGATTTAACTGTCTGCTGTTCTGTTTTGAATAAACACTTTTCCAGGTTTTCACAATTGAGTCAAATTAGCTGGTACCTGTCACAGTTCTAGAAGAATGAATTCAAGCTTGGTATATTACTATTATTTCATTTTTTTCTTCCTTTCTTTTTTTAACAAACTGGTCATGTGTGGTTTTTGAGCAAGCTACTCAAACTAGCTGCAGAGAGGAGATGGTTTCTTGTCAACAAGTTTGTATAATTAAGAAATAAGAGTGATGGCAATAAAGGGTTGTACTCTCTCTCATGTACTCTCTCTCATGCACTTCAATAAATCAATATTTAAGACTCGAATGGTGCTGATTATTATTATTATTGTCCTTTGAATTAGCCTTCAAATTAAAAGCCCTTGAACTACAACTGAATAATCAGAGGAAAACCAACATATTGAAAATAGCAGTGTGTTGAGTACACAGTGTGAATATGGGGGGGGGGCATTTTAGGCCTTTGTTATGTAGGACAGCAGAAGATGTGAAAGGGGAGAGAGACATAGTGAATGACATGCAGCAAAGGGCCGCAGGTCGAAGTTGAACCTGTGGCCGCTGCGACAAAGATTGAGCCTTTGTACATGGGGCGCACGCTCAACCGGGTGAGCTATCCAGGCGCCCCTCAGGGAGTCATTTAAAAAAAAAAAAACTATTTTTGATAGACCTCCGAACAAGGTCTTTAACTGTGGTCTTATGTAGGGTCATAGTCAGCACTTTATATATATATATATATATATATATATATATATATATATATATATATATATATATATATATATATATATATACATACATACTGTGTATTCTTTTAGTTGGTAAATTATATGTTCTGTAAAGTTGGTCTTCCTATAAAATGGTTTAATGTGGCAGTCTTAGTTTGAACACACACACAATCTACAAACGATGGTTTAGACACACTTCTTTAGGACTTATTTTGAAAAAAGAAAATCTTCCTACCGGAAGTTGATGTCGCTAGCTAGCTAGTTGGTTCAGCTTCGCTCACCGGACAGCGCGTAACCTCAACTGGTAAGACACTATTTAATGCCATTTTGTTTTTGTCGTACTTTATAATCTATTATCATGTTTGTGACCTGTGGTTTAAGTTAACTCGCCACCTTTCAGCTGTTTTGCTGACAGCAGCTTAACGTAAAAGCTAACGTAACGTAAAGCTAACTTACCCCAACGTATATCAGCGGCTTGTAACGGTAGTTAGCTTAGCTTAGCTAGCAGCGCGGTGTTTAACGTTACTCTTTTCTACTACTACAAACGTCACTAAGAAATAAGGTTAGGTCAGACAAAGACGTGAATGTGTTGTTCACTAGACTGTTCATCTTCTCCCGGGCTCTCTCTTTCTGTGTGACTAACGTATGGATGTATTAAGACGGTAAAACACTGAGATTTGACAGGCTACACTTGTGTTTTGCCATCATTGAGTTTACCGCCTTCTTCTTTAAGCTATGGGCTGGAGGACCGGAAGCTGCCAAAATAAGACATAAATAAATTAATATACCATTAAATAAAAACCAAAAGGCAAAAAGATGACCGGAAGACAAACTTTGAATGACATTCATTAATTTCTATAATGAAGAAAATAATGAATGAAGAATTGTATAAAGAAAATACTACAGATATAAATAAGTTTGGGGAAATAAATAGGGGTGGGTGTGCAAAGAGGAAATAATACAGAAATAAAAAATTAAAAACAGAAAATTACATAAAGTAAAAACATAGGGAGCTCAAGGAAATTAATACAAAGGAAAAAAAAATAGTTTGTGTGACATTTTAACAATGAAAGCCTACATTTATATTTTGGTACATGGAATATTAATGTAATTATTGTCAGTTATTTTTGGCAGCTTCTGCTCTCCAAAGTAGTCGACTAATACCTGTATTGTATTGTATTGTATTGTATTGTATTGTATTGTATTGCATTTAAGTCTGATTGTGGCTGATAGTTTTTCCCTGTCCTCCAGGAGTTACACACCATGGAAAACGGCCTGTTTGACATTCCTGACTACGACAACATAGAGGATGAATCTTTCCCTCCTCTCCCCCCGCCTCACTCCCCAGGCCAGGGAGGGCAGGGGGACGGGAACCCTTTTGAAAACGGTGAGAAGCTGCATCAGTCGAGAACATTTTAACTTTAATGATAGTCCACACAGCATTCCCGGATGGGAGAAAAACATGCTCTGGTTTATTAGCATTTCTTTAAGCCAATCACAATCATCTTGGGCGGCGCTAATACCGGACGGAGCCCCTGTGCTGCCGCAAAATAGCCTCGGGAAGGAAGTTGTTTTGGTGGAACATATGTAGGTTCAAAAGTAGTGGTCGTGCAACAGAAAACTCAGATTGGACAGATAGTCTAGCTAGCTGTCTGGATTTACCCTGCAGAGATCTGAGGACCAGGTAACCATAGTCCTCAGATTGGACAGATAGTCTAGCTAGCGGTCTGGATTTACCCTGCAGAGACCTGAGGACCAGGTAACCATAGTCCTCAGATTGGACAGATAGTCTAGCTAGCTGTCTGGATTTACCCTCCAGAGATCTGAAGACCAGGTAACCATAGTCCTCAGATTGGACAGATAGTCTAGCTAGCTGTCTGGATTTACCCTGCAGAGATCTGAGGACCAGGTAACCATAGTCCTCAGATTGGACAGATAGTCTAGCTAGCTGTCTGGATTTACCCTGCAGAGATCTGAGGACCAGGTAACCATAGTCCTCAGAAATCAGCCTCAGGTTAGAACGCCAACACAAAGAAAGAGGAAGGGGGACGGGCATCCGGCTGGACTTTCAGCGCAACATTCCCGTAGAAATTTCTATAACCTGTCTCGGACTGTCTCTCTGCTCACTGAGTCGCTCAGGTTGACTTATGGAGTTGTGGTTGCCTATGATATTGTAAGTTAGAAATCTTTTGGCAGCTAAGATGGCTAGGACTAGTAATAGCTAATGTTGCAAGAGGTTTGTGTCTAGCACTGTTATCATTTTAGATCCGAGTTAATGATAGTAGAGACTCGCAACTCATGAGTTAATATAAAGAGTCGGGTAAAGATATGAGTGAGTCCTGACTCAAACAGGTTTAATTAACAGTATTTATTTGAAAAGAAAAAATTTAATTTAATCTGCCCAGCGAAAGGTTTTCTGTTGTGTGCGGGTCAACAAAGTGATGTTGACCGCCTGTACTGTTGTCATGTGCTGTGGTTAATGCAGGGGACGAAGATGGTGATGTGTCCAAGCTAGCGGATATCCCTGCTGCTAAAAGGAAAGGAGTGAGGAGGCCGCAACCCAAGCTGGACTCTCAGAGGTACCTCAGACATCATTGCTTTGATTTACACCATGGCAGCAGAGGTCAATCTATTGTCAGTTGATGTAAGGATGTTCGGTAATTAAAGCATGGACTTTGAATGTAGGGGAAGGCCCGGTATTGTTTGTTACAGGCTATATCATGTAGTTTTGGCTCCACTCAAAGGTTTTGAACTCTTACTGCAACAAGTTGCATATTGTGACAATCAATGAGTTAAATAACCGTCACAATGAAAACACAGCTACAGTCATTTTAGTCTGCTTTAATTACACACAAAAAAAACCTGTATATAAACAGGGGATCAAATGAGTGAGTATTTGAACTTATGTCACATTTTTCTTCAGGCTGAGCTCAGAAAGAGGACTTCCAGCTCTGCGAACACTGTTTGATAATGTCCATTTCAAAGGCAAAGGGCACGAGGTAAGAGCTGACGACTGTGGAGTAATTCATGTTAACTGTACCTAATCATATCGCACACTGTTTTCCATAGGTTTGTGGAAGACTTGGGTGCACATTTTTGGGGTATAGGGGTCCTTCTTTAAATAAGTTCACAGTTTTCAATGAAAAAATTTAATTAAATAAATTTAAAAACGCTCTAAAAGTCATACAGGTACATTCATTCATCTTTGGTAGTGCCCAAAACTGCTTGGATGCTGCACCTAAAGCGCTGACACACCAACCCGGTAATCGGCCGTCGGACAGTCTGGCGAGGTCGCTGACTCGAGTCGGTTCGATGTGTTCTGTGCCGTCGGAGGAGCCGTCGGCTTTAATTTCGGCCGATTCGACACGTTGAAATGGAAGGCGGGCAGTCGGACTCAATGTCCAATCTGATTGGTGGAGTGATAACCCGGAAATGACGAGCGTGACGAACGTGACAAATACCTCTCAAAATCTTTCAAACTGACCTTTGTCGATCTGAAATGAAGACGGCCTACTGCTCGCTTTAAATGTTTTCAGAAACCCGTTTCGGTGAACTATTTTTGTTAAATACGAGATGGTATTCCGAACGAGCCACCATTGTGGTCGGTTTTGAAATTCCGAAAAAGCCAGGCCCACGTGACGCTTTCGTCCAATCAGCTGCCGGTTTTCATTTTTTGGGTGACAGTACAGATTAGCACCGACGTATTACATCAGAACGTACGATCAAGTCTGCGTTGTTTCAGGTGTTCCAAGGCACCACCTCGGGGAGGCAGTCTGCCGACAGTTGGCCGTCAGGTAGATAAAACCCGGTCATCATTTCATGGCGTTGGCGTGTCTTTGTCCAACCAGGCTGAGGATTTGCGGCTGCTGATGCACAAGATGGAGAACTGGGCCCACAGGTTGTACCCCAAACTGCAGTTTGAAGATTTTATTGACAAAGTGGAGAGGCTCGGCAACAAGAAGGAAGTGCAGGTGGGGTGAAGATGTTGCCGCTGAGTATTTCAATGACATGTTCTTGTTTTGTACAGTGTAGAATTTGTTATTTTTTGCCTTTTTTTTGTTTTTTATTCCGCAGACCTGTCTCAAACGGATACGGCTGGACATGCCACTGACACACGAAGACTTTACGGGTGGTAAGGGATAAATAAATAAAACATTATTGATATGCATCGTGTCACAAAAACCTATGATTTTTCTTTTTTTGCTTCGTGAGTAATCCCGTAGGTATAAAACCACACAAAAAAATTTATGATTTTTTTTTCGTAGTCAAATTGATCTGTCGTAATTTCCTCAATCTATCAATTAGTTGTTTGCGCTATAAAATGGTAACAATGTGGTTCGGTGTTTCCCAAAAAGCCCAAGATGACGTCCTCAAATGTCTCGTTTTGTCCACAACTCAAATATATTCAGTTTACTGTCACAGACGAGAGAAGAAACTAGAAGATATTCACATTTAACACGCTGACATCAGAGAATGTGTATTGAGAATTACGACTCAAACCGAGTTATTGACTATCAAAGTAGCTGGCAATTAATTTAATAACTGACAATTGATTGATTGATTTATCCAATAATCTATGCAACTCTAGTAAACCAGGTTCAAATGTCCCCTCTAAACCCGCGGTTCTGTGAAAATGTGTCTTGGTTTAGGTGAAGAACAAGCAGCTCCTGAAGCGCACGTCTTTGGGGATCCAGATCCGTTTAACGGAGCAAGCTTTAATGACCTGCAAGCTCCGGTCCACTCCACCCCGGCTCCAGCTGCTCCACCTACTCCACCCTCCCCAGCTGCTCCCGCCCCCGCTCCCCCCTCCCTGACAGAGGAGCAGCGTAGACGCATGGAGCTGAACAGACAGCGGGCTCTGGAGAAGAGGCTCGCCCGCCGGCAGCAGCAGCAAACAGGTAGGAGGTCTGTCCATCTGTCCATCTGTCCAGTGATGGACAAATAAATCTTTATCAGACATCTGGGACGCAAATGGAACCGAGGGTTTATTATATCACCTAGACTCAGGATGGACTATGAAATAAAGAAACACAGGCTTTTGATGGCGGGTCCAAGACGGCATTGCACGTCTCACTTCATTCAACGGCCTGTCAGTACAACACTTTATCCCCGTCAGTTATTCCCGCCACAAAAGAAGCTCTAAGGTTTCCGGTAACTTCCTCTTAGACTACGTTTACACGTGTGAGGCTATTGTCATAAGCGGACATTACAACCTCTCCATTTTCAAAAATAACATGGTGCACAGAATAGGGAAAAGGGTTCATGTACACGTACTTGGGATTTATGCCGTTGAGAGCATGGCAACCCTGTAGGTGGCAGTGTAACGAGAAGCTCAAGCCCACGTTAGCCAATCAGAATCATCAAAATAGCAACAGCAACGAATCACTTGCTCTCTCTTCTCTGTCTCACTTTTATATATTACGAATACTTTTTTCCCTGCGATATATATTGCAATATGCAAAAAGAAAAAGTAATTTTTAAAAGATAACATAAATAGCTCTATTTGGAAATAATAACTCTTTCTCGACTACTGCGGTGATTTTGTAGGGGACTGCATCTACATGGAAGATAACAATGAAAAAGGATATTTTCTAATGTGACCCATTCTTTGAACTTTAATGCTTTACAAACACAACGCATGTCAGCGCCATGACTAACGTTACTCTTCTGAAGTGATTTTTGGACAGGGACGTTAGTTAGAAATACGCTGGTTGACTCGCGTGACACAAGCAGTTTGGTGACGCCGTCTGAGCCTTACGTCATCATTTCTAATTAGTCACGATAATACCGAATACCGCGGTAAAATAGGGAGGAGACTAGTGTTGGGTGATATCCAAATTTGGATACCACCCAACTCTAGTCTGCGTTCCCTAAAACTGAAGAACATTTAACTTCTGATTCTTGATGTCTTTGTGCAAAACTCCTCCGTCCACCCTTCAGATCCTGTAGAGTCCCAGACTCTTGACACGTCCACGTCAGCAGATGAAGGCACATCTGTCTCCTCTGCAAACGTCCCCAACAATTCTAAAGATCAGGATGAAGAGGTGGAGGATTTCGACCTGGAGCCAGCCAGCAGCAGCACACAACAACAACGACCACCACCACCACCACCCAACCAGCTTCCCCACCCAGACTCTGAGCCTCCTGCTGAATCACCTCAGTGTGAGAAAGAGGAAGAAACCAGCCTCAGCCAGGTCCATCAACCCAGCAATGAGTCTCAGGACCGAGATTAAAGTACAGCACACACTCTGAGTAAAGGAACAACTAACTGTACATAAAAAACAAACCTGTGCATAAATTATCTTCTTGATGTCTGTAAAGAGCAACTTGGTTCAAATTCGGACTCCCTGTTTCCAGCTGAAACGAGCTGCTGCAATGTAAGTTACCGGTATGTAAATTAAAGTTACCTTCAATTTTTGCCACCGACAGGCTCAGATTATTTTTCTAAGTGTCTGACAACATTATGGAAAGGATCTCTATTTTTAGACTAAGATCTTATTTATTTAACATAAAACTTGAAATCGTTATCGCTAACTAACCAGGCTCCATTTAAATAAACAGTAATTTTATCATCGTAAAACACACTTCATTCTAAGTCAAAAGAAACAATATAAAACTATCAAAAGCCGTCTTGAGTTGTCTTCCCACTGTGCCAACCATCACCACTCTGGTTTGGTTGAAATAAACATATAATTCACCCATTCACATGTGGATATATGCTGGCTTTATATGTGCTAAAAGTATCATTTATGCATATGAAGTCTGGTGGGTTGGCAATAGCAATTTGTTGTCGTGCCAGCAGCAACAAATGAAACCGACTTGTTCAGATTTGACCATTTTATTGGCAGGATTTTGTTTGGTTTCACAAATTTCAGTTATTCCTGAAGTGTACAACGTGTTACCTGGAACTGACCTTATGACGCCTACTGTGAGCAACATGCCTGCAGTTAGGAGCGCCCTGTTATTCAGTGCAGCATGAGAAGTCACAATAAATAAAAACATTTTGTCTTTTCTGGAGCATAAACTGAGGAACTTAGTACCAGTTGTTTTGTTTTTAGATGCCTAACAATAAACTTTTCCTTGAAAATTGAATCTGTTCAGTATCAAGACCTGTCTGTGATCTCATCTACTTCTTGCAAGTTTTATCTCCTTGCATTTTGTTCTTCAAATGCCTAAATAACACTGCTCCCCCACCTTTTTGCAAAACAATAACAAGATAATTTAACAATAACAAGCAGTTATAGTCTCCCCTTCCCTAGAACATCATTAATAAAAGGGGCAAAGTGATGCAACTCGCTGCCAGACCACTGGAAGTGTATCCCAACATTAGCCACCTTCAAAATAAATTGTGGCTAATTCAAGAACAATATTGTTCTCATATTACATTTTTACACTTTGCTCTTTCTGTATATTTTTTTCCTTTTTCATTTCATTCCATTTAATTTCATCTCTATCTTATTTTTAATGTTAATCTGTATTTTTATTTTTAACCAAAAGTGTCATGAATTAGCTTCAGATCAAGTCACTATGATACCTCAGATTAGAGCTGGGCAATTTATTTATATATCGATATCGTGATGTGAGACTAGATATCGTCTTAGATTTTGGATATCGTAATATGGCATAAGTGTCTTCCTGGTTTTAAAGGCTGAATTACAGTAAAGTGATGTCATTTCCTGAACTCACCAGACTGTTGTAGCTGCTCTATTATTATCCTCTATTACCCACATAGTCATTATATCCACATTACTGATAATTATTTATCAAAAATCTCATTGTGTAAATATTTTGTGAAAGCACCCAGTGTCAACACCACAATATCGTTGCGGTATCAATATCGCGGTATTTAGTCAAGAATATTGTGATATTTGATTTTATCGCCACATCAGATGACTGTTTAAGCTTATCTATGCTTTTTGTATCTGTCCTTATCTAAATGAAGTTAAATAATAAAAGAATATACAATTGCCATAAACTCACAATGTGCATGGGTCAGAATAAGATAGATAGATATTTTAACTCCTAGGAAAGCTTTTAGCGGTATAAAAACATCTGCACTGGGGGAAGAAAATACATATATAATATTTTTTTGTACCCTTAATATATAACTTCAGATCAAAGGTCAGGGGGTCAGTCTCAGAAAGCAGGTTCATGGAGAACTCTGAGTTTGTTAACCTGCAAAATGTCCCTGAAAGAAATGCTCCTCTGTATTTAATTATTTTCTTTGGATGACCAACATGTGCCTTTAGACAAAAAACAATATTTAGTGTATTATAATTAATCCTTGTGTTGTCTTCCCGTCAAAATTGAGAATCAATGCTCTTGTTGGTGCTTTTTATCGATGTTTTTAACTTTTTCTTACGTTTTTGTACCTTTTTTCAACACTTGACTTTTTTTTTTTTACTTTTTTGAAGTTTAACACTACGTAACACTAATTTATTAACTTTAGTTCAGTTATTTTTGGAATTTATGGTTAATAAACCTCATTTATAGGAAATTATACCTAATGTTTGAGTTAAAAAAGCAGAAATTAGGAATTATTGAGACTAAAATTAAAGGAATGGATCTTGATGATAATCACAGACTGGAATATGTTAATAAGTTCGGTAAAAAAAAACAACTCGTGAATACATCTGGTGAAAGTGTGTGTCCATCCATCGGCTTTAAAGCGAATAAAAACCTGTGGTGATGACGTCACACGCTGTTTTGCGATCAAATTGGCATATCGAATTGATTTGAGACATTTTAAGGTGTTTCCATTCATTCAACAACAAAGTCTTTGGATGGCTGCGCCCATAACTGCAAACTCAACGTCTCATATCAGATCTCCACAAACCAATGGGTGACATCACACAAGAGCTGTCAATTCAATTCAATTTTATTTATAGTATCAATTCATAACAAGAGTTATCTCAAGTCACTTTACAGATGGAGCAGGTCTAGACCAGATAGAGTAGGTCTAGACTACACTCCATAATTTACAAGGACCCAACAGTTCTAGTAGTTCCCTCCAGAGCAAGCAACAGTGCAACAGTGGCGAAGAAAAACTTCCTTTTAGGAAGAAACCTGGGACAGACCCAGACCCAGACCCAGGCTCTTGGTAGGCGGTGTCTGACGACCGGTTGGGGTTAGAATGAAGAGTGGCAATAACAGCCACAGAAAAGATAACAGTTTGTAGTAGTTCTTTGTAGCAGTTCATGGCTTAGCAGGGAATTGTGCGGCATTACAAGGCCCAGCAGGACGTAGCAGGATGAACACGGCATCACAGGACGTGTAGCGGGACCATGGCTACAGCTGCTACCATGATGTTGGAGCCTCCCTGATCCGAGGGAACATGCTGGGGAAAAAGAACATAAGGACTCCGGGGAATGACTCCCCAGAGCTAGGTTAGTAACAAGCATTTTTGGGACATGGATGCACACAAATGGAAAGATAGAAAGATAGAAAGAAAGAGGAGAGAGGAGCTCAGTGTGTCAAAGGAAGTCCCCCAGCAGTCTAAAACTATTACAGCATAACTGGGAGAGCATAACTAACTAGGAGAGACAGGGTAAAGCCCAGTAATAACATACAGTCTATGGTCTAGCTCCATAGACCAAGGTGAAGTGTACGGTCTATTGGTCTTTTACCAATACTATGTTCTAGTATGAGGGGCCATATATATATATATATATATATATATATATATATATATATATATATATATATATATATATATATATATATATATATATATATATATATATATATATAGAGGCTATGTATAATCACCTACACCACTTTCACCTCACACACATTACTTTTTCTCATAAAATCTTGTCGGTGTGCGAGGTAAAAGTTGTCTGTTTTCATCATTTTCCAGTGATGATCTTCAGTGTGTTGAGCTCCACATGGTTTAAAGCTATAGTGCGTAGTTTCTGTCGCCCCCATGAGGAATTGACACAGTTGCTAGTAGCCAAGGGGGACACGGAGGATTAAAAAAGCATGATGGAATCTTCAGAAGAGGTAATTAATTACCCAATTACCCAGGCTGTAGCAATACACTAAGGAGTGTTTTTTTTATTGCTTATGAATTTCACTTTCCATTTGAAAAAGGAAAATTGTTTGATATTGATTTTTTTTTTTTAACAAACAGTTGTGCTTAAAGGTTCATCTGCATGTCAAGAAAACATTTTCTTGTTTACCTCTAACCATGGAGATATTTGGCCATATTTTTTGTCTCCAGGTTTTGAGATATCTTTCCCTCAAATGTCCCTGTTCCTTGATTTGTTTTTGTCCAATAGTGTCATGGTTATGAAACGTAGATAACTAAGAGCAGCCAAAACTGAGTTACCTTGTACAATGTTGGCACGCAGTTTAAAACAAGGACATTCCTTGTATAATAACTAGTGTGTGTGTGTGTGTGTGTGTGTGTGTGTGTGTGTGTGTGTGTGTGTGTGTAACCATGACACATGTGGAAGTAGAATGTATTCTACAGTGATGTGTGTACAGTGTGTTCTACAGTTCCAGGTGGAATGGTAGCGTTCTTATGACCACTCTGTTCTAAAGTCACATTATTAACTCAGCAGAGCCACAGTGAACACACACACACACACACACAGACCTTTACAGAGTCTACACACGCGGACCTTCACAGAGTCTACACACGGACCTTCACAGAGTCTACACAGACCTTCACAGAGTCTACAAGCGGACCTTCACAGAGTCTACACACACGGACCTTCACAGAGTCTACACACACGGACCTTCACAGAGTCTACACACACGGACCTTCACAGAGTCTACACACACGGACCTTCACAGAGTCTACACACACGGACCTTCACAGAGTCTACACACACGGACCTTCACAGAGTCTACACACACAGACCTTCACAGAGTCAACTATGGAAAGTTTAGGATACTTAACAGAACAAACATACTGTACATCATCTCTCCACATGGATATCACGGTAAGACATTAAAATATACAACAGTTAATTGTTTCCCCATGAAGGGAAACTTGTGTAACAGTTATATTTGGACCCTAAGCTCTTGAAATTCACAGCTTTATATGGTATATTGTCTATTATAGTCTATGGTATATTATGTCTACTATGGTTTATGGCCAACCATGACTGTTAATAGTGTTGTCACGTTATGAATACGTAGATTTTCTTACAATCCGTCCCAAGGAGAAGTGTTTTGTTGATGTGTAAAAGATGGCACAGAACCCTGCTGAAAACCAGTTTTCAAACTGAGTCAGGCCCGTTTATATTGTAATGTAATGTTACTTTTTTAACTCTCCTGTATAATAAATATGATAAATATACTTCTAAAACCTGATGGTTTTTTTTTTTCCTGTCAGATTTCACCAGAGGAACTAGGAGAGCAGCGGTGCAGTGATTTGGATCTCCCTCTGCTCACATCAGAGACGTTGGATGAAGTGGTCATGTTATATTTGGGGTATATAACACATGAGTAAGTCAAAGTTAAAAGTCATCAATCAGCTGGTTCAACACGGGTTAGATGTGTGTTTGGCTTAACCATTCCTGATCTCTTCTTCCAGACAGTGGGTGTTGCTAGCAGCTGGCAGCATCGATTCTGCCACGGTCACGCTGCTGTCCGACCTGTGTCACGAGGTTGTCCAGACGGTCTGCAACGAGGTCCTGGATGTTGTGGCGCCTCAGGTTTATAGCAAGACCAGGGGCCACGATTACATGGAGAGTACCAGAAACGCTTCTGTCCCAATGTACCTGTAAGTCCTAAGCGTCCACAGTAACTGTGTAACTTCCATCTTCTTCTCAGACATCACTACTCAGGCTGTGCTCATGAACCATTTGTAATAATAATAAGACATTTATTTATAGAGCTATGTCTGCAATAAAGCTTTATTATTATCATCATGTTAGAGTTGAGTTTAATCCCTCAAGTTCTGAAAGATGTTCAGTGGGTGATATCAGTGGAAAGGGTTTAAATGCCCAGAGCAGATCAATTGACTAAAATATGATCGTTTCTTTTTTTTAAGGGACGAGAGTGAAGCTCCACAAATGGAGCGTAACTATCACTCAGTGACAGCGGAGGATATCCAAGCCAGCCTTGGACATTCACTTCATCAGTGTCTTGGAGAAGCGTTAGAAGTCGTAGAGGAGAGTTCTGACGACTCGGAACAACTGCTGCAGCTGGTTGCAGAAGAGGTGGCCGAGAAGATCAACCGCACACTGGCTGCTGTGAGGCAGCCGACCTCTTCCTCACAATCGGAGGAATCGGTGTGGTGCGTTACACCGCAAACAACTAAACACATGGTCTTTCATGTAGCCAACCTACTGAGCAGATGCGTGGTACGGAAGTACAACATTGAGCCCCCTGAGGAATTACGCCTGGTCAGCGTTTCATCTTGGGGATCCAGTCCAGACGACGAGAGCACGGTTGAGGAGTTCATATCAGAGAGTACCAACGGCTCTCCGTTGGAGTCACCGAGGTCAGACCTCATCATTTCTGTGAGCTCAGCGTCTCCAGCAGCTACCAAGGAGGAGTTATCCCAGGGAGAGAAGACCTTTCTGGCCGTGTTCCTTGGGAAGCTGCTGGACCACATCGCCCACTCCACCAAGACATCAGTGCTGGACTTGAACTTTGATGGAATTCTGAAGAATCTGAGGAGGATTGCTGAAGAAACAAGTTTTACTCTCCCACAAACTGTTGGAAACCGCCACCGTACCGTCTTTAAGAAGCTTTGTGTGGAGTTTGGATCCACAAAGCTGCTGCAAGCTGCCATCGGGTCTGAAGGTTTGGCCTTTGAGGAGGCGGTTGCCAGGGAATTGAGAGTGCTGCAGCAGAAAGCTACACATAAAAAACCCAGCTTTGTTACAAACGTGAGGAGGATTTTTAGAAGAAAAAGCAATAAAGTAGCTCCTGCGTCTGATGTTGACACATTCAACAGTCAAGTGGCTCTCCTGGAGAGTGAATCGACACCCCGGTACCAGAAGAAACAGAAGTGCCCCCCCGCCACCATCGGGATGTTCTCTGCCGTGGCCAGGATCCTGAAGAAGCCCTTCGCCTCATGCATCAGCCGAGGATCACAGGGTGACTAGTCTTCATCTTGGAAACTTTATTAAGACATGGCTCATTTTCCAAGATGAATGCACACTCTTAAAAGGATGTGGAAGTTTGGTTTCCAAATGTGATTTTGGAGTTTGTACAGGGCGCACCACGTTATTCTAGAAAACTAAAACTAAAGTAAGCAGTGAAAAATAGGTTTAGTAAAAGTAAAAACTAAACTGAAAACTACAACAAATATTACACAGTAGTAGGGGCGGGACTCAGCAGACGCCTCCCGATACAATGTCACCACGATACTTATGCCGCGATACGATATTATTGCGATTTTAAACATATTGCAGTACTCTGCGATATATTGTAATATATAATCTTTTAACCAACTTCTAATTTGTCCCCAATTTCTAATGACGTCCCCAAAAGGAAACTTTGTCAACATCTGTTTCATCTAAAAAGAAACATTTCTCTGTTTGTTCAGATCACTTTAATGTTATTGCTGCAAAATGGGACAAACTGACCAACACATAAATAATATATATAACGTATAATAAAAGATCCATACTTGGCGCCTGTGTATTGATACAGTATCGCCACTGAAAATATCGCGTACTATGAAGTATCGATCTTTCCCCCACCCCCTACACAGTAGTACCTGGTTAAAAAAACAGTACACTGACAAAAAAATTTCTCATTTCTCATTTTAGTTTTTTAGTTGTAGTATTTCACTACCTGAAAAAAGAGTTTCCATCAACTCTCGTGACATTGAACCACAGAAAGTGAACAGACTTGACAGTCCAGGAAACGGCGCTGTTACACAATTGGTTCACATTGGACGCTAATTTAGCACAAAGATTAACCATTAAGGCCATTTCTGTACAAACCAGACAGCAAACTGCGGTCTCAAAAGCGAGGCGTCAAATTTGACCCCTTTCCAAAAAGTTTCTATATCAGAAATTTGGGTTTCTTTCAAACAAATTGTCTAAAAAAGTTACGTGGATGGTTCCCAATGACGCTACTCACAACTTAAATAATCAGTTCACTACTTTCATAGAATTTGTGTTTTTTTGTCAATTTTATAGCATTTGGAGAAAAAAACAATTGGTAAAAGAACTTTAAAAAAAAGAGAAAAATAATACTAAAAATAAGTGACTAAAATGTGAACAAATGTCAAATACAGTGACAAAAATGTGAAAAGATTTTGAAAAAAGTAACAAAAAATGTCAGAAACGCCACAAATGTGGAAAAATACACAACAATTTAAAAAAGCTCAGAAAAAGTCGACAAACATTTAACACGTGACAAAATCACGACTACACCGGTAAAGTCTATAAGAAAATCCCTCTATTTCTCACTTGATTTTTTTACCTTAGTCAACATTGTCATAAAGACTTTATGCTCTCAATCAGTAGTTTTATGACTTCTTCAATACAGCATAATGTTAATTTAGCAAATTAGGGCTCTATTTATTTTAAGATGGTGGGTTTTCCCCCGGGTGCTCCGGTTTCCCACTTTCCAAAGACATGCAGCCCACACATGTGCATTTTGTCTGGACTTTAATAAATGCTGATAAATCTAACAAATGGTTGTGATGTCTCTTTTGTCATTATTTACTATCAGATGTATAATAAGAGTCAGATCACATGCTCTAGAAATGTTGAAGGTAAACATGTTATCTGGTCTCCAGAAAATGTAATTCAACCACAAACAAGCATCACGCTCTTCAAGTCACTGGGACACAACAAGCTGGGGTTGAAGGTGTAAATATACCCAGATTTAACCTTTTATGGTCACTAATAATAATAATAATAATTTATACTATTTATTGCTTCCCACTGGGGAAATTACAATTTACACTCTGTTTGTTAGAATCACTACACACAGGCCTGAAATACACACACACACACGCACAGGACCTAATCATGCACAAATGGAGAGGTGTCTGGCTGGGGGGGGGTGGCGCTGCTAGCTGGACCAGCGCCTTCAGCAGTTGGGTGTACAGTGCCTTGCTCAAGGGCACCTGGCAGTGCCCAGGAGGTGAAGTGGCATCTCTCCAGCTACCGATCCACACGCCGTACTTTGGTCCGTACGGGACTTGAACCGACGACCCTCTGGTTCCCAACCTGACTCCTTACGGACTGAGCTACTGCCCCCCCAACTTACTTATTCTTTCATGTTTTGTTCAAAGCCATTTTCCTTTCTAAACCACATTAGTGAGCTGAAGTGTGCGGTGCATAGATCACATGAAGCAGAGATAACTAAGGGTGGTAAGGTCCTGTGTGTGTGTGTGGGGGTCAGCAGGGCAAAGGCTCATGGGAAAAAATATGTTCTGATGGTTTTCTGTCCTAAATAAAGCATGATGTAATAATGTTCTGTTAATGTTTTGGGTGTGCATTTATGTTATCTGGGTTTTGGAGTTGTTTGGTTGATTTATGATTGCCTACATTTATTGTTAAATAACTTATTATACATTTATGACATAAAAAGAGTTTAGTCTTCATCCATACAGGTTTATTTTACAAAGACAATTTGAGAAACACTCAACCATCTTACAAAAATAGATTCTGTGGTGACACTTCACTTTAATACAAAGAAGCATAACCTGCGATAATAATAATAATAATAATCCTAACATGAATTACATTAGAAGTCCATAAACCTGAGTGACTAGCACAGATTTGAGCATTTAAAACATAGTGGGTTTACACTGAAAACTAAAAAAATGACTTGTAAGTTCACTAAAAGAAGATTTATGAGCGTGTTGTTGAACATTATTCCGTCAAGGCTTTTATTTGAGGAAATACGGTAACTAATCTTTGGACCAACATACTGAAAATGGCCACAGAGTCAGCATATTTCTCCTCATTTAATATCATCAAAGAACATATTATGACTTTGTATTAGCTATCATTTTTTATATAATAAATAACTACAAATCTGCCGTCATGATTCAAACGATGCTTAAATGTAACTTAAAACCGTGGAAGAGAAAGCTTTAGGCTGTGCCCGGGTTGGTTCAGCGGGTAGAGCAGGCACACATATGAGAGGTTTATGCCTTGATGCAGAGTTCCAGGGTTCAAATCCGACCTGTGATGATTTCTTGTATGTCTTCCTCTTTTCTCACGTAGATGTCCTATCAAATAAAGGCAGAAAAGCCCCCCCAAAAAAACATCTCTAACCCTTGTGTTGTCTTCCTGTCGACTTAAAAACCAACATTTTGTTGAGGCTTTTTTATCACGTTTTTTTTTTTCTTTTACTTTTTCTTACGTCTTTGTCCCATTTTTCAATACTTTTGACACTTTTTTCATTGTTTGTCACTTTAACGTTTTGAACACTACGTAACACTAACTCATTAACTTTAGTTTTACAATTATTTTTGGAATTTATGGTCAATAAACCTCATTTATAGGAAATTATACCTAAAAATTAGGAACTATTGAGACTAAAATTAAAGGAATGTATGTTGATGGATAATCACAGACTGGAATATGTCAACTTTTACTCTCAATACTATTTCAAAAACACCAATTGAATAAGACGCCCCAAAATTAATGAAAGTAGAGATTTGTACTTGTGAGGAATCAATCATGTTATTTTGGGGAATTAAAAAGAACATTGCTGGAGGAAAACGGGTCAATTTGACCCGAGGACAACATGAGGGTTAAAAAAAAAAGAAAGCTTTAGGCTGTTCAGATCATTTTTTTAATGAAAAACTCACGTTGTATTTAAAAACCCAGCAGGTTCTGGGTGCACGCTGTATGCTCTACGCTGTTGCACAGACGTGTGTGGCGGCCATGTTGAGGTCCAGCAGAGCCAGCTCTCTAATCTCCTCCAGGAGGGAGTACAGATTGGGAGTTTTGCTCTGGCTGAACTCTCTCTCCTCTCTGGTGAGTTTGGGGCGCCGGGCCGCCTTCTCCTGAGCCTGCTGGGACGCCTCCTCGGCCAGGCGCACCACCTCCTGGACCAGCTGGCAGCGGCCCTGCGAGGGGGGCTGCTGGGGCTCGGCGCTGCGGTGGGGCTGGTTGCTGATGACCTCCAGGTTCAGACTGTCTGCGTGGCAAGATGTCGAGCGCACAGAAATACGAATCTGTGGAGAGCAGAGGGGTCAAATATGTCTCAATATGCTTGGTCTTATCAGTGGAATAAATAAAACACATTAAAAATGGAAACTTAGTTTCATATTTTCGTATATTTTTGTGTCCAAGTGACTGATGGGAACAACAATCTTTGAAATTGGTCCAGTATTAAGTAAAACACGTTAAGGAATATTAATGGACCATTGCACACCTTCAGGGCTGCACGATCTGAGGAAAATATCCAGTTACGATTATTTTGACTGATATTGCGATTGAGATATGACTCACGATATTGGAAGGGATGATCATTTTTGTATCACTCATTTTCATTGCAAAATATTAAAATCTAAATGAAAAATGAAAAAAATAAACAAGTGTTTATTGTGTGATTTATACGAGGATCTGTACTAAAAGATTTTTTCTTTAGCCTGTAGGATATTATTTGTAGGCTGGAACAATAGTTCATTCAGAATGGTTTGACACAGTTTGCCTTTGACAAAAATGGGGGCCCACCTGCGATAATGCGGCCCCTACCTTGCGATTTTTATATGGATATGGTCATGCCTTTGGTGTGAGAGACCAGGGTTCAATTCCCACTGCCAACCAATATGCCCCTGAACAAGACACTTAACCCCTAGTTGCTCCAGAGGCGCGACCTCTGAGATATATACAGTATATATACAGTATAGATATGTAATGGATATTGCAGTACTCCATATTGCGATTAATTGTGCATCCCTACTTAACGTCCACTAAAAGTTTGACAACATTATGGAAAGGACCCCTACAGAGATCGACCTTTTCATTAACATAGTAAGATCCTTTTTGTTTGACGATGCAGCCCCGAAATTGCCCTCGCCAAACCCACCAAACCCCATTTAAATAAACAGTCATTTTATCATCGTGAAACACATTCACTGAAAGTTGACAGAGACAATATAAGACTACGAGAAGCCGTCTTGGTTCATCGTTCCACTGCTCCAACAATCACCACTCAGGTTTAGTTGAAATTAACACATAATTCACTCATTTACATGTGGAGATAAACTGCCTCTATACACGCTAAAAGTACTGATTATTTAAATGGAGTCTGGTGGGTTCGGGATGGGGATTTCGGCTAAACAAAAGGATCTTACACTTTAACATAAAAGGTCTATCTCTGTAGGGACCCTTTCAATAATGTTGTCAGAAAATTAGAATAACAATCTGAGCCTGTCAGCTCAATACTGGACCAATTATTATTATCACATCGGTCACAGACACCAATGCATGGGGAACTAGAGTCCTGGTTGAAAAATAAAGAAATTACCCTTCAAACAGCCAAATTTTGTAAACAATATGATAATATCCTCCCAATATGATTCCAAGTCAATAATATTAGATTACTGTCCTAAAATAACAAACGTCTTGTCTGTCGTGCGACTCACAGTGATGTGGTCAAACAGTGTGAAGGTGGAGGTGCCCCAGCTGGTGGTGGTGGTGATGTGGTTGGCGTGTCGCCGCACCGAGCCGCTCTGCCACTCGCAGCTGCCGTCCCGTCCCGCAGCCACCACCTGGCCCTCTCGGTTCCTCATGTACACCGGCCCTTTGACACCGTACCTAGAGACAGCACAGGTGTACTCAGGGCTGGAATACTTCATTACACCGTCTACAAGTCATGCTTTATTGGGACCTCTGATAGAAACCAATACTAGGAGATACAGTCAGTTTTCTTTTTCAGACCATTACACTTAAACAATAAACTAGATTAATCCTTAATATTCTCGAGTATTACAAAAAATGACATTTTAGGGCTGCAACTGATTTCTATTTCTATTGTCGAATAATCTATCAGTTATGTTCTCCATTAATGGATGAGTTGTTTGGTCTATAAAACGTCAGAAAATGTTAAAAACTAGGGATCAATGTTTTCCAAAAAGCCCAAGATGACGTCCTCAAATGTCTTGTTTGGTTCACAACTCACAATTCAGTTAACTGTCACAGTTAACACAGAGGAAAACATAAACTAGAACATATTCACATTTAACAAGCTGACATCAGAGAAGTTATACTTTTCTTTCAGAAAAAAAATGACTCAAACCGATATATCAATTATAAAAATAGTTGGTGACTAATTTGATTGATTAATTGATTAATCTTTGCTGCTCAGGTTAGTTTTATGTACATTACTTCTGTATTTTGCTCTGCCAAAAACCAAGAATGTTTCCAAAATATTAAGACAAGCAAAAGTGTCCAGCTGTTTTAGGAAATGACTGAGCTTTAAAAAAAGAAGAAACTATACATCTGTGAGCTATTTATGAAGATTGTCGTCATAAGTAGGAACCATGTGTCTCCTAGCAGGAAGCCACAAACAGGAAGTCAAACGAGAGAATATTGGCAACCTCATCTTTTGTTCAACTCACTCAAAATTGCTTTAAAACTTTAAAAGCTACAACCTATCAGCCAGTAGTTTCTTACTCTGAGACGAACACCAACACGCCGTTGTCCCGGATGGCGTAGATGACAGCGTCCGCCACACAGCGCTGGTCTGACTGAGGGTCTCGTTCTTTGAAGTAGAGACACTGAAACAGCTCTGTGGACAACTTCTGGGCCCGCTGGGACGCCTGCAAGCGTCACACAGGAGTCAGGAGACTCTATCTGACATAGTAACTAAGAAGTGAATCACAGAATCCCAAAACAGCACTGACCCAGTTCTTGTTGTTGATATGATGAGCCAATTCATCCAGTTCTTTGTTACTGGCTAAGGCTTTCCCAGGGTCCACCTGCGTGTCCATGCTGATGGCGGCTGTGAGAAGGCGGTGCACCACGATGTCGGCGTACCGCCGGATGGGTGAGGTGAAGTGTGTGTAGCGGTCCAGAGCCAGACCTAGGGAAGAAGGACATCAGCACAGGACGCCACATTTTAATCTTCTTTTTAAATAGTCCGTGGTCACCATCAAAGTCCCTTTTTAAGACTTTTAGCAGAGAACCTTTCCTGATTTTATTTGAGCTTGAACTGTCTATTTCTTTTTAAGTTAAGTTTTTACAATTAAGTTAAGTTTTTACTATTCTTTACTAACTTCACTGTATTGATTTGTATACACCCAATTAGGACTAGGTACCGCACTTTGATACTTTTTAGGCACAGAGGAAATTGCCTTCTTATGCTGCGTTGCAGGCAACCCGTAACCCCTGTTTTCACAACTTTCTACCCGTGAAAGTGCAGTGGAACGACAGTCAAACCTGTAACTTACCACCTGTGAACTCGTACCAGATCGGTGTACTACCAGTTACAGTTTTTGACGTCACACACACATAAACGGCCCCTGTTGAGGCTATGTTTATTAAATGCAGCCCAAAATACAGTATGTCGCAGACTAGAAATTGCTAGTATAAGCTAGCGCTAACTAACGTCAACGTTGGGTAGCCGCTAGCTAATGCTAGCTAGCAGGATTTGTCATGACTTTGCCTGGAACGCTACCAAGTCGTGAGTGGTGACTTGAAGTCGTAACTTATGGGCTAAAAAATCGTGTCTGGAACACAACATTAGTATTGTATTGAAAAAAAATACCAAATTTCAATCCACATTTCCCTAAGGAGTACATCTCATCAGCGTCAATGAGCCAGTAGACATGCTGCATGCTTCTACCAAGATCTACAGCTTTTAGGGCTGTAATGATAAACCAACCCAGGGTTCGGTTCAAATCACGATTTTTGACCCACGATTCGATACCACGATCCCAACCTGTAGGGGGAATGAAGAGGAAAAGTGCTTTGGTGCCTACTGTAAAGGTGCTGGTTGACAAGTAGCTAATGTAATTCTTGGTGGGTAACATAAGATTACGACACCGTTCAACACGCTCAGTTATTTTTAGTATGATTGTTTTGACCACGGTTAACAACTCTGGGCTAACCCACGAATTCATCAGTAATGTTAACTGTATAGATAGACGACTAATCTAATGGTAATTTAGCTAGCTAGCACATCTCTGTCTTCTGCCTCAGATTTCTGGTGCTGCAAGGCTTCAATCGGGATGAGAGCTGACAACAGCCCCGCAGACACAGCCCCCCCCAGCCAGCTAGCAACCATCCACTATCATTACAGCCCCGGGGACACATCCACAGTCGGCCCCCAGCCAGCTAGCAGACATCCACTATCATTACAGCCCCGGGGACACATCCACAGTCAGCCCCCAGCCAGCTAGCAGACATCCACTATCATTACAGCCCCGGGGACACATCCACAGTCAGCCCCCAGCCAGCTAGCAGACATCCACTATCATTACAGCCCCGGGGACACATCCACAGTCAGCCCCCAGCCAGCTAGCAACCATCCACTATCATTACAGCCCCGGGGACACATCCACAGTCAGCCCCCAGCCAGCTAGCAACCATCCACTATCATTACAGCCCCGGGGACACTTCCACAGTCAGCCCCCAGCCAGCTAGCAGACATCCACTATCATTACAGCCCCGGGGACACATCCACCGTCGGCCCCCAGCCAGCTAGCAACCATCCCGGTCAGCACTTAACTCCGTTGCTAAGGACGCTAACGGCAGTTTACTGAACCGTCGGGAAATAGACCCAGGCACCTGAGTCAGAACAGCAGTCACTTGTATCGTTACACCTCCGTTAGCGTTATCGGTACACCCCCCTAAAGCTTTTAGCAGTCTTTACAGTTAGCTAAATTTACCAGGAAAACCAGGAATACGGCACCAAAATAACTACTTGTAAGTTAAAGATGTGGTAGTGTTGGATCTGGATGGGAAGGATAACTCTGGGAGCTAGAAGGGGGGTGTCGCAATTCTGCCTTCTCACTCCGCAACACAGGTTCGTGGAGCTGAGTGTCGCGATTTCGGTTTTATTTTGCATTTGTTTATAGCCCTAATCGCTTTTGATTGGCTGTCTACACTCGCACCACATACAAAGGTGTAAAACAGCTGAAAAAGAAAAGATTGGCACCGTAGAGTTGGTATCAGAAAAAAAGGTGTTGTTCAGGAACTGGTATTGAAGTCACAGTGTCGCTACCGGTATCAAAAATCTTTGAACGATACCCAGCCCTACATCTAATAGTCTTTATTTGTTTTAAAATCTGATATTTTTATGACTGCTGCGTTATATTTTGCGGTTTTGTCAAGCACTTAGTAGCATGGATTTTGAAAAGTGCTCTATAAAAAAAGATTATTATTCAATTTCTGCATTCAATCATAGAAATTAGATTCATATATATCCCATTCAACCCCCATAAAGACACATGCAAATGTAGTTCCACTAATTGATAGAATAAACGCTGAGGATATTGTGAAGGTTTTGTTCAGAGTACCGTAATGGTAGTAGTGGTCTTGGGACTGAAGCCCAGTGGAGAAGTACAGAGCCTGTGACATGGCTGTAGTAGCCATTATTCTCAGCAGCCTGTTCACCAGCGGGTCCTGTGGGTCCAGAGCTCGGTCCAGAGATTCAGCTAAAGCCTTGTTGGTCCTGGAGGAACAGAACTAGCCGTTAGAATATGATCGTTTCACGTAACTGTGTGTGCTGAGAGCTGCTGTTGTCATGGAGTGGCAAAACATGATGTGAAGAAACAAGGTGCGATACAGTACATTAACAAATCGTGATTGTTGTGTAAATATATTGACTAGCTCTGCCTAAGCTGTGTTTAGCTGTACATTTTACAGTGGTAGAAATCATAGATTTAGAAAAAAGTAGACGTAGCATCCGTGACATCACCCGTTTGTTAATGGACTGCCGTTTTAAAGCCTTGACTTTGGCAATACAAGCGTCACCATCTTGTTTTTTGCAAATGGATGGGACAATTTTTGACCTAAACTCAGACCTCCGAGTACTGCCGCTGTTCATGTATGACAGTACAGAAAATCGGCAATCTTTCCCTTAAGTTACCAGCTAGCAGTAGCTAGCTAGCTTGGTAGAGCTGGCAGAACGCTTAACACATTATAGGCGACCAAAATGTTCCAGGTAACTTTGATAAAGTGAAAACATGGTTCAAAGTTTAAGATGAAAACATGGACAACAGCCAAAAACAAGTTATGGTCTACTATAATGTCCATTGTGTTAGCATGGTTAGCATCGCTAAGCCTTTGTCCTGAGTGACAGGTCCTAAAGCATCCCTTGCTTTATCCTCTATTTTAAAATAAATGGGGCCATAATTTACTAAATGAACATCATGCTGTGTTGAAGAGGACTTGAAACTAGCGATTGAGAACATAAACTGATTATGAAAATGTTGGCTTAGGTAATAAAGCAAGTGAGAAGTTGGCTCATTTTCTCATAGACTTCTATAGAAACAGACTTCTTTTTGGAGCCAGTGGAGTCGCCCCCTGCTGGACGTTAGAGACAATGCAGCTTTAAAGAGCTTCAGCATTGGCTTTTCTTTTCAGACCTGGAAGCTTTGTCCATTTTTTTTTTTTTTACAGTGTATGGTAGAGAGCAGAGTTTTGTTTTGAATGAGAGAAAAGACACAGCGTCCACACAGGACACTCGTTAAATCACCTGGTATCAATGGTGAATCCCCTGGCGGCGGCGCTGTCCACCAGCTGGCTGAAGAACTCCTGCCGTGGTGGCGGGTGGCGCCTCAGCAGGGCCTGATGGGGGAAGGCCTCCTGGATCTTGCGCGCCACCCAGTGGTTGGCGTAAATCATGCACTCGGCCACCGTCTCGTGGACCTCCAGGGGCAGGCGGGGGACCAGGGCTGTGATGTTCCTCTCCTCATCCAGCTGGGCACGCACCTGAGGAGGGTCGGTGAAACAGATTTTTTTTTAGGAAAACAGGTTATAAAAATACTATTCCAGTAGGTCAAATAAATAATGGTTATTTCGTACAACCTATAGAATACGACGCAACTACAACTGTAATGCAACTCAATATAGTATCACAGGTGTCTAATTAAGGGAAAGACAGTGTATTAGAGCATCTTATAAATAAACAACACGCCATATTAAAAAAATGTGATCACCAAAATATAAAAAAGAATTCATATCTTGTTTTGACAGATGAACGACCAAACCATAGGAAATGAAAAGCACTTGTCCAATGCCATTCATTTTTTAAATTTTATTTTATATATATAGCCTTTTAAGTAGGGAAAAAAAAAACATGATTACATATACAGATCTCTGTCTTTTGTACATAATTGTCCATGGACTAGCTCCTCTTGTATTTAGCCTGTATTTATATGAGACTTCGGATTGAGTTCCACCCACGAGTAGCCCTAACTGAAAGAGCTGTTTGACTAAATGTCCTTCTCCTTAATGGCACTATGCAGTCGCATCTCACTGCACTCTGTGTGAACCTGTAACCATTTGGTGCCGTAACCAAATTTTTCAGTAAGGGCTACTCGTGGGTGGAACTCTACCCAAAGTCACATTAAAAATGTTAAAACATATTTTAAACTTAACTAAAAGAAGTGTCTAACAAGTTGTCAGCACTGTTTAGCATTAGGTTAGGCACTAAACTAATGTGCTGTCTGTGTTTTGTGCTCTGCTTGTGTGTCTGTGTGTCTGTTTCACTATTGTATAGTTAGGGAAATAGTATGTTGCTTGTTAATCTCTCAGCAATGTTGTTTTTCTGCATGTCCACCAGAATATACAGTATGTCTATGCTATTATGCTTCATTTGTTAGCTGGTCTGACTGTTCAGTTGTGTGTGTGTGTGTGTGTGTGTGTGTGTGTTGATCTTACCCAACTGTTCTTGTTTTTATGTTGTTGTCTTTTAGCATTAGTATAATCAACTTTTATTATATAGGACCAAATCTGTATGTATTATTGATAGCTTCATTGTTTTATCTCATTTTAGGGTGACCTCTTACCACCAGTCAAGGGACAGCTGATTTAAAATAGCCTCCGGGCTAATTCTGGCACATTTTACTTTTATGTAATATTAGTGTGCATTGTCCCTGATAAATAAACCTGAAATAAATAAAATACAAATAAATGCGAAAACAGTTTCACGGTGGAGTGCTCTGTATTCACACAGACTTTATTACAGCATTCCCACTGAAATGACTTTCTGATCTTGTAGGAGATTAACACCCGTCTGCTGCCTGGATGCCTAACTTAACACTGCTGTATTGGTACCATGTGTCATCCAACCAAAGGCACATACCTAAAACTATCCGTAGATAGTGGAGAGAGGAAAGAGCTTGTTTCAACAGGAGTTCTGTCTCCTCTGCAACAACAATCTGCCTCGCTGACACTGTTGTGAGCTGGAATGATGTATGCATTCATAGAGATGTTGTGTACAGTATATCTATATGTTGCTATGTGTAATGACTGCGGGAACTAACAATGAATCTAAATCTAATCTATAAGTGAAGGAAAAAACTCTGGAGTTCTCAGAAGTTCAAAACAAATCATGAAGGTGCATTTTGGAAAGGGAACACAACTTCAAAAGAGACGCAAGGTCCAAGGCACTCTTCTTGTGAAAAAAATTGAAAAGCCTTTATTTAAATAATAACACCCTGAAAAAGCATGGGCTGCGCTATTTTAAATGCAAGATATTGATATGAAATAGCCGTTTAAATAAAGGCTTTTAAAGTTTTTTTCAGAAAAAGAGTGCCATGGAGCTTTTTCTTCTCTTTCTAATCTATATGTGGTGTTATTGTCATAATGTGCAGTCGCTAATAATTATCACAGTGGAAAACTGTTACACTTCCACATCTTTAACAAGTGCTCCTTTAACCCTTGTGTTGTCCTCCCGGGTCAAAAACGGACAACAATATGACATTTCTGTCCCTTTTTTCAGACTTTCTTTTTAGTTTTCACAAACACCGCCTTACTAGTTTTACACTACGTTTTGGAATTCATGGTCAATAACCCTCATTTATATAGAATTATACCTCAAATTTGAGTTAAAAAAGCAGAAATTATGAATTATTTTGACTAATAGTTAAGATCAGAGGAACGTACAGATGAGTTTAGTCAGGAATGAAAGTTATCAATTGTATTTGCAAAGAGTGTTGTATGGAATCCAATCCATTTTTTTGTGGTAATTTGGTTAAAAAGAAACTCATATTTCAGATATAGACATTTTTTTAAAGGGGTCAAATTTGACCCGAGGACAACAGGAGGGTTAATACAACTTCAAATCTTTTAGAAAAAAAAGAAGCCGATCATACCTCCACCCCTTCCAGCTCCAGCGCGCCTCCCCTGTCCCTCTGCGCCCGGAGGTGTCTGGCGACATGTGTCAGCATCTCTAGAGCCTGGGTTAGCTCAGCTAGCTTAGCGTCCTTCTCCTCGGGCCCGAGCCCGGCCAGCTCCGGTACCTCAGCCTGCTCCGCGTTGAGGAGCGCCTGGGCCAGCTCATAGTGCAGCTGGTAGGAGGAGCGGATGAGCGTGCGGCCGTACCACACGTTTCTGACCTCGAGGGTTTGTGCATCGAGCTCCCACAGCACGCTCATCGCATACCTGGATACGAGATACGCATATAAATGTACAGATAGCGTGTATTTTTTTTCCACTTTGCATGACAAATGTAAAGAATAACATATACACAAATTTCATTTCTCATATTTCAAATCCTTCACAAAATGACAAACAAAAAACAACCCCAACAAAAAGATGAAACACAATAATTGCACTCAGATAACACTGTTGTTGTAGTCCCTAGTCTCGCTTTGCCAGACCTGGGTCTGGCTAGTCCACACAGCATTCTGGGATGGGAGAAAAACATGCTCTGGTTTATTGGCATTTCTTTAAACCACAGTCGTCATGGGCGTTGCTAAGCACCGGACAGAGCCACGGTGCCGCTGCAAAATAGCCTCGGGAAGGAGCTGGTTTTAGTGGAACGTGTGAAAGTTCAAAAGCAGTTTTAGTCGTGCAAAAGAAAACTCTGATTGGACAGATAGTCTAGCTAGCCGGATTGACTCTGCAGAGATCTGAGGACCAGGTAACCATAGTCCTCAGAAATCCACCGGAGGTTAGAACGCCAACACAAAGACAGAGGAAGGTGACGGACATCTGGCGGACGTCGTGGATATATAGACTGCATAGTCCCTAACATTAATGCAGAAATGTAAAAGTCAAATTATCTATGAGGTTGCCTTAATTCAAAAAGACTGAGGTTTTGTCTTTATTGTCTTATAATAAATGTTTTCCAGAACAAAAGTAGCCTGATAGTTGATTCCACCGGTGGACTATTGCTGGGGCTTTGGATGCCTTCCAGTTTAAATCTATGCTGCTCCTAGCTGCCATCAAAGCAAGATCTATGTACCTGCTTTCATATCCATTCCACTTGTCAGACACATTCATTCCTAAAAGACATAAACGGGGTGAAAGGGGAACCGATACATGTGAACACTGAGATATCAGCTCGGTAACACATTTCCAGGAAAACAAAAGTTGTTCACATGACCAAAACAAAAAAAAGTACCTTAATATTTCTTACAGCGCCAACAGAGAAATGATATGACACCGATCATTTCATTTAGTTTCTCTCAGACAGCATGTTTTAACCCTCCTGTGGTCCTCGGGTCTAATTTGACCCCTTTAAAAAATGTCTATGTCTATGTCTATATCTGAACTATGGGTTTCTTTTTAACTGAATTACCCCAAAAAATGGATTAGATTCCATTCAACGCTTAACTTAACTTAAAGCTTAACTCAAATATTAGGTACAATTCTATATAAATGAGGATTATTGGCCATGAATTCCAAAGAGTAGTATAAAACTAGTGGTAGTAAGGTGGTGTTAGTAAACAAAAAACAAAAAAGTCTGAAAAAGGAACAAAAATGTCAAATTTTTGTCCATTTTTTTAGCCTGGGAGGACAACACAAGGGAACTGTGTCCACCAATGCATGCTTATTAACTAAACACCTTTCTGAAACTAACTGTATAGACGTGGCGTTCACTGACCTGTCGACTCCTCCGAGCAAAGAGCAGAGGTCTGCACTGAGAACAGCTGGCAGCATGTCGTACCTGCGGTCTGCCAGGTAGTACGTCGTAGCCCTTAGAAAAGAAACAGAAGAAGAATAAAGTCAAGGGAATGGCAATTGTATCAACTCTCCAACCAATAGCCACAGTTTAAATACGAGGCATCATGTAAAAAAACAACTAATTTCCTTGTGTGTAGCTAAATATTCTGAGTTTGGTCGCCTGGTTTTTCTACCTCCTCTTAGGGGTGGGAACCACCAGAGGTCTCACGATACGATAACATCACGATACTTATGCCACGATAAGATATTATTGGGATTTTTACAACTTTTAACCTTTTTCCAACTTCTAATTTTTCCCAATTTCAAAGGATGTCCCCAAAAGGAAACTTTGTCAACATCTGTTTTATCTAAAAAGAAACATTTACATCTGTTTGTTCATATCACTTCCATTGTATTGCTGCAAAATGGGTATTTATTACCAAAGCTGGGACCGATAATAACGCTTTCTCATTAGGGCGGCACCATATGAGGAAATTATCTAATTGCGATTAATTTGGCTGATACTGCGATTGGTTTGATACACAGTTTGCCTTCAACAAAAATGGAGCCCCACCCGCAATATTGTCAGCGTGGCCAGAACTACCTACAATGCAGGCACATGCACAGGTACGGGCTATTGTTGCCCGGGCAACTGCCTTTGTGCCCTGATTGGCTTAGCTGGCCCTCTGGTGAAAGAGGCTAAATGACTGTATCTCTCTTTTTCTTTTCATTGTTGCTGTTGTGGCTGCATTTTTACGATAATACGCCAATCCTTACTAAAGTTAAATCAAATTGCTATATATGATCCAATCTTGCACTCAGCGATGCCCCCAGTCACGTGACTTTGTTTATATTCTCACAGAGGGTGTACCGCAAATGAAAGAGGGAAAGCCAAGCCCTTCTGCCATCACGTACGTTTTTAAAGTTATTAAGTTATAGTTTACCTATACAGTCTTTGCATCAACCCCTGATTTCCTTACCGTGACCGTGCTTCCAGGTCAGTGAGTGAGCCCTCGGTGACAAAGTAGGTGACATCAGCGATGTGGACCCCGAGCTCCAGCTCCCCGCCTGGGAGCCTGCGCACCGACAGCGTGTCGTCTACGTCTTCGCAGCCCCGTGGGTCGATGCTGAAGACCAGGTGGCTCTCCCTGAGGTCCCGCCGCCTCGCCACCTCGGCAGGATCCATCCGCCACGGCCTTTCCGGAGAGTTGACCGGCATCTCTCTCAGCTGAGGACACAATCACAGACGGACGACACAGTTACATAAGGTCAGCAGCTGTGCATCACTTTGGCCAAAAGTGAGTTTTATAAGGCAAAATTGAGTTTTATAAGGCAAAAGTGAGTTTTATAAGGCTTACCTACTGCTCCTTTAAATAAGAAGTCTCTACCTCAGCTGCATCATTGCATGGACTGTCAATCGTGACTAAAACCACTCCCCTTTGAAGGTTATAAAATGGCGTTTTTCCATTGTATGGTATCAACCTTTACATTATTCGCCTTTACATTACAAAAAAAAGTCCCTGGTACCTGTTAACAGGAACTTTTTTTAGTACCACCTCAATCGAGGCGATACCAAAAGGTGACGTGAAAACCTGCAGACTGCTGATGCAATGATGATGATGATTTTTGTTCCCTCCAGGTTCATTAGAAACTAGTTTGCCTTCTGGCTGTGGCAACACGCTGAGAATCAAAACCACCTTCCACGTTCTGTGTATGTGTGTCGCGTTAAGTCACGGCAGTTTCCTGCTACGACGACCAGCCACGGCTCGCCTCACACATGAGGCGGTACTAATCTGCAATGGAGAACGGAGGACGGGGCACCGCGGTCGAGTCAAGCAGGTACCAGTAATGGAATGAGGCCTCTTTTCCCAAACCAAACCACACCATGCAGAGAGTATTGATGTAAGTTTAATGGACATTTCCCCCTGTATACAGTAGTCGTTGTCATTATCATTGAATGTTTAGCCTGAAAGTTTTATATATTGTCTTGTTTATCCCTTGTGTTGTCCTTCGTGTCACCGGGACACCGACAGTTCAAGTGAAATGACATCACATAGTACGTGAGGGTCAACGGGGACCCGAAGCTCAACACCAGGCCAAGACAAAAAGTCAAATAAACTGAACGGGTCCTGGTGACCCGAAGGACAACACAAGGGTATTAAGCTTGATTGCAGAGTTCAATTCTGTTTAAGTAAAGAGAAAATGAAGTGCAGAGTGTGGATGCATTAAGTCAATATGAGTTTATCCTAAGAGAAGGGTTTGTTAGATGTGCGTGAGGTTTAATGTTATGCGGCTTCCTGTCTGACCTGTGCGTCTGAGAAGGGAGGCACGTGGATGCAATTCTCTATGAGGATGGTCTGGACCTCCGTCTCCAGCTCTCCAGCCCGACCCAGCACCCGCACACTGTGGCCGTTGGGATACTGCGACGTGCTCTCCCATGAATCAATGCGCACCACCACTCTGTGGTCCTGGGTGGGAGAAGACAAGGAACAACATCCACAACATGAGAGGTTTTTATACATTTCCTCATTTACCCTTGAAATTTTTGAGACTACAATCATTAACAAATTTCCCTAGACTGCAGGGACACATCCATTAACTTAACTTTTTCTTTTGTTTATTCGTAAAATAAAACTAAAATAACTTAAATAAACTAAACTAAACTGAAATAATAAAAACAACATGTATCAAACTAATCACGCAAGTTTCTGACTGAGTATATTATTCAGCAGCCACATGAAGGCAAAGCAGACCTGCAGAGCATCGGCCTGCTGAGTACTGATGCGGATCTTGGGGATGCGACGGTCCCACGGCACGGCCAGGATGCGCTGGGAATTCCTGCTCTGGGGCTGAGGCCCCTCCCTGGGGGGGAAAGTGACCACATAGTCCCTCCAATTCCTCTGCAGGATCCCCACAACACGGCCTGTGGATTTTAATATCAGACATCAGTAGAAAGACACTTATAATATATATTGTAGTGTCTAAAATATACTTTATTTTACAGACATTTGCAAATATTACAATGTCATAGTGTAACTACCTTGCCTAAAATGATCTTAAAAATGGTTATCTTAATAAATTGCTCTAAACCATGCCTACTCTCATTGTAAATTACCTTAACACCTTGTATGGGGGCCAAAATGTATCTGGATGGAAGGCCACGGGCCAAAAATAAATGTTGAATGTTGAAGAATAATGTAATTCCTGCCTTTCTCCGTAGACACAGCGTACGTACAGTATGTAATTTAAATGGGAAGTTTACCAGCACTGTGCTTTATATTGGCATTAAACTCAGATTATTTTAACTGCACAAAATGTACGTTACGTAGTCATTAATATTAAAATAAGAGGAGAATAAGCAGGAACATGTCAAATCCAAGGTGGGCCAAAACAAAGAGAGCACAGGCCAAACTTGGCCCATGGGCCCCAAATTGGGCAGCCTTGGAGTAGACTCATAAATAACAAAAAGGGTACATTGTAGAGAACATTTTTGTAAGCCTGGATGTAAACAATGCAGGTTCTTTACTGACCGCCACAGGCATTGCTTAACACTGAATATATTCTGTATCGCGCTTGCGCAGGTCACCTGTGACCTCGGGGTGACCTTGGCCAAGGTATTAAGGTCCAGTGTCATCCCCGAGCTCATTTCTTTTGTATCATGAGAAACGGACAAAGAGAAGGATGCTGGCGATCATGGACACTGACCGCCACCCACTACATAGCACATTCTCAACAGAGGAGCATGCTCTAAACAGACCTCTGTCATGCTCAACAGACAGGTTAAGGGGGTCCTTTGTTCCCAGGGCCATCCGGCTCTTCAATACCACACGGGGGCTGTCAGCATGTCTCTCTCAGCCCCCACCATCATATCACTTTGTCTTATAGGCTATATTAACCCTCCTACACAATCCGGACTCTGGTCATAACATATACATCTTACATCGTATAACTTATTCCCTGTTATATATTGTTCTTATTCTTATTCAGTCAGTTTATAGGTTATTATGTTAATATTTAATAATCATACTTAATATTTAATTATGATCTACTGCACTGTTCAACCCCTGCACTGTAACTTTCTTTTTAAATGTCCTCAAGGAAGCACATGCTGCATTTTGGTTAAACGCTGAATGCAAACCAAATGTGGTACAATTAATATTTATTTTTCTAAATATTTTCCCAGTGTTCATCCAAATATGTAAAGTTTTAACACAGGTGCAAACTGGTCAACTAACCTAAAAACAAGTACAACTTAACTGTGTTGAGTTAACTCTAAATTTGAGTGAAATCTGTTGACTGGTTTTTGAGAGATCGTGTACACACTAAGAGACACAAACACAGGACAGAAACCACCCCAGCAGAGTTAGTGGAGCTAGTCACGATATCCGGACCCACCTGTGGGCATGGGGTTACTGTCGGCTTCCTCTCCGCTCTTCTCCTCCCCCTGAGCATCAGTCAGGGCCGTGTCCTTTCCTCTCCACTCGCTCTTTGGCAACAGCTCCAATACGACCACGTCGCCGTGCACGGCTCGGTTACGATTCTTTCCACCGCACACCAACACGCCCCAACTCAGATCTGAGACCAACGAGGGACGGGAAACATCATATTGAGACATTTTAGAAATCTGATTCTAAACCTCCAGACCTCTACGTGGAACTGCTTCACGTAAGTTAACTTTCCTATCGATCCTGATTATCCTTATTCATCTATCAAATCATTTTTCCAAATCTCAAAGAGAGTAGTTTTCAATTATGTGTATGATGGTGTTGCTTCTTCTGTGTTTTTCTCTTTGTCACTGACTCAATATCAATAACCGCTTTCCAACCGGAGGGATTTTCGCAGTTTCTAGAACATAACGTTCCTAGAACATAACGTTCCTAGAACATAACCTTCCTAGAACTTAACGTTCCTAGAACATAACGTTCCTAGAACATAACCTTCCTAGAACTTAACCTTCCTAGAACTTAACCTTCCTAGAACATAACGTTCCTAGAACATAACGTTCCTAGAACATAACCTTCCTAGAACATAACGTTCCTAGAACATAACGTTCCTAGAACATAACGTTCCTAGAACATAACGTTCCTAGAACTTAACGTTCCTAGAACTTAACGTTCCTAGAACATAACGTTCCTAGAACATAACGTTCCTAGAACTTAACGTTCCTAGAACTTAACGTTCCTAGAACTTAACGTTCCTAGAACATAACGTTCCTAGAACATAACGTTCCTAGAACATAACATTCCTAGAACATAACATTCCTATAACATAACGTTCCTATAACATAACGTTCCTAGAACATAACCTTCCTAGAACTTAACGTTCCTAGAACTTAACGTTCCTAGAACATAACATTCCTAGAACATAACGTTCCTATAACATAACGTTCCTATAACATAACGTTCCTAGAACCCTTTTTTCCTCATGTTCCGATTGGACCAATCTGAGGATTATTAAGTTTCTCTGATATTTCAGCTCTAATATTTCAGCTCCTACTTCAGGGCATTGGTCTTTTCCCTCTGATCTAGGTCTATGTTGATTGGTCCAACTTATAAGTCCCACCCCCACATCTGTGGAAGCCACGCCGTCTGTTTTAGCAAAACATTGACTACTTGAATAACTACTTGACTACGTGAATTATTACGAGAATTGACGGGATGCTGAAGTCTGAAAAGTGGACTGATGCGGAGGATCATAGGACGCTGGAGCCTTCTTCTTCTTCTGATTCTTTGTTGAGTACTCCAGCCTGGTCTTTAACCCTCCTGTTGTCCTCGGGTCAAATTTGACCCCTTTTAACAATGTCTATATCAGAAATATGGCATTCTTTTTTAACCAAATTACCACTCTTCGCAAATACAACTGATCACTTTCATTGAATTTCGGGTGTAAATTGAAATGGTTTCAAATCAGCATCCTGACCAAACTCATCCACTCAACATACGCTCCTCTGATCTTAACTATTAGTCAAAATAATTCATAATTTCTGCTTTATTAGCTCATATATTAGGTATAATTCTTCACAAATGAGGGTTATTGACCATGGATTCCAAAAAGAAGTGTAAAACTATTGGTAGGTAAGGTGGCGTTAGTGAAAATAAATAAATAAATAATACGTTGAAAATGTCAAATGTCGAAAAAAAGGGTTAAAAAAAAAAAAGTGTTAATCTTTGGTGACCCGGGAGGACAACACAAGGGTTAAATGCCGCCGTTCCAACTCCGTTATGAGGATCCTGGCAAGGCACAACAGGAACATTCTCATGGCCTCCTCCATGCTGGTTGGTGGTTGTATGTGGCGCTACACTTTATATTTTTGACTTTTTTATATTTTTGACTTTATATTTTTGATATTTTATATTGTTATCTTTAAGTTATTGTTATTTGTCAACACTGAAAAGGGATTGATCCAATTGCATTGCACAGGTACTGTGTATTTGTGTATAATGGCAATAAAGGCATTTTATTCTATTCTATAAGTCAAGTGACGACGTTGCCGTGCATGCGTTACTCTATTACCCCTCCTACCAGCTCCTATGGCCAGTGCAAATGCAAAGAGCAAAAGCGGTTTTGGGGGAGAGTGGTTAGAACTGATTAGAAGTGGACTGTTCCTATAACTACGTTCCTGTGTGTTTGGAGTCTGACTGCCGGTGCTCAGTGCTGTATGGGTGCTGTAGTTTTGCACCTTTGTTCTTGTCGGACAAACCCTCCGTCATGATTGAGGCTTCACTGTGCCGGTGCTTGCTGACATTCAGAGTACCCTGATGAAGAAGAAAAGAAAGATGAGATTTGTTTGGATTTTAGGAGGGCTGACCTCGACAAAAGAAATTCTTAGTGACCAACACTCATGATTTTGTCTGTAAAACAGAGTTTTTTCCCCACAAAGAATCATGCAAAAGCACCACTTTACATCTTGTGTTTAACCGAGATATGCTCATCATTTTCTTGGAAATAATTCAATCAGCATGAAAAAGCATAGAAAACCCGACTAATCGACTAAAGAAATCTTCCTCGACTAACAGCTGGTACGCAGCAGGTGCGTCGCGTAGCGTAGATACCGGACGCGTATTTCTTCTCGTCACAAAGCTCTCTCTCTCTCTCTCTGAAATAGCGGTAATTGGTGTGTGTGTGTGTGTGTGTGTGTGTGTGTGTGTGTGTGTGTGTGTGTGTCACTCTCTCTGTCCACCTCTCTGTGTGCCTGATCGCGTGTCTTGATGTGAGAAGTCCAGACAGCCAAAATCACCACGAACCTGGCTGTTTTATTTTGGTAAAAATGTCCAGCTGCACTGTGGTCTTCCTGTATGCCTGCCTGGCTTGAACCATGCGCTTGCGTCTCACGCAAGAAATAGAGGAGACGCCAAAATTATCATTGCAGCTCGCGAGACGACACAGAAGCTACGCTTCCGGTATGATCGGACAGATTGGATAACATGGGTGGCGAAACAAAGCCGGTGTATTTTGGCTGTAAGACTGAAACAACAACTGATTAGTTGACTAATCGACTAAGAGGGGGCATACCTAGATTTTTAGAAACATTAACAATCTATCTACCAGAATGTTAAGGAAAAAAAGGCCATTTTGGAGGTTAAAACTACTTTGTTTTTTTTAGAAACTGTTTTATTCATGTATTATCCACCAGTAACTTCTGTTCTACGGAAAGACTTGCTAGATCCAAACCAGGTAGGTGGACTTGCGTTGTACCTGAATGTACCGCCCAGACTTTATTCCAGCCTCCAGGACCTCAGCAGGCAGGTGCTCTGTAAACTCCCTCTCGGTGCCCTCGCTCTCCTTCTCTTGTAGCGCCTGGGAAATGGAGCTGTACAGCTCATGTGCTGCCTGCAACTGCGGCCAGAAGTTCTCTAAATAATCCTGTCGAAATAAAAAGGGACACACGAGGGGAAAAAAGTCAGGAACAGATAAAATAACTGGCATTATGGGCCAGGGCCTTATGGCATTTGGAGATAATGCAGATACTCATGTAGAAGTTATGAAGCGTGATCCATATCTGTATATCTGTGCACTATAATGCGTGTTCACCATATTGTAGTGGTGGTGGAATTCTCTGTGGTAAATTTCATTCACTATATAGTCCACTATAAAATACCCACAATGCACTGCTAATACGAGTGTATGTACGATGTACCCTAAATTTTATTTCTGTATACCACAATGCAACGCTGCCGTGTTTTTCCGGAGAAGAAGAAGCAGAAAACTGAAACTGCGAAAACTGAAAAGAAATGCAACATACATAAACATTATATGTATGTATGTATGTATGTATGTATGTATGTATGTATGTATGTATGTATGTATGTATGTATGTATACACACACACACACACACTTACTGTAAATATACATTTAAACACATATACAGTATATACATATACATATACTGTATATACATATATACATATACTGTATATACATATATAAACATTTACATATATATATGTCAACATATATTTGTCAACATCTGCTTGTTTCACTTCTATTTTATTGTTTCTTTAATTATTGTAATACAAACAAGTTAAATTCTCATGTGCAATTTATGTAATAAAGATTGATACTTGGTATTATTTCCACATAAATTATCACAATGTTATTCCTTATCGATCCCCCCCACCCACCCACCCACCCACCCACCCACCCTAGTCTTGTACCTGGACGGAGATGACGTACACTCCAGAGTGGAGGTTGCTGTACTGAGCCACGGCGTCTTGGTCCTCTGTGATCATCACTACATTCATCATACCTGCAAGGTGGTTATAGTACCATACTGCTGCAGAGTACACACACCTAGACAGACAGTCACACACACACACACACACACACACACACACACACACACACACACACACACACACACACACACACACACACACACACACACACACACACACACACACACACACACACACACACACACACACAGTTTATTCACAAGTACAGATGTGGACAGCTTGCCTGTTAAAGCCCTAAAATTTGATTTTATGTATTTAGTTTATCTGATATATAAATGAACACTACCTGTAACTTAAAATGGTGGCTCCACATTATAAAGATAAACATTTACAGCTCTGTTTACTGTCTCTGTTTATTCAATAAACTCATTTCATGGCAGCAGTATGCATCTCCAGCCTTCTGGCTTTAAAAGTCAACTTAAAAGTTTGGAGACGACATAATGTAGGACACCAGTGGACATTATCAAATCTTTATCATGACAAAAATCATGGAGGTAAGCAGAACTTTTACTGTGTAGTTATCTCTTCCTTCTGTATGAGAGGTAAAGTTCCCACATATTTCACTTGCGTGGTGTTAAATTATTCTTAGTTTGAACATTTGGGGATTTTGTCCACTGGTGTGACTTTCCGCATACAAATAAATCAAAGCATCATACTTTATATAGCGCTTTAACATAGACACAAAAGGATTTGAGGAAACTGCCTGGGGAGACGGTAGGGTCGGAGAGTTATTGGCCCAGGAGAAGGGACTTCCTGGAGTCTCCGTTGGTGGGTCAGAGAGGTACTGTGGGGCCAGGAGGGATTGGTAGGTGAGAAGGAGGATTTTATAAGATGCGGGACTTAACTAGGAGCCAGCAGAGGTGTTTAAAGTATTCACATCCATTACGTAATTAGACGTATAGATACTAGGGTTTAATAAGACTTCTGTAGAAGTTGAAGTATCAACTCAAGCTTCTTACTGAAGTAAAAGTGTAAAAGTACTGGTTTGAAAACTACTTAAAGTATAAAGTGAAAGTAATGTATGGGGAAAAAAAGAATATACATATTTTTGAAATTAGACCATACGGCGAGTTTTGGAAACAATTAGCTCGTGGTACTTGGGTGCGCAGAGCTCGCCTCGCATTCGAAAGGGAGTTGTTTTTGTATGCAAATTCATCCCATTAATGCATGCTACTAACGCGACTTCTTCCCTTTCCCGACGTCTTGTGCTCTCTCGCTCCTCTCCTCTCTCCTCCCATCACTTCCTGCAGGTGTTTCTGGTTCTGGATCTGTGGAGTCTGGATCTGTGGTTCGAGTCCCCTGCTGCCTCCATGTGCCTGCTCAACACCCTCTGCTACAATTCTCCATGCGTCTGTCTGTCTGTCTCTCTCTCTCTCTCTCTCATGTCTCTTCTATGTCTCTGTCTCTCTTTCTGTCTCTTCTATGTCTCTGTCTCTCTTTCTGTCTCTTCTATGTCTCTGTCTCTCTTTCTGTCTCTTCTATGTCTCTTCTATGTCTCTGTCTCTCTTCTATGTCTCTTCTATGTCTCTGTCTCTCTTTTATGTCTCTTCTATGTCTCTGTCTCTCTTTCTGTCTCTTCTATGTCTCTGTCTCTCTTTCTGTCTCTTCTATGTCTCTGTCTCTCTTTTATGTCTCTTCTATGTCTCTGTCTCTCTTTCTGTCTCTTCTATGTCTCTGTCTCTCTTTCTGTCTCTTCTATGTCTCTTCTATGTCTCTGTCTCTCTTTCTGTCTCTTCTATGTCTCTTCTATGTCTCTTCTATGTCTCTGTCTCTCTTTCTGTCTCTTCTATGTCTCTGTCTCTCTTTCTGTCTCTTCTATGTCTCTTCTATGTCTCTGTCTCTCTTCTATGTCTCTTCTATGTCTCTGTCTCTCTTTCTGTCTCTTCTATGTCTCTGTCTCTCTTTCTGTCTCTTCTATGTCTCTTCTATGTCTCTGTCTCTCTTTCTGTCTCTTCTGTCTCTTTTCTCTCTCTCCTTCTGTCTGTCTGTCTCTCTCTCCCTTTCCCTTTCCCTTTCCCTTTCCCTTTCCCTCTCCCCCTCTCTCTCTCTCTCTCTCTCTCTCTCTCTCTCTCTCTCTCTCTCTCTCTCTCTCTCTCTCTCTCTCTCTCTCTCTCTCTCTCTCTCTCTCTCTCTCTCTCTCTCTCTCTCTCTCCCTCCCTCCCTCCCTCCCTCCCTACCGGTCGAGGCAGATTACCGTCCACCCTGAGCCATGGTTCTGTTTGAGAGATAACTGCTGTTGTGATTTGGTGCTATATAAATAAAACTGAATTGAATTGAATTTGCATCCAACCATTTTTTAAATATTCTTCCAGGTACGGCCAGGGATGTAGAAAGATCAGCTGGCCTTCCTGGCTACCAACCTCCTCGCTGGTGCTTGGCCGGGACATTTCCCTCAAGTTCTCGAGTTAACAAAGTATTTGTACTTTGTTACTTGACACCTCTGGGAGCCAGTGAAGGTGGATGAAGGTTGGGGTGATGTGTTGCCCCGTCTTGGTGTAGGTAAGGACCCTGGCGGCAGAGTTTGGGACATACTGGAGCCTGTCTAGGGTTTTGCTCGGGACCCCAGACAGTAGTCCAAACGGGAGGTAATGAAACTAGCTATCACTTCCTGAGAACGTAAGAGAAAACTTAGTGATGGATTTATAGCTGGAGCAACCGAATCCTGGACTTTCCCTTTTGGATCACGTTCAAGTAGCTCTGGTGTGTACCAAATGTAGTCTACAGCTGTTATTTAAATGTGCAAGACAAGACACAAAATTAGGATCCGGGCTAAAGAAACTTAACACCCCCTGAGATTTAGTGAACTTTTTGGGAAGGTAAAGAGCACTGACCTGGTCTGCCACTTCTCCTGGCTCTCCCCCTTCTCTCGTGGACAATAAGAATACTCTTGAAATTCATTGGCGAACAGCACGCAGTCGTGTCGAGGGTCTTTGAGCAGGTTTCGCAGACGGTTGTATTGCCTGCACGGACACACCCACAATTTTTAAGAAAACACTCTTAAGATCCAAATCATAGGGATAACTACAACACTATTGGTGGGTTAAAGAGGGTCTGCTAACGGTCAGAAAAGAAAAGAAACAAACATGGAAATCTCACTTCTGTGAAAACTGCAAGTTGCTTGTTATTAGCGGTTTGTCTCACCGTGGTGATGTGTGCACTAGGACGTTTTCCTGTTATCTATAAGACAAGCATATATGATGCAATTTACTGTATCTTCCTATTAGTAGAGTAGCAAAGAAACTCAAAGGTCATTGCACATGTGCACGCGCACACACACACTTAAATTACTGTGGCATCAGAATATGCTCTACAACATTATCAAAAGTGAACTTGAAGCCTCATCATATTAATGATGCAACATTTTTCAGAATGGCGGCGTAAGCAAAAATCCCAAAAAGAAATCCTGAGGTCATGCGGGACTCCCTATTGACAAAGTTATTGTCAAAAGGCACTCTTGCGTGTTTGTGTGGAAGACGTATTTAAAGTCACAGGCCGCATGTCGTTTTGCTTCGTCTGCAGAGCTTTGATGTAACGAGGCTGACCCCTGCACGCTCTTCACACACACTCGTGCAGGTGGGTTGTCATTAGAGGCCTAATTCAAAAACAGCCTCGGGAATTAAAAGGTTTTGAAGACAGGAGCTGTCATGTCGCTTATAGGCTGCCTGAGGCAGAAATGTCTGTGTTTTCTGGTGGAATAATAAGCCTGACCACCACTAGTATGCTTCTTTTGACATACGATAACACACAACTAAGTGCAAGGCTAACAGGAGTCATCAGGACGACTTTAGGGCTGCAACTAACGATGATTTTCATTGTTGATCAATCTGGCGATTATTTCCTCTATTAATGGATTAGTTGTTGGGTCTCTAAAATGTCTGAAAATGGTAAAAAAATGTGGATCCGTGTTTCCCAAAACCCAAGACGACGTCCTCAAATGTCTTGTTTTGTCCAAGAATCAAAGATATTCAGTTTACTGTCACAGAGGAGAGATGAAACTAGAACAATATTCCCATTTAACAAGCTGACATCAGAGAATTTATTTACTCTTGATAAAAGGTTTTTCATTTTAAATTTTGACTCAGAAAAACTAAAATTTCCAAGTCGGCGGGAAGACAACACGAGGGTTAACAAATCTCAATACACTGTGCAGCTTTTCAGCAGGTTGCTGTGAGTGTGTGTGTGAGTGTGTGTGTGTGTGTGTGTGTGTGTGTGTGTGTGTGTGTGAGTACCTGCGTCCTTTGCTGTGCTGCACGGCCTGGCAGGCGGTCTGGGTGAAGACGACGCCCTGCAGCTCTCTGAACTCCAAGATCTCCAGATAGTCCACCACCACGCTGACATCAGGAACCACGTAGTGGGTCAAATCTCCTGGCAGCACCTTGCCATCTGCTGGGGATGTAAGCCGGTAAAACTGGTCATTTACACGCTCATATGGCTGATACAGTGATTCACTTCAGCACAAAGATCAGTCTAGATACCCGCAGATTAATCAGTTAGTTCTCAACCATTGAATTAATCGGTTTGAGTACATTTTTAAAAAGACAAGATAAACTTCTCTGATGTCAGCTCGTTAAATGTGAGTATGCTCTAGTTTCTTCTCTTCTATATCCAGTAAACTGGATATATTTGAGTTGGGTGACAAAATAAAGACATTTGAAGATGTCATCTTGGGCTTTTTGGGAAACACTGAATCCACATTTTTCACTATTTTTGGACATGTTTTTAAGCCAAACGACTAATCAATAATGAAAATAATTATTAGTTGCAGCCCTAGTTTTCATGGCTATTAAACAGCAACACCTGGCACATAGTAAGGGTGCTCCGATTCATCGGTCCCTGATCGTTATCGGCCGATAAAGGCTTTGAATAGTTTGATCGGTGGTTTCCATAAAGGCCAATCAGATCGGCCGATCAGGTGACGCACTACATGTGAGAAGAATTGTTACTACTACTGAAAAAATGTCTGCAGTGATTGAAAGGCCATTTTTTAGATTTTAACCTAGGACAAAAAGCTAAACAACTACTGATATATTCTCCAAATACGAGTGACTGTTGTCATGGCTTCTATTTTCAGTTCATTACAGCAGGAGGACGAGCCTAAAATACTCCTAAGACGCCTCATGCCTTTTTATCTCGACATCCCAAGATATGTGATTTTGTTTTCTCTGCTTTTCACTTTACGTTTAAGTACACTTGAAGTTTGTGTAAATTAACAATCACAGTTTGTTTGGTAATTTATTTCGAAATAAGCCTTATTTGTTAAGCTCTAAGCTGTTTAAGGTGTGTTTCTAACAGGAAGTAGAATTTTGAACGTTTCCTGTCAGTAAAAGTAAACAGGTGACAATTCACAATACATTATATTCTGTTAATTTTAATACATATACACTGTTGTTAGCACATAGGCCTACAACCATTTTATACTTATAGACATAAACATTTTAAATGGCCCCAAGTTGATATCCGGTTGCAGTGTATGACAGGAAGTTAGCAACTGGCCAGGCTGTTGCCTAGCAATGGAAATCCTATACATGTCATATATAAATATATATATATACACATGTCATATATAAAAAATAAAACAACAAACTGTTTCATATCTATGATGTACATGGCTACGTATTTCAGTAAAAAATAACAACAAATGAACTAGTTTTAGACATAAACATTTTAAATGGCCCCAAGTTGATATCCGGTTGCAGTGTATGACAGGAAGTTAGCAACTGGCCAGGCTGTTGCCTAGCAATGGAAATGGCAATGGAAATCCTATACATGTCATATATATATATATATATATATATATATATATATATATATATATGACATGTATAGGATATAAAACAACAAACTGTTTCATATCTATGATGTACATGGCTACGTATTTCAGTAAAAAATAACAACAAATGAACTAGTTTTATGACTTATTACTGATTTTATCTGTGTATTCTCGCGCTCTTTGCGGTAATATTTAGCTACCGTGTGTATTCGGTTGGTAGTCCATTGTGAAAGTGAATAAAAGGCTGTTTTTTGAGCCTTTACCGTTGTCACAGTCCGCCTGACACAGAGAGCTGAAGCAGGGAACCTGCTCCCTCAGATAATGCTCCCGGACCACCCGGACCTTCCGCCCCCGGCAGCTCTTCAGGTGAAGGATCTTCTCCGTCTTAATCATCCTCAGATTTCAGAGCAGAGCCACGTGAAGCCGACTGCTCTTGTTAATCAGCTGTTGTTTGTCGCTACGCGGGAAGCGCCACTTGTAAACATTCACGCTCAACGTTAGGGAAGTGAGTATGAAGGCAAGCCCGCTGACGTCATGACGCAAAAGCGGCGAAGGGGTCCTTCTCGTGCTGCGTTCAGGTACTGTTGGACGTACAGGAATTAAAAGCGGTCATTTACGTTCTTTCAATACAATACAGAAAAAACTTCTTGGACATGCTGCAAATATATACATATTGCAATACTTTCAGAGGTGGGCTATATGTTCACTCGCCATTGTTGTCATTGATACTTAACATTTATTTATTTAAATAGAAATTGACGAGAATTCCCATGAAACACAAAATCCAAAATGGTGCTCAGCACTGCCTCTGGTGGTGGGAATATATATATCACCGCCCACTCAGCGCTTGTATATTTACTTATATTATACTTATATTTATCACTTTCAGCTTGCAACATAAAAAGTAGACTGATACAAAAACCCAACGTTAATAAGCCGAAAGGACAGGTGCTCTCTCAGGAGTTGGCAGAATAAAACAAGCGATACAACACCGGTGAATATGGGACTGTTAGACTCAGCTAGTCGAAAAGAAAGGGGCGGCCATGTTGGTCTGCTGGACACGTGGTACCTTTTTTTGCTAGCATGCTAATAACCGTGACCTAACGAAACGGGTTTACTTTACTACAAAGTAGTACTAAAACAGTGTAAAAAATACTTTACATGTAAAATTCCTGCAGTGCATTCATAATATTTCTTTAGTAAATGTTCATTATGTGTCATTTTTCATGTGTTTGTTCTGCTAAATGTGCAAAGGCTACTGGTTTAAACAACGTTGTCTTCAAATATCTAATATGACATTTCTATTTTCATAGTTTCTTTTATTTGATATTGTAGTGGAACTCAAACCGCTAGATATCAGTCAAAAACTGCAAAGCATGATGCATTTTTTATTTATTTATTTTTATTTAAAGATAAATTAACAATCAGTCATTAAAGCTCAAAATAGGAAATTATAAAGAAAGAGATTGCAACTTATATAATATGAGACTAGGTAACAAAAGTATTAATTACAGTATAAACGGATCCATGAAGTGACCAAAATAAAAATATATAAATAAAAATGTGACAGATTTACAAACCTCGTTAATGACATCGACAACAGATGTTCTTAATTAAGTAGATTGGAGTATATATCAGATGTAGTTATAGCTTTCTTGTTGGTTACTAATTTAAGAGACTCAAAAATATATGTCAATTTCAATTTGGAATAGTTAAAAGCATCGTCTTGAATTTGAATATTTTGATTTATGAATATGAAACTTCCCTAATAAAATAAAAAAGATGAACAATATTACATACATTTCTATTTTTACATTCAAAATATGTAATATGTGTATATATATATATATATATATATATTTTCTTCCACGAACGAAAGCGTGGGTGAGGGGGGGCTGCTCCTCTCGCTGCCTCCGCTGGTCTTCGGTCGCGCTGCAGCAGAGCAGCAGCAGCAGAGAGGAGACACTGAGCTCAAGTTGCCAACACGGATGCTGAGGACTTTACTCATGTTTCTACATCGACATCTTTCACAAAATGTATTTTTAAGCGTAGTTCCTCCCGTGTCGCCTTCGAGGACGCTCCTTTTTCATAGCATGGCTATTTACAGTCCATATCCCGCGCGAGAATGAACTTTATTTAGGAAGCATCCCTCCTGCAGGTAAGCTGTTATTGAAGACCCGGTCATGTTTTTTTGATTACTTATTTTGCACGCATAGATGAACAGTGAAACATGATATGATAATAACCTGACACAGAGGAAGTGTGTGGTATGTATTAGGGAGTTTATAATCACACAACATCGCACTTATGATGGCTATTTCATTTAATATTCTACAGTCCTGTATTATTATTTTTTCATGCATGTGGTTGTGTCGTAATGTTAGGAGCTCTGTTGTACAGTATGCTGCTCGAGATGAATATAGGATTGTAATTGCAATACTTTATGTGTGTGTGTGTGTGTGTGTGTGTGTGTGTTTTAAGTAACCTGCATAATTCAATCAATTCTGGGCTACATGGGCACAATTTGAAATTGGTATAACTCAAGAAAATTAAATATTATGCCATCTGTATGAAGATGGACCTTTTTATATTAACTTGGCAGGTTCTTTCAGTTCTAACTAGCTTTCAATTATTTATTCACATTATCTCTGTTTTTACTGTCTGTGTTGGAGGCTGGCTTGCCTAAAAAAAAAAAAAAAAAAGTTTGTCTCATTGGTCCTTTTTTTATGAAACTGTATGTTTTCTGAACATGCAGTCACTTTGGGGTTTGTCCTTATTTAGCCTACTGCAAGTGGATTTGATCTCCATCTCTTCACTTTATTGTGCAGTCCTCCGGTCCCGGACCTCTGCTGGCTTTTGTTCCGGGGATCTAATCAGGACATAGTCGACCTTGGCTCAATGCAATTAGCTGTGATCAAGTAGCTTGTAGGACAGAAGAAGTGAGCTGCTAACTAAACTAAAAGATACCGTGAGCTCCTCTGAGTGCGGAGGACTGAACACTGCTGCTGTGCTTGGAGACAGCTCTCCAGCTTGATGTCTGGACTCTGTCTGACGTTCTGATGTTAATTAGATGAGTCAGGATGATCATTGCTGCTGTAGTATTTCCATTGATTTCCCCTGAGGCGTCACAGCAGGCAGACTTCACACAGGGAGGAACACACTGTCGCCACTAGATGGCGATCTTGAGCAAGGCACCTGAATGTGTGCCAACTGCTGGGCTACAAGACTGAAGTGTTGCTGATACATACATACGAGGTTTCAGGTCATGCCTGTTTTGAAGATGATATGAGAGAGAGAGAGAGAGAGAGAGAGAGAGAGAGAGGTGTTGTGCAATATGTCACGGAGACGTCTGTCACAAATGTGCTTTTGCAATAATAGTAATGCAGCTGTTGACGACTCCTGAGCTCTTACTCTAATTAAAATGTGTTTTACTTTTTAAGGCGATGCTGTGTGGCTGGTGGAGGTGGGGTTAGTGGAGTGGTGGGCAGGGCCGGCCCCTGGCATCAGGCAGTGTAGGCTAGGGCCGGCTCTGGTGGTGGGTCAACACAGTTTGGTGGAATGATTTCAGGACCAGAAGTTATCCAGAATATCTTTATAGAATATCTTTAGGTTTTGGACTGACAAAACAATACATTTAAAGACATCACCTTGGCTTTTGAGAAACTGGGATGAACATTTTTCGCTATCTTCAGACATTTTGTGGACCAAACGATTAATTGAGAAACAAGTCGGCAGATCAGTCAACGACAGGAAGTCGTTAGTTGCAGCTCTGGTGTGGAGGGCAGAGCCGGGATTCTGTTAATGAGGGAGAAAGCATACATGTGCTTCCAGCTTCTTTTCAGTTGTGTTTTACTTTTCACGTGTGAAAAACCTTGTTAAACAATATTCATCATAGCCGGATATTTTGACATGCTTAAAAATATGTCTGGAGGGATAAATGTAAAGGTCCAGTGTGTAACGTGTTTAGTTGGTAATTATCAAAATCTGTGTTGCCCGTTCAAAACTTGTCCTTTTCATGAATATTTCATGAATATTTACTATTTACTGCCTAAAACGCTGGTATCGGTATCGGGAAGTACTGGAGGTTATGCACCGATCCAATACCACGTAATAAAGCCCTAAAGAAAATCTACGTTAAAGTAGTTAATGTTCTTTTTCTGTCACAACTGGATAATAAAAGAAAAGTTCTGTGGTTTTGTGTTTGTTCATATTTCACAAAGAGTTCAACCTGAGCCAGACTGACAACAAAGATAGAAATCACATCACATCCATACAGGGATAGTAGTACACAGGTGTTAAAACATAGTAAAATATAAGACACACTGGTATCGGATCAGTACTCGGTATCGGCCGATACGCAAGTTCAGGTATCGGGAAGCAAAAAATGGTATCGGACCGTCTCCAATATTGACCACCACCATCAATTCTAGTATTTCTAAGTATTCCTTTTGACTTAAAATCTTACATTTGAATTCACATGAACTGCGGTAGACGCTCCATATTCATGTTCCATCTTGAACTACGTTGGCCGCTGAGGGACATACAGGACGTGCTGCTCCGCCTTTCGCGTCACATGATAAACTCACAGGCGTTGCTAATGCCGCTAACGGGTATCGTCGCTTCCCGACCCCGGCAAGTTTGAAGAAGGAAACATGAATACCACACGTATTCAAAATCCACATTTCAGGAACAGGAGTACAAGCGGCCGAAATGGGTTTCCTCAGGAGGGGGGGCTGGCGTCTCCCTTAGAGATCGGGTGAGAAGCTCAGTCCTCCGAGAGGAGCTCGGAGTAGAGCCGCTGCTCCTTCACGTCGAAAGGAGCCAGTTGAGGTGGTTCGGGCATCTGGTGAGGATGCCTCCTGGGGGGGTCCCTAGGGAGGTGGTCCAGGCACGTCCAGCTGGGAGGAGGCCTCGGGGAAGACCCAGGACTAGGTGGAGGGATTATATCTCCAACCTGGCCTGGGAACGCCTCGGGATCCCCCAGTCGGAGCTGGTTGATGTGGCTCGGGAAAGGGAAGTTTGGGGTCCCCTGCTGGAGCTGCTGCCCCCGAGACCCGATACCGGATAAGCAGATGAAGATGGATGGATGGATGAACAGGAGTCTTCTTCTTCTTAGCCCAGAAAAAGAAAAAGGATATTGAAAAGAGCAAGAGAGCGGCTTTTTGAAGCGCGAAGGCTACCGTAACTGCGATCGCGATCTATGATGTCAACGATAGATGGGAGAAATTCCCACACATTGGACCTTTTTTTTTAAGGTACTTGATATCAACGAGCTCTAATAACGAGCAGGGAGTAAAATGGAAGCGATATCTAAATGATGTGACAAAAGTCCGTCGGAGAAAACTATGACTAAAAATGAAAATGTTCAGCCCTTCTTTGGAAAAATCCAATTTGAATTAATTATGGTTTGGAAAGCCTTCAGTAGTCTAGCGTATTATTTGTGGCTGCAGCAGTAGGAGTCATTAATTGAGAATATATTCTCAAGCCCATGAAAAAGAAAAGAAAAAAAAACAGCACTTCAAATGCTCTGTGATCTTAATAACTGTTCTCTCTACACTCCTGCACTCGTGAATTAGCCATTATCCATTTAATGGTTAACATCATTCCAATCACTGTTTAAAGAAGAACAGGCCAATGAGGGCAGAGTATGGAAGTGTGTCTCCAGCAACCACAGCGCCATTCAACACTGATGTGGGACAGAATATGGGTGGGGGGGGGGGTGTCATGTGGAAGCATTTTGTCCCTGAAAATTCAATGATCTCTGTGCACACGGTTGGAAGTACTATTTTTCAGTCTACCAACACATTAAACTTTCCATTTCCATTCCTATTTCAGTCCAAAACGCTATTCATATTCATGCTTGTTTTGGAGCCTTGAGAACGTCGGGTAATATTTGCAAAGAGATAAAAACGATTCTGGGCACAATTTATTTTCTATTTCACATGCAAATGTCTTGTTAAGATTCAAAACTGAGCTGTAACGTAGCTCCTGTTTTCTTTGGAAGGAAGTTCTTAATTTGTGTTTATCTTTCACAGAACTCCATATTACTGTTCATAAACATGAAGATTATTCATGCAAAATGGAATATGACCAGATAATAGAGAGTAAAGAGATCTTGTGTTTTCTTAAAAACGAAGTTCTTAATTTGTACTTTTGTTTTGTGTTTATCTACATAAACTAATGAACATATAATTTATGCAAAATTCATTCATTCATTCATTCAAACCTTTATTTAACCAGGATAAAAAAAAACTCCTTGAGATTAAAAATCTCTTTTAAGTGTGTCCTGGCAAGTGGCAGCAGTGCGGTTTCAAATAGACGGAGACACTTCCAGGTAAATACATCCACACACTTTCACTCATATTTTCACTCGTATATATATATTGGAATACAGGCAGATAATGAAGATCTGGCATAATGCTGCTAAAGATTGACCTCATGTAACAGCCAATGGCTGATGGATTACGCCGAGTGAGAGTCTAAACTGATCCGTCTGTTTCAGTCCGGACAGACCATGATCCTCGGCGGCAGCCACTATGTTTCCGGTCTGCTGAACCCTTTCAGCTGGGAGTCCTTTATGTTCTGTCAGATCAATCCCTGTAATCAGTGTTGATAAATGGACAACGCTGGCTGTTGTTTCTCAAGGACATGTTATATTGGCGATCCAAGGACCGTGGCCGGCTGCGTTTGCATAGCAAGTTTTGCCTGAACCTCTTGTGCATTATTGCACATAAGGGGGACAACATGAGACCAAGTAGCTGGTAGGAGTGGACTGTCATAACGTAGCGTAATCTTTAGGGGTGTGCAATACTAGAAAAGACACTACATGTACATACTCTGAATTGTTTTTAATGGAGACATTTTTTGAATTGAATCAATTTTGAATTGAAACTTGAGCCTAAAAATCGATATTGAATTGTGACATTTTATGAATCGTGCATCCCTAATAATCTTCAGGAGCTCCTAGTTTTGAAATTGCTTATTTTCTTAAGAAATATCTGTAATTTAACAGTTGTATGACTGTACATTTTAACAGAAATTGTCCCTTGTACGTGATTCACAGGTATATTTCTGTTAATTAACAATATAACAGCAAGTGTTATGTTTTTTTTTACCATTGACACAGTTATTTAACTGAAAAATTCTGTTTTTTAATTACGGTAGAAAGTCAGAGAAATGAGATGCCGATACTGTTTCTGTTATTTTACGGATTTATTTCTTAGAGTGTACTTGTCCATGAGCATCGGTTTAGTTGAGGGCTGCAACTGATTTTCACCGTCTATTAATCTTGCGGTTTAATTTTCTTGATTTAATTGTTTAGTTGTTCGGTCCAGGTAGCTTCAGGGTGCCGAGCGGCAAAGATGACTCGATTAGTTGTCAACTATTAAATGAATTGCTAACTATTTTAACAATCAATTTAATTGGGTTTGAGTCATTCTTTATGAAAATAAAAGTACACGTTCTCTGATGCCAGCTTGTTAAATGTGAATATGTTCTAGTTTCTTCTCTCCTCTCACTGTAAACTTTGAGTTGTGGACAAAACGAGACATTTGAGGACGATTTTCAGAAACACTGAACCACATTTTTCACCATTATCTGACATTTTAGAAACAAACATCTGCTGCTCGATATGACCTAACGACCACGATTAATTGCACATTTTACCTCGATAACGATAAAAGAACGATAATTAATTAAGTGGTTCTAAATCATCATTTCTGAATCCAGACAATTGGGCACAAGTGTCTCAGTTGACTGCTTTCCATGCGGCTGACTGGTCCAGGGGAAGTCATGTGACTACACATGTGGTAGAATGTTTTTAAGGAGAAAGTAGGCCTATCAACAGCTATAAATTATCTACATCATCGTCATGGTAAACCCAGCTCGATCTGCCGGCAATTTGATTTCGCTTTGCAGTCAGGCTGGAAACACCTGTACATTTATCTGTCCTGCTTCTGTTTCAAATCTACGGGGACCAATCACAAACTGGCATACCCATCTGGCGCGCCATTGGCAGGTTTAACACGATGATGATGATAGAGAAGCAACGGCAAGCAGCTTTTTGTTTCCATTCAACATGGCTGCCACCGAAGTACGTCACGCGGATCCTTGGTCTGATTGGTTGAAGGACCATCCAATCGTGTACAGAGTCATTGGAACTATGCCCGTTGATCTTGAGCAGTCGTAAACACAGAGCGGACTCCCCAGACTAATGATCAGTCTCAAAAGATTGAGCTTGGTCTGGTGTTAGCCAGACTAGCGTCTAACGTACGTTCACACCGCCACCGACTTGAGCATCTAAAGTTGTCGGAAGCCGGCTTCTTTCAGCTGCAAGGAGCGGCAAATCTGCCGGCGTCGTGTTTTGGGCGTATTGAGCATGTTGAGCGTCAATCATATATTTTTTTCTCCAACTTTATGGTAATGGCGGTGCAGCGGCGCCAACTGGAATATAGACGTCCTTTGCGCTGGCTGATCCCGGGGAAACATACGATGTAAACTTTCGTTCCTACCAAAACATTAGTTGTGAGGATAAGCTCATAATTGCTGTTGCTAGGTTACCTATCGTTTATGATATAACGTTTGTACATAGGGACCAGTTAACGTTACCTGCCGGCCACATCGTCTCTAACGGTCCGCTCACAGTGACGTCCTGCACGGATCACTAGGTTAGTCTGGCGGCTGCTCGCTCTGCCTGCACGCCGCTACATCTCAGCGGCTAATGAGCAAGCTAACTGCTAACAGACACCGCTGCGACCAATTAGCAATACAGCTTCTGTCATTATACTGTGTGTATATATAATTTATAAAAGGTGTCGAACAGAGAACGCCGCCACGTCAAAAAGCTTCCTCGTACTTTAAAGACAAGCGTCCTTGGCGGGGCGGCCAGAGCTTTTTTTGCAGCTCAAGTCGATGGCGGCGTGTACGTACGGTAACAGCTTCAGAATTTCAATGTCGATACATTTTGCATAACTCGTCCAGCCCTACAAACAACTAATCCATTAATCAAGAAAAAAATCAACACTGAAAATACTGTTACATTGCTGACCTATCAGGATGTAAGGAGGCGGATGTCATAATGTAGTCTAATCTTTAGGATGCCCTAGTACGGACTACTTGTCCGCGTGCGTACGTTTTATCACTTCAACAACGGCGAATTAAAATCTGTTGAGTTAATTATGGCGTTTCAGAGCGTAACAGCTGAGAAGGTGTGTCCGCAAGAAAGAGTTATAAATGATGGTCTATCAAGACATTTTGAGCGCTGTTCTCTCATTGTCAGCATGAGGCAGCGACAAAACATCAGTCATGAAATTCAAATAGCTCGTAAGGTGGAGGTAAAAGGGAGAGAGCATTAGGGCCAGCAGCCCATCAGCTCTCAGCAGCTTATTCATCCTGCAACAAAGGCCGAGCGGAGGAGAAAAAAAGGAGAAGAAAAAGCAACATGAAAGACTTTTAAGTGGTTCTGCCTGGTGGGTACTTTGGAGTGGACAGGAGGGAGGGTGATGGAGCTGACCATTACGAAACATCATGAATGCCCTCCTCGGGGCAAATGGATGAGTAACGCATTATACACGGAACATCCGGGGGCTTCATGCTGCTTCTTGTTGCTGCGCAGAGCTTGCGAGAGAGCGCCAGTTTCTTCAGCCACGGTCGCATGTTTTGTTCCACAAAGTTTGTGGGTCGACTGTATCAATTCAATTCAATTCAATTCAATTTTATTTATAGTATCAATTCATAACAAGAGTTATCTCAAGACACTTTACAGATATAGTAGGTCTAGACCAGATAGAGTAGGTCTAGACCACACTCCATAATTTACAAGGACCCAACAGTTCTAGTAGTTCCCTCCAGAGCAAGCAACAGTGCAACAGTGGCGAGGAAAAACTTCCTTTTAGGCAGAAACCTCGGATAGACCCAGACCCAGACCCAGACCCAGGCCCAGGCCCAGACCCAGACCCAGACCCAGGCTCTTGGTAGGCGGTGTCTGACGGGCCGGTTGGGGTTAGAATGAAGAGTGGCAGAAACAAAAATAGAAAAAATAGTAGTTTGTAGTTTGTAGTTCATGGCATAGCAGGGCACTGTGCGGCATTACAAGGCCCAGCAGGACGTAGCAGGATGAACACGGCATCGCAGGACGTGTAGCGGGACCATGGCGACAGCTGCTACCCTGATGTTGGAGCCTCCCTGATCCAAGGAAACATGCTGGGGAACATTGTTGCCTTGATCATTGTGGTCTGACGGGGTGATGGATGAAAAAAACGAGTCAATACATTACTAGTTTGAAGTTAAATAAGTGATTAATCGTATTTTTTCTCATGATTATTTTCTGGGGATTTTCCCTTTTTTATTTGATAGTGACTGTGGATAGACAGGAAAGGGAGGAGAGAAAGAGGGGATGACATGGAGCAAAGGGCCGCAGGTCCGATTTGAGCCTGGGCCGCCGCTGTCAAGCCCCATTGATTTGTCATTTTTAAAGCAAAATCCTAAAAATTCCCTGATTCCAGTTAGGGCTGGGTTAAAATAATCAATTATTTGAGTGATCTGATATCGATTTTAAATAAAATCCTTAAAGCAATCTTTCAATATATGCCTTTTCACAGTGGATGTATAACCCACCCCAAACTTTTTTGGGGGTCAATTCTTAATTTAAAATAAATCTTGCTTGTCCAATTTACAACAGAAGTTCTCTAACAATCCCATTTTATATCTAAAGATAAATTGGTATTGTAACTGAAATTTCCAAAAATGTAATCCAATGGGGAAGTTGTGAATTCAAGAGAATCAGGAAACATTGGCGTTACCCAGCCCTAGTTCCACCATCGTTTAATGGGAACTTCAGCTCTTTTTCTTATTCGTAGTTTAAACAGTTAAATCAATGTCTTTGTGTTTTTTAAACTGGACAAAACGAGACATCTGCAGACGTCAACTTGAGCTCCTCAACTTGTCACTCTTTGCAGAGCTCCTAGACCCCCCCCCCTCTCTGCTGTAGTTTGAGGATTTGCAACATGGGTTTACGTCTTTAAGGCTTAATAAAAACCAAGGGGGTAAGCCACTAAGCTTGGCTCATATGGTGCCACTTATATGCTACCGAGCACTCACCTGCCGTTAGCATCCCATTGACTGCCATTCATTTTAGCACCACTTTGACAGAGAATAACTTTACATCTTAAATGTTGAAATGAGACTCTATTTGTCCATGGTGAGCACACTGTGTTTGGGGAAAAAACAACCTTGCTGTGTGTTCTTTTGGTGTTGGATTTTCAAAGCCTTGATTTTTGTCTGATAAAAGAAATCAAACTTTATTTTAAATATCTCAATTTTCACACAATCTGTGTGTCCCAGTAGGTGGAAACAGACGGAAAGACTTATGCAAACTGGGGAACCTTAAAACCAACGCAGACAAATGCAATAAAAGAAATAGATGGCTGTTGAACAACTCAACTAGAGGTTTTTCCACATGGTGGAAAATGTGTTTTTTTCCATACTCAACAACAACCTAGTTTCACTTCTGTGTGGTCGTTAGCAGTTCTGTTGTCTTGGTGGATCATAATGATATGGACTGCAGCATGACGAGGCTTGTGACTCCATTTCAAGCTGAAATCAAGCTAGGTTTTCTTGATAGGCAGACACACGTACAGTAATATCCTCCTCTTCATCACAAAATACAACTCAGTGGTCCAGTTTTTTGATGGTATATAATTGGAAATAGTGTGCATTTCCTGTTAAGGTTCATGTCTAGGGCTACTACCTCTTAGTCGATAAGTTAACTAATCATAGGGCTACACAGTATGACCTACGTATATAACTATCACGATTAATTGCACATTTTACCTCGATAAATGAATGATAATTAATCACATGGTACTAAGTAACTTTTCTGAAGCCAAAATGTTGCCATGCAACGGACACAGTTAGTTGACTCTGACTCCATGTTTGAGTTGTCCTCCATTATGCTTTCCACGCGGCTGACTGGTCCGGGCGAGGTCACGTGACTACACACGCGGTAGAATGTTTTTAAGGAGAAAGTAGGCCTATCAGCTGGGGGGGGGAATCACCAGAGGCCTCACGATACCATATCATCACGATACTTATGTCCCAATACGATATTATTGTAATTTTCGACATATTGCTGCGATATATATATATATATATATAGCGATTTATTACCTTTTTTTTCCAACTGACTCTGTCCCCAAAAGGAAACTTTGTCAACTTCTGTTTTATCTAAAAAGAGAAATTTCTCTGTTTGTTCATCTCACTTCAGTTTTTGGCTGCAAAATGGGATTGTCAAGCAGACAAACTGACCAACACACATATAATAATAATAAATTGATACTTGGCGTCTGTGTATCAATACAGTCTTGCCACGGAAGATATTGCGATACTATGCTGTATGGACCTCCCCCTCCCCCACTAGCAACAGGAATAAATCATCATCATGGGAAAAATGCAGCTTTTAAATTTTGATGTCGATAATTTGCGATTAATCGTCCAGTTGTTTTGGTCTTTGTGGACTAAGATTTCTGATTCTTCTGATCAGTCATGTCTTATGCTTTTTTTTTCGTGCTGAATTCCTTATTTCTAAGAAACTTATGAGCACATCTCTGGGGGAAAAAACAAGATTTAAAGTGTTGATTGATCGATTAGTCGACAAAATCGTAGAAGTGTTAGAATTCCTTTAATGGAGGCCCTATTCATGTCAATTAATGCACTATATTAAAAACAGTCAATTAAACAAAACACTTCTACGGCACGTTGAACTGCATCTGTAAAGAGTGTTCTAGAAATTTTGAGTTGTTTCAGACAGCCACCAACTCTGCACAGTGAAGTAATCATAACAACCAAAAAAGGCTAAAATAATGCCGGCTGGGAATTTGTGGGAGATTTGCATTTCTCACTGCATTCATTAAACGCGAAAGCCTGGAGACGGACAATCCAAATCATTATGTTCCTCGTAATAAGTAATGACCTTGCCTGCTCTAGGAGACGAGTGGAACCAAATTATAGCGGAGATCGCCCTGTGACACCGCACAGCCACCGCTTCTCAAGAGGGAAGAATTTAATTCTGTTGTTACATTTATTTTGAACCTACCCCGAACATGTAGAGAGCACTTGTCTGTGTCCTCTGAAAGAAAACACAAGTCAGATTAGAGAAGTGCTCGCTGGCTGAATAGCCTCTCTCTTCTGAGAGTTAAGTTACTTTTCCTCCTCAAATTGGGCCTTCACACGAAGCTGTCGACTTCCAGCTTTGACATCTTCCCTCATAGAAGACCCTGAGAGCTGGAAGCATTATAGTGGATTATACTAAGTCCGGCACAGCAAGACTTGCTCATTGTGAAGTGATCCTCCTGCTTTTCTGACAATCTCTGTCACAAGTCTCTATGGGGTTAGTTACTGGCTGTACTGTGACAGCTGCTAACCATCAAAAAAACAAGATGCACCAGTATTGTACTCTCTACTAAAGCAAGCTTAACTGAACCTGATGCTGCCCAGGTATCAGATGTGTTTCCATAAATGTATGTTTATATACATTTGATAAAGCTGTATGGAAACCCCGTAAAATTCGACAAAACAAATATTTTTTTGACTTTCTTGAAAAAGAGTTGATGCAAAATGGGCATGGGAACGCCTTTGCTGAATAAGTTCTGACGTAGCGAACATTGAACTCGGATGATGGATCAGCTGTTTCAGCTGCTAAACTTGTTACTGGGCGGTCAGGACGACTTGACTTAGTGGAATGATTTTACTGTGGAGAGCAACATGGAAGGATCGCAACAACAAGGCCTCTGCTCGGCTTGACTTGAAGAACCCTCAGGGTCCCAGAACCCAGAGGGGTCTCCAACATTGAACTTTCAGGGGGCAGCCCTACTACCGCCTCAAGAAGAAAAAACATGTTTTTGTAAATTGTAACATCCGTTGCAGAGCCACTAGTTGGAGTTTGTCTAAAGCTTTGCAGACTTTTGGTTAAATGTAGTTAGGGCCAAAACAGGAAGGATCCAACCAGGGGCCCTGGTGCAGAAATGACCTGTGAAGACCCCTACCATACCAGAGAAATTTGTAATTTTTTGTTAATCTGGGCATCTTGATTGTCAGAGGCTTACTGCGATTTGCCAATCTCTCTCCCATCATTTCCTCTCATCTCTGTTTTTTCAACTATCCAATTAAAAGGCCTAGAAATGGCCCAAAAACTAAAGAAAATTCATAAAGTCATTGCTACTTTAATGGGATTTTTTGGGCCCTGGAGCAGCACCCCGTTCTGCATGGTTGGTAGTCCAGCTTTGGGAAAGGTTAATCTATTATAAAATTCTACATAATCTATATAATTAGTGTCTTCATCATGACGACTTGAGCACCATGTGCTGAAAACATGAGCAACTCCTTCACTGGGTGCTGTTTTCATGAATGATTTCCATCGTAAGTTTCTTTCCTAAACCTAACGCTGCTGCTGCTGCTGCTGCTGCTGCTGCTGCTGCTGCACCTTATTTCATCTTAGGATCTGCCGAAGCCTTTTCTTACGAGCTAAGACACTAAAGATGACCTTCAGTCTGCTAATGAAGGAAAGTGCTGATTGCCGTGTGCTGCTGCGCATTGGAAGCACCTTCATGTGCTCTGATGTGAATTCTAAAGCGAATATCTGACGGAAACTTTAGAGATAAATTTGCCTTCTTTTGCTTTCATGTTGGCAGCAGAGTTGCAACAACATACTAATTATGACTGACAATCCTCGGAGGTTTTACATGCTGGTAGATTTGTTTAATATGAAGATGGGTGATAAAGCCCTGTTAGCATTAAAGGTTTTAGTTAAGGATTAACTTTTCCCCAGAAGTTAAGAGGTAATTTGTGCAATTGGCTTATTAGGCTTTTCACAAGTAAATATTAACCCATTCATTAATGTAAAGTATCCTTCATGTGTGTTTCTCAACACAAAGCGGCCACAGCAACGTGTCCGTCATCCAGCTTCCATGGATGTGTTTTAATGTAAAAGCAGCAGAAAACGATCTGGAATCCCATGTTTACCAAATCTTTGTACATTTAAAGTGTAAAATATGAAATACTTTACATCCCTGCTCAAAGCTACAGCTATAACAATATGTGCAAGTTATTATATAAGTTAAGTTGTTTGGGAATTAATGTTACCATGGTCCCCATCTTAGTTTAGCATGTTAGCATGCTAAAATGTTTTAATTAGCAGTAAACCCAATGTAAAGCTGAGGCTGATGGGAATGTCTTTGCATTTATTTGGTCATAAAATGAAGGATTGGACAAATTTTTTACAAGTTAAGGACGCTAAATGAGAAGTCGGGTAAAATGCATTGTTTTGCGTCATCTTGCGGATTTCAGCAGACCGCGGCTGCTCCGAGTTCTGTGTGCTGGCGCCACTGTGGGAACGCACAAACCACTCATTTAAACTGACAACACACAAATGACACAGAGCTGGATTGAAATAGGCAAAGTAGCCCTTTAATTAGACAGCAAATTGGTCAAAGAAGTTACATAATCGAAATTTTTTTTTTTTATATTCTCTATATTAGCTACTACATGGGAAATGCAATCTTTCTGACCTCAATGCATGTACCTTTTTTAAATTCTTCTTTCAAATGCATGAGATAACTGTGCAATTCTATAGTTTGACAATGGATGCAGCAGTGTCACACTATATGCAAACATGAGGATAAAAAAGGCACATTCGTTCTCACTGCATTAAGCTGCATCTTGTTTAAAATGAACAATCTCCAAGTGGATGTTTTTTTTTTGTTTTTTTATCAATCTTAACCAAAAATGTACGCATTGTTTCATGCGGACAGTTTGAAATTGAGATAGAATTGAATAGCCTGCAGCTACCCTGAGAGTACATTTTGAGATATGACCATTATTATGCAGCAAGTGCATTTCCCATTAAAGAAATCCCACAATCTAGCTGGCCTAAACCTAACTCTTGGCTTTCCATCACAGGACATACACACACGCGCATACAAAATAACTTAAGGGTTTTCTTTAACCCCATTGCTCCCCCCTTCATCTCTGTGACGGTCAATTATTAGCCAGTTTATCTCAATGACAGGTGGACCGTCCTCTGCGGGGCTGTGTGTGACTTTTTACAAATAGTGCTGATATGTCTTCTTATGTGTGCCAGCTCACCCATGGGAATATCACCACTAACCCACAGCCTCCTGGCTTAACTCCTCTTACTGTCTGTCAATAGGCACAGGGGAGCGGACTGAACTTTCCAGCTCAGCTCTGAGAGGGAGAGTTCAATACTTTTGGAAGTAATGTATTTTTTCATTTATGTGTTAAACATGCAGTGCTTTCACAACTTAAAGCTGCACTAATCAATGTTTTGTATAAGGGATGCTAATTTAGAGGTTTTTTTCTGAGATGGCCCACCCTTGTTAACCCATCGTTATTGTATCTGACAAGCAAGCAACAAAGTCCCATTTCACCCGTCTTGAAAGGCTCGGCTCATACTTTCCATGTTCCGTGGACAGCTGCAGACATGTAAAGGTTGCTCAGCAGACCTGCACGATTCAGGGAAAAATATGAATCTGATTTTTTATTAGCCTAGAATTGACATCACGATTCTCTGACACCATTTCTTTCTTGCAAAGTGTAATGTTTATTGCACACATGAATTTTGACAAAACAAAACAAATAAACAGTACCAAACATAGATTTATTTATTTTTGGCACCTATAGCACATTGTGCATCACCACAAGCCTGTAAACAGAGGCTTCAATGAGAAGGGAGAGCATTAGTAGTTTTTTTTTTTACAGTCTGTTTAAAATTCACAAGTAGTGGCGTTTGTGATGCAGTTGGCTCGTAAAATAAATAAATAAAATGATATCAAAGTTATTTAAAAATAAAATCATTAACCAAGTGAATTGAGATCGTGATTTTTATATAGATTAATCGTGCAGGCCTATCGCTCAGCCACGATGTTGGCATGTTGTGCATTGTGGTGGCCGCTTTCCTGGAGCCGGTTCACGGTGTGGATGTCTGAGCCAATCACCACTCATCTACCTGCAAAGTAGTCATCTGTGTGTCTATGGGCTGAAACGTGTGCAATCATTTATATTTGAATTTGAATTTTGAGTTGCTAAACTTGAATAATTGCATTGAAAAACTGAATTTGAATCACGTCATTTGAAATTGTATTGTTTTAATTTGAATCATTGCATTGAAAAGCCGAATCAGAATAGTATAGTTTTGAAATTGAATTTATTCGTTTGGAACTGAAATCCAATAAAATATGATCGTCAATGAAAATTCAACTCTCTATATATCTTCACATTCAGTTCTCACAATTCAAATTCAGTTCACAAAATTCAATTTCAAGTTACTGTGACAGACATCCGCCGCAGTGGCAGGTGGTCAAAAAAGGTACCTTCAGGCCCTGGTTGGGGGTGATTTTTTTTTTTATTTGATTTTTTTGCAGAAAAATAAATCCTCCCCCGATTGGCAGGTCTCTTGGGGACAACAGTAGGTTTTCCTCCAGGATTTCTCTATATTCAGCGGCTTTCATGTTTCCCCCCAACCTTCACAAGCCTCCTAGAGCTTGCTGCAGAGAAACAGCCCTACAGCACGCCGCTCCCATCTTTCCCATAGCTTCGTGGTCAGGAAGGTGTTCAGTTCAAACATGGAATTAAATTTGATGGGGGGAAGAAAAGCTAAATTATAGACCCTCCTTCCACTTTGTTTCAGGGTCTCCGACATACCTCCTAGCTTAAATGAAATTAGAATTTTTGAACAGTGTTTTTCTCTTTTCCACTTTTCCTTTTAAAGCTGTAACTGGTGAATCACAGAGGCAGCCCTGTTGCTTCTTCATAGCTGCCATAAGTCTCTGGGGGGTCTCCCTAACTTAGTAGTTCCTCCTCTCACACAGTCTCAGTTTCTGAGGATGGCGTGCTCGAGGCAGATTTACAGCTTGACATATTTTTTACTTTTTTATGGGCGACCTTACTGCACTCCGAAGGAGAAGTGGGGAAACTTTCTTGGATCCTTTTCTCTCATTTTTATTTAGCAGGAAATAAACTTACCTGCTAAACTTACTTGCAGTTCATAAAGATGTTTTGAACCTAAAGATTCTTTGTGATCACAGGTGATCTCTGTTCAATTTACTTTGCGACCTTTGAAAATTGGCTGGTCCAGCAATGATTTAAATATGTCAGTAAATGGGGACAAGTAGCTGTAAGAAAAGGCATGTGCAGCAGCAGCTCCATCAGGGGACCCCAAACCTCCCTTTCCCGAGCCACATCTACCAGCTCCGCCTGGGGGATCCCGAGGTGTTCCCAGGCCAGGTTGGAGATATAATCTCTCCACCTAGTCCTGGGTCTTCCCCGAGGCCTCCTCCCAGCTGGACGTGCCTGGACCACCTCCCTAGGGAAGCACCCAAGAGGCATCTTTACCAGATGCCCGAACCACCTCAACTGGCTCCTTTTGACGCGAAGGAGCAGCGGCTCTACTCTGATTTCCCCACAGATGTTGAAGAGGCGTGTCAACCAAGACAGCCCCTCCACACCCAGAGCTCTCAGCATTTCTGGACGGATCTCATCAATCCCTGGGGCTTTGCCGCTGTGGAGTTGTTAAACTACCTCAGCGACTTCCACCAGGGAAATTGACACCAATCCCCCATCATCCTCCAGCTCTGCCTCTATCATAGAGGGCGTATTAGTTGGATTTATGAATTCCTCAAAGTGCTCCTTCCACACAGCTTGGATGGGTCCACGCTTCCCCCTCCTGAGGTGGTGAACGGTTTTCCAGAAACACCTTGGTAGCGACCGAAAGTCCTTCTCCATGTCTTCTTCGAACTTCTCCCACACCCGCTGCTTTGCCTCTTTTACAGCAGAGGCCCAGAGAGGTGGGCCCACGGGACGGAGAGATAGGCGCCACGTAGCTTTTTCAGGCTGTGTCCGGCCGGGCTCCGTGGCAAACCTGGCCACCAGGCGCTCGCTGACAAGCTCTCTGTCTGGGCCTGGCTCCAGACGGGGGCCCTAGGCTTCCTCTGGGCAGGGTCACTCCATCTCTCTCTCGATGATTGATAGGGGTTTTGAACCATTCTTTGTCTGGCCCCTCACCTGAGACCCCTTTGCCATGGGAGACCCTACCAGGAGCTCAAAGCTCCCGACAACACAGCCCCCATCTTACATCAATCCTCAGATGAACAGCCTTTTAAACCACAATGTGTTCACATTCACAAAGTTGTCTTGCACAGAATCTAGCAATGCTTTTAAACTTTTTAAAAAAAAGAGCAAGAACCTTTTAAAGAAAGATTTAATTTCATACATTTGGTCCTCTTAACTATAAAGCACTGATTAGGACAATTGAGCTGGTGGCGTTTATGGTCTTTTTAGAGTTAGAGATGTTGTCTCCTAATGGTCGGCTGCCATCAGCACTATAGGTTTGTTTTTTTGAGAAATCAGAACACAGAGCAAAAAGCATTCTCCCTCGAGCTGAGGTACCACGTTTTAACTTACAAAGTTGCATCCTTCATTATAGTGGGAAAAACTCTTACGCATTAAGATACATTTTCACAATTAAATATAGTGTAAACAGCTCTTTTGTATTGGTTTATCACTGGAAATATCTGGATTGTACATTTTATGGGGACAACATAGTCCCAAAACCTTAACCCTAACCCATAAGGAAACATTTTAGATAATATCGCCATTGCATTTTCTCCTTTTTCCTCAGCACTTTAAATCTGTGACCACTCTGCCTCTTATCAACCAACCAATCAATCAATTTATTCCTTCAATTTGTGTGCAGAGTGTACTAATAAATGCATGTAACTGCGGGAGAGGGAGGGCAGGTCCTAGGCAATGACCTCATTTAAGATCTTAGTGGCCTGAGGGTTGAAGATCCTCTTGAGCCTCTCAGTGCTGGCCTGGTGTATCCGGTAGCTTCTTCCCAACATCAACAGGAACAAAAGGCTGTTACCCGGGTGGTTTGGATCTTTAATGGCTCCTCTAGCTTTAATCTTGCAGCTCTTTGTGTAAATATCCTTTAGGCATGGTAGGGCACAGCCTTAATGCTCAGCTGAATGAACCACTCTCTGCCAAGCCTGGCGGTTTCCGTACTAGGAGTGTTGTTCCCCATCAGGACGCTCTCTGATGCAGGAGTAGAAACTCCTCAGTATTTAAGGTAACACCCGGGTTCCATCCACATTTCCTTCTCTTGCTTCCCTTTTTAGCATTTTAGTCCATTCCACATACAGGGGTTAGATGGGAGGAAATTATGCATGAAACGAGGAAAGGTGTTTTTGCAAGATGAGACTTTCTTTCGTATTAAGGGTAATGTGAATTTGCCACCTGTATATGGCTGGAGTTAGCCACGGCTTTCAGCTGCACGGCTTCTCGGAAGACTGCTGTCGTGTATCCTCACTCATAGCTCCTCAGAGATCTATCCTCGCTCCTCGGGACAGGAATAAAAGCTTTGAAATGGCTTCACAAAGAAGGGCCAGAACAACTTCCAATTCAAGCGAGTAGATGTCAAATAAGAGACTTGGAAAGCAGTGCCAGAATTTCCTCTGGCATCTGAGGTGAAACCGTCTTTGCCCTGCTTTTTTCTCAATGCTGAGTCAGTATGACTGTATAGACTGTATATTAATGGACAGTGCATGTGTGACATCACCCATTGGTTTGTGGGTATCAGTTGCTATGAATCGTTAAAACATCCCCTGCTTTATCGCTGATTTTAAAATCAACAAAACCATAGTTAAAAAATGGACATCATTCTGTGTTGCAGAAGACTTCAAACTAGCAATAACTCTTGAAAATGATTACTTAGGTAATACATCAAGTGAGGAGTGGTTGACTTTCTCACAGACTTCTACAGAAACCAACCTCCTTTTGCAACCTGTGTCTCTCCCCCTGCAGGAATTCAGACAGAAAGCAGGTTTAAGGAGTCTCCCCCTGCAGGAATTCAGACAGAAAGCAGGTTTAAGGAGTCTCCCCCTGCAGGAATTCAGACAGAAAGCAGGTTTAAGGAGTCTCCCCCTGCAGGAATTCAGACAGAAAGCAGGTTTAAGGCATTTCACTGAACCAGATACTTTGTCCATTAATATTAACTGTCTATGGGTGATCAACAAGGTATGAGAAGCTGTCCACCCTCTCCACAAGGACACATAGACATTAAAGCTTTGTTAGGCAGTTGCTTTTTGGTGTCGTTGGCACTCTTTCACTCTACTTTAAATTCTGTCGTTCTATCCACTGCAGCTTTAAGAGGAGCATAGTTTCTTCCCAGAGTCCACTGTGTATGTTTTGGTTGAATTTAGAGCTACACATATTCCCACTGGTCAGGGATAAAAGATTAACCCAAACTGAAAGAGTTGACACAACTTTTTTTAAAGACTTTTTACGGGAGAGAGGGGTAACGACATGCAGCAAAGGGCCGCAGGTCAGAGTCAAACCTGGGCCCGCTGCGTCGAGGAGCAAACCCTTCTATATGGACACCCACTCTACGAACTGAGCTATCCGGGCGCCCGAAATGAGACAACTTGAATTTGTTGCGTTACACTGCACCACCACAGGCGACAAATATGTTTCACCCAAGAAAAAAGGAAACAGTAGTGTGTATGAGGTCATATTAGATCCCTAAAATAGAAGAATCTACACTCTGTGTATAATATAAATGTTACAGCTCACCTATATTATTAGTCAGATCTCCCATCTTTGCACCCATGGGTGTGCTGTTCTTACACGTTGCGCCTTTGACCAACAAAAACCTGGTCTAAAGTCAATAACGCAGCATTTTATTGTTATTTTAAAAGCGCGTTAGTAAAATGCGTGTTCACGCTATGCTTGTTACACACACAGGAACGTGCAGCTGCACACAAACATGTAAAAGATTAAAAATGAAAATGTGAAATAGTATTAGGATATGATCTGCTCGCATGCTTTCACTTCACACACGAGCAGATCTGTTCTCCTTCTCTTTCCTACTTAGCAAATCCTCCTATCATAATAGCAACGCACCAACGTACAAACACACCTGGCTGTTAAAGGGAATGCGAGATGACACTCTGATTGGTTGATTTGCATATTACGCCCAAAACACACCAATGAATTAATGAAGACACTAAGAACAACCCTTTTGAACCATGCGCCTGGCACACGGACCCTTATTTGCCGTCAAACTAGCAAAAGTGAATTTGTACGCGCCCTAAACGCACCCGATGCCGCGTCAGTTATTAACAGGGGCTGCTTTCACAATGTTTGATTTGTTATTAAGCCCATCTTTCCTCCTCCAAACCTCCTGTCAGTCCTGTGTGATCCTCGGGGAAAACAGTCTATTGGCTCCGACCTTTCACAATGAAGTCTTTACTGATGTACAATTCTACAATTTGGCTGAACATAAAATCTGCTATGGCCTCAAATTAATGCTTTTTTTAATGCGATTTCTTTTTTTTCTTTTTTCTCTTGACTGCTGCTCAACAGTTGACGTTGGTTTAAAAGAGCCAGAGCCTTATCTCTTGCTAGGGGATAAGCCATTAGTAGCCATAGTCTTTTTGTGCATCCTGTTGTCCTGTTAAGCATGCTTGTGGGTCAGTTGAGAATTAGTTTTTTTTTCCCGAGACGTTTACTTGGCCTTAATAGCATCATTGTATTAAATGTTTTAGATGGTTGTACACATTTGCTGTTCTACTTTTGCTTGCAGTGTAATTTTTTGGCTTTTTATCTGTCGTCATTGTCGTTGAATCCAAAAAACTTTCAATTTACAAAACCTTTTCATACATTTTCTTCAGAGTTGAGATAAGCAAATACATTTGGTTTTTCCACAGCTTCCCACTTCTCCATACTCCATCAACTGGTTGAGGTTGTTCCGATATTATCGGTCGATATTAGGCATTTCCCAATCTATCGGTAAAATACTAATTTCAAAAAAATATTCATTCATCAGAATCATTTATAATGACAAATAAATTATTCTGATAAATTAATATTGTAAAATAAAAAATGGACAATCAACCATGTTTAATACGTTTTGATGTTCCTAACAAATTATTATCATATTATTTTAGGGAGAACTCATAAATAACTACAAATAACTAATGTTAGGGAATTCTGTTTGTTTTGTTACGCGTTTCTGGATTTCTTTTTTAAAATATACTGTAAATCGGCCGATATATCAGCATATCAGACTTTTAAATAACCAAATATTTTTAACGGTGTCGGCCTTAAAAATCCTTTACCGGTCAGGCTCCATTTCAGACTTTACCGATGCAGCTCTAATCATATTGTAATGATGTGTTTTTTGTGTGCGATGATTGTCTCAAAGCATACCTGCATTTATGTTCAACTAATATTTGTGCCTAAAACTGAAAGTTTCAAAAGGCGTATATGCAAGTCTGCACAAAATCCATATGGGCCGATACATTCCTGATTGAAGCTTAGTGCTTAATCAGCATCATACTAAGGCTCCTAATCAATGTTAGGGTGGGCGGAGTGGGAGCCAGCCTGCCTGACAAATTATAGAGAGAGAGTTGTGTGTGCCCGGGCTTCAGAAATACCTCACAGCAGTTGCCTGACAGGCTTCACTCCTGAAACACGCTGCTGACATTGCTGCTCTCTTGGAGAAAAGGTTCCTGCTGGGATGTCGAGAGTTTGCGTCAGTTGTTTGTTCTTGCAGACCTTGATAAAAGCTCATCGCCGTTACCTCCTTCTCTGTGACTGTGCTAAATGCCTTTCAAGTCTGGAGTGTGTGTTTTGGATTTAAATACAGTAGCCTAACAAAGAAAGCGGATGTCGTGGGGAGAATAGTTGAGCGATTTTGTAAGATTTCGTCACTTTTGATTTAAGTTTTGTATGTCATGATGACATTTTGTGATCCAATAAAGGCAATGTACCGAAACACCGAAAACCAGATCAGTGTTTTCCCTAGTTTTGTGGAAGACTTAAGCCTGAGTTATGCTTCTGCATAAAATCTACGTACGCAGGTACGTACGTGGAGACATGACCCTACAACGTAGCCTGATGTGTACCTCTCAAAAATGTAACTTACTAATGTAACCCCCCCGCGCTTTGTTTCTCTCACTATGACTAAAGAGTGGGCACTTGCTCTGAAGCTAATCACCATCGCTCACTTCACACTCTCTACACACTCTCCCCACACACACATGCCGGCTCAACGCACACACCAATGCACGTATGTATGACCTTCAGGCCACTTACGTAGGCTACGGCGAAAGCTGTGCATAGAGCCTCTGGAGAACCATAAGTTAAGCTTTAGGTGCACATATTTGGTGGGGGGTTCAAGGGTCTTCCGTCAAGAAAATGTCATGTTTTCCAATTTAAAAAAAAAAGGAATTTCACATCATTTTCACCATTCGTATTATCATAACTGTGTCTTAAACATTAGAAAAGCTAGAGCAGAGAATACTTTAAAAAAAACACAAAATGCTTAAAGACAAAACTTTCTAAAGAATTCCAATGGGGACCAGCTGCATTAGGCTTAGGTGGTGCCTAAAACTGCTTGGGGGCTGCATCTAAGCCTAATTATAGAAGGGAAATCCAGGTTCAGTAACTGTTGTCAGTCACTGTACAGATTTTTGTCATTGTGGGTTTTCCCGCCCCCATCTCGTTCAGTCCTCTTCACTATCTTTGGTCCTCACATAGGCTCCATAATAGAGAAGCAGAAACTGGGGCACCCATGTTTCAGAAAGCCCTAAGTGTGTATGTGTAAAACTCAGGCCACATCAACTATTTATGCTTCGCAGACCGCAACCTCATTCAGGCATACGTTCAAAGGAAAAGTAACCAGCAGTCATTATACAGTTTGCACTCATTATGCAGTATTGTACATTGATCCTTCTTTCATTTGCACGATGTGTACTAGTTTTTTTTTTTTTTTTTTTTTAACACTGCAAGATACTTGGAGAGATTGGGGATTTTTTTTTTAGTAAAACATCATCATGCTCAACATGTCATCTGGGAAATCAGGTCAATTACTGAAGGGATTATTTTTCTAATCATAGTGGATAGATTTGTGGTACAAACTGAGATTAGCAGAGCTATCTGTTGGCAGGAATTTCAGTTTTCGGTTAAATATGCTGATGTGCTTCCTGTACAGAAACTCAATAGATATAACCAATGTAAGAATAATGGAATCTATTTTACATTTTGTGCTATTTATGAAAACTTTAGATACATTACTCTTAGATGCAACTTTTTGGGCTATATTTTTCATCACTTACAAACAGTTAACACTCATGCTGGCAGCCTTTTTTACTGCTGACTCTTTATTGTGCAGTTCACTTCCTGATCCTAAATGTTTGACATTAGTTCAATCAGGAGTAGACATGTATCGATACTAGTAGCAGTATTGACTCCGATATTGCTTATAACGCTGGTATCGGGAAGTACTGGAGTTTATGCACCGATCTGACACCACGTAATAAAGCCCTGAAGAAAATCTACGTTAAAGTAGTTTATGTTCTTTTTCAGTCATAACTGACTGTCAAACTGGGTAATAAAAAGTTCTGTGGCGCTGGAAATTCCTCCAGATGTCTTTCATTCTGGCCGGATGTCCATCACCTTCCTCTTCCTTTGTGTTGACGTTCTAACCTCCGGTGGATTTCTGAGGACTATGGTTACCTGGTCCTCAGATCTCTGCAGGGTAAATCCAGACAGCTAGCTAGACTATCTGTCCAATCTGAGGACTATGGTTACCTGGTCCTCAGGTCTCTGCAGGGTAAATCCAGACAGCTAGCTAGACTATCTGTCCAATCTGAGGACTATGGTTACCTGGTCTTCAGATCTCTGCAGGGTAAATCCAGACAGCTAGCTAGACTATCTGTCCAATCTGAGGACTATGGTTACCTGGTCCTCAGATCTCTGCAGGGTAAATCCAGACAGCTAGCTAGACTATCTGTCCAATCTGAGGACTATGGTTACCTGGTCCTCAGATCTCTGCAGGGTAAATCCAGACAGCTAGCTAGACTATCTGTCCAATCTGAGGACTATGGTTACCTGGTCTTCAGATCTCTGCAGGGTGAATCCAGACAGCTAGCTAGACTATCTGTCCAATCTGAGGACTATGGTTACCTGGTCCTCAGATCTCTGCAGGGTGAATCCAGACAGCTAGCTAGACTATCTGTCCAATCTGAGTTTTCTGTTGCACGACTAAAACAACCTTTGAACGTACACATGTTCCACCAAAACAAGTTCCTTCCCGAGGCTATTTTGCAGAGGCACCGTGGCTCCGTCCGGAGGTCTATCTCACAAAGATAATGCTGTGGATCCTTAACTGCATTTCGTTGCCTTGTACCTGTACCATGTGTAATGACAATAAAGTTGAATCTAATCTAATCAATGCAGTGTAGGATCCCTATAACTAACACAAATTAGACCACAGATCCCCATTTGATGAAATCTTGTCCCAGAGGCCCCTATCTGATAGGGTTTTTGCTTTTAGATGTTTAAATTACAGAAAGTGCATGACACTTATGACATACATTCTGCCATTGTGTTACTTTTGAATAGAGTTCTAGAGAAAATGATGGAGAACCCCCTCGAGGGCAACCACGATGGGGTCTAGACAGTGGTGATGGTGATGAATGAAGAGAATGCTGAAATCTAGATGGATGAGAAAAAGATTTAAATAATTTGGATTACATAGATCCATAGGCATTTACATTTCAGCAACAGGGCAATTCAAAGTGCTTTACATAAAACCGGAAGGGGGCAGCAGACCTGCAGGTTTCTGGGAGTTTATTCCAGATATGAGGAGCATAGAAACTGGCATAATTTACTGGGGAAGTAACAACACTTGCAATAATCAAAACTGGCGAGTGAATTTCCCTAACAAAAATAAAGACATTTGAACCATAGATTGATGCAAAATTCACCAGACTACACAAAATGAAATTAACGCTTAAAATGTCTATTTTGCTCAAAAGTGGAGCTCTCAAACACCCCCCCCCCCAATGTTGAACCCATAGTTACGCCCTGGCATACATCCATAACAATCATACTTGCAGTACTTCAAACATCTAATAAAAAAAGAAGCTCAATCTAGTTGGTTGAACTGAAAGAGTAAACACCCCTAATCAGCTGATAAGGGGCAGCAGGAGAAGAGTGAGAGAGAGGAAAATGAGAATGAGGAAGTAACATAAGATAGTCTTCCTGGCTGAACTTGCGCTAAGATTCATTATATAAAATTAGTGAGACAAAAAGACACAGTAAGCGTTTATACGGCTTTTATTGTTAAATGTGGGGAAGGTTTTGTTCTTTGTTTCAATGTATTATGGAGATTTCATTGTGACAATTGATAAAGTTACTACTTCAGTCAATTTATCAATTAAGAAAGCGTATAACTGTAAGTCAGTGTAACAGTTAGTGTCAGTTGAGGACAGCCTTGGTCGCCATTGGGGCCAAACAAATTGTTTGTACTTCTGTTGAGCTCCTATGAGCCTGAGGTGGATCCTTGGGTTGAAACATATTTAAATGTTCATGGATTCAATGGTGGAACATTTCATCCTTCTGCTGCATGAATCATCACACAGGACATTATACAGACAGAGGGAGAAAAGGCGGTTACATTCAGTGTAATGTGCAACAAGGTGATCTTATTTTTGTTCGGCAGTGATTTAGTCGAGCGTGACCTCCTGAGAAACGGTGAGTTGTGAGAACAATCGAGGACACGTAGGCCGATAAACACGACATGGTGGGTTATTTGTCATAAAATTCAAAACGTTATCAAACACTCCATCCCATCTGCTTAAGAATCCGAGAATGATAACTCAAAACCTGACAGGATGAGGAGGAGGAAGGTGCCTATTTATCCTGAAGTGCTCCTGTTTTTCAGCTTGAACATGACATGATTGGTGGAACATGTGGTGAAATCTTGTTTTTGGACAGCCATTAGTTGTTGACAACAGTTTATGAGAAGAAGAGTGTGAAAAATGACATTGTTGCTGCCCGTGCAGGTCAGTGGCAGAGTCTCTAAACCTTTTTTTGGCTGCTTTCGGTGTAGAACGTCATTCCTCAGCCTACACTGTACATTTTAAATAGCTGCACTCGCCTAATATAGCGATGGGGAGTCTCCACTTGGATAATATATTCAGCTATAATTTAAGAAATTTTGCTGTTTACATGTTTACATGAATGATGGATGCTTTTCACTCGCCCATTGCCCTCATCAGGCCTTTGTGTCCTGCAAGGCAGAAATGCTTTCTCAGCTCTCTCTAGCACACTGTGTTCTTCCTAAAAAGCTATTACTTCATTGTCCCTGATACCAAGAGGGAGCTGCAAAACAGTGAAAGCTTGGGTTTTCCTGGGGCTAATTATACATAAAGTTCAAGTTAAATGTCCCCAGGAGCCAAAGACATTACAGGCTATGAGAGGCTATAGGAGGCTCGGTGGACTGCATTCTGCCTCGATATTGAAATAATTCTCCCTAAAGTTCAGGCTTGAATCTGTGTCTGGTGATAAAGCCTCTAGAAAGCAACCCTAGTCAGTAAGAGACAGCAGTTTTCTGACTCCCCACACAAACATCGCAACCCTAACTTTCTCTGACAATTAAGAAGTGAAGGTTGTCCAAATCAGAGATGTCAGGACAACTCCTGTTCCACTGATGACTGCCCTGGCTAATGTGGTCATACCATACAATGATGCAATGTTATGGTTCACGGTGAATATGATCGCCATACAGCACAGTATCATTGGTGGAGGGTGGAGGCTGGGGGTGTGGCCTTGACCAACTGCCACTTTGCTTGTTTGAAAAGCCATGATGTCTCTCTCTCATGGGGGGGCCACATCCTCTGGGCAGAGCAAAGCAGAGAAAGGGGAGGTAACCTTGCCCCTTATGCCCTCCATAAGGAGCAAGATTCCAGATCAGCCCATCTTCTCAAGCTTTCATTTTCTCAAAGGCAGAGCAGGATACCCAGTTTAACACCTATTGCCATTTGTAGCCACTGGGGGGTCATAGTCAGGCTGGGGAAATGCATATTAATGTTAAAAAACCTCATAAACTGAATTTTTCATGCCATGGGACCTTTTAATATGTTTTTTTGTTTCTCAATGCACCAACCACGAATGGAAACCACTCCATTATAGACAGAATACCAGCTGATCTGAGTGGAGGGCTGATCTTTAATGCAATATCTACACTGCCCATCATCAGCAACCTTTAATCCAATGTTGCAAAGGCTCATTCTGTTCACTAATCTGCTATCATTTAAAAAAACTAACTGAGAAAACATTGAGAACCCTTGTCCAATTATGTAAGCACATAATGTAATCCGAAAACTGCTGCCCTGGTTTAAAAAAACAATGCAACTGATCTCAGCTGATATTCTGTCTATAATAGAGTGCAATGGAAATGAACAATTAACGCCAAACTTTTGACCGGTAGTGTATGTCTTCTGTGGGAACCAATGGGCTGAGGTAGTAAAGACCAGGTAGTAAAGTATTGAGAGACGGACAAACGCATTTTTGTTTTGTGGTGTTTATATGGTTTAACAAACCCTGGTTTACTTATATTTAGTGATGTCCCAATACTGAAAACTCAAGCTGCACATAGTACCCAGCATCAGTTGATTTTTAGAGCTTTCATAGCGTTCTGATAGATTGGAAATCACAGAAATAGGGATGACATGCAGAAAAGGGCAACGGGTTGGATTCAAACCCTGCCGCTGCCAAGGACTCTGCCTACATGGGGCGCTTCAGTTAATATTAACAGACTTTCAGGTCCTACTTTTGGTGTGGCTTGTCTGTCTGTCAGTCAGGATTATGGCCCGGTTTTCATGAAGCTTAGTGGAAGGGAGTAGCACGGGCCGATGAAGAACCCATTTAATTTTGATGTCTATCCAAATCACTCATTCATTCATTTTTACTTTCACAGCGAGAGGCTGAGGCATTTTTGCTGCATTCATGTGGCGCCGGAATAATCAGAAACATTAGTTCCGACTGTGAAAATTCAATTGTTCACTCCAACGTTGTTCAGAAATCAATAGCGGCTATGTAAATATTTTTGTTGATGTTGAAGACACTGATGTTCCCACGTTAAGATCATATATAATTAACTGAAAACAGCTATTTCAGGAATTGTCACTGAAAAGTATTTGTGAAGTCTGAAGGGTTACATGCGCTCCATCCAAAACCATATGCTCGACTCGGACCCTGCCCCCTCCTTTGTTTAGAGGCCTCCTATGTGATTCTACGTATAGTAAAGTGCCGAGAGGAAGTGAACAAGGGCATTGCAAAAGATTATTGAAACTTCCTGCTGGTCTTCTAATTGGATTTCTTGACACTAAAAAGCATACAGAAGATGACCACACATATCCTTTAAGTCACTTGGCCCATTATACATGCAGCAGTGGCATGCATTATTATTCTGAAGATCTCACTTTATGGTTTTTGTGACCTGTAGAGATTTCTGGGGTGTTTTATTAAGCCTGTTTGGCAAGTTTAATAAGAGCTAATATTTGAAAACCATCTGAAGTGAAATGTGAAAAACCCCTTAATCAACAAAAGTAGCGTGTCTTAAAGATAGAAGGGACTAAAGTAATCAATTTATTGACCAGGCTCCATGAGCATCAATACCACCCCTCCATCCTCAGCTCCCCTTTGCCTATAGGTGACTATTAATCAGGGCAAGATGAAGGGTGAATGGACGGATTAGGGTAATTTCACAAACTGGTGCATTGCCAATTGAGCGGAGCTCTTATAGACCCTGTGCAAAGGGAGAGGGTCACTGAGGTTATGGTTCACTAACTCCCCCATAAGTATAACAGCTGCTCATGTACAGAAGCTCAGGAATTGGGTCTGTTGGAGAAAATACATTACTTTGACAGTGCTCATGATTTGTTAAAGTGCCCATATTATGAAAAAAAATCACTTTTTTGGGATTTGGGGTGTTTTTGTGCCTCTGGTGCTTCCACACGCACACAAACTTGGAAAAAAAACTATATCCATTATGTTTTGAGTGAGATACGGTTTCTGAATGTCCTGACTCAGTCTCCGGTGATCTGTTCAACATCTGCATGGCTTTCTACGTAACTAGCCGAGACAAGGTGGCTAACTGTAGCATGCTAGCACTAGCATACTAGCTCGTTCTCAATGGCAAAACACTGCTGCAACACACACTAGTGGACCCTAATCTCCAAAAGAACTACTTCCTGTCCCCGTTCTGTAGGTATTTCACAAGTGGCCCTCGTCTAGATGAAGTCTCCCAGCTGATCCTGCCTTGGACGGACCAAAGCTGGAGAAAGAGTTAGCTAGCTGATGGGATCTCACCGAGCTACTGAGCACGTGTGACCCTAACAAAGATAGTATAGAAGTTGAGATGTCTCACTCTGGAGCTAAAACAGAGACCTTAACACACAGGGTGAAAAGAACAGCTGCAGCAATGTGCAGTACAACAAATATATGGTGTTTTTTGAAAATGAAACCATGGAAACCTATTCTGGTTCAACCTCAAAATACTGAAAATGAGCAGAATATGGGTGCTTTACATGTGTTAAATGTCTAAGGTAGTGTAATAACTCTTTGATGAACCATTTGATTAATTTATAAAATTGAGTCTGTTGCTGAAACACATAAAGCGGAAGCAAAGTACTTGTCCTTGTACTGTAAATGTACTTCCGTCGATCCAGACTCCTGCTATTGCCCTTAGCATATACACTGGCATTACAGCTGTCGTTGGTCCCTGGTTGCAACACCATGGCTGCCCACTGCTCCTAATTAGTATGGAATGGTTAAATACAGAGGATACTAGGTACTTGACAAATACTGAATGCTGGGTGGTCTGAATCTACGGAAGTACACTTCCAGGTTAATTGCCTGTCTTTCCGCTCTTTGCTTGTTGCTGTTGTCAAAATCCCTTCACATCTGGGAAACAACAACAAACTTCAAACTAGCAATCTACACGCTGAAAATGGCACATTTTAATAAAAATGTGGATGTTTACGGCTTTTCCTCTCTAACTGGTACGTGTTTTTTTTGGGATCGATTGGTGGGATTGCTGTGGACGAAGTACACACGGTGATACACTGGTAGAAGCAAATGAACCATGCCAATTTAAATAGCTCAGGTTATTGTATTGTAAACTTCATTTAATAATGGATGTGGTGTTTTCTCTTGCGGGGAGCAAATGTTCCAGTGAAACAAAGTTCCTAGACTATTTCATGCAGCCACTGTCGTTGCGTCCAGAGCGTATCTCGGCCCAAGACGATTGTGATTGCTTTAGAGAAATACAACCCAGAGTCCTTTTTTTCTCCTATCCTACCATGTATGTGTGGTGTCGCCAGACTTTACTCCACAGCGCGGTGGAGATAGGTCTGGCAATGCTACAACTACATATTTGGTCCCTTTACGCCAGACTATGGCTGCCCACTGCTCCTAATTAGGAAGGAGGGGCTTAATGCAGAGGATACATTCCTTGTATGTCTAAAGGTACTTGGCAAATGCAGGCAATATAATTTTATTCTATTAATAATATATATGGCAACATTTGGGTGTGTTTGACAGGAGTAACCCTTTAGCCTGTTCAGCTACAGCAAACCAAACAGCTGCTTTGCCATCATTTTTGATTTTTTTAGATTACCAAAGAGTCCTGGGAGACCACTGAGGAGATCGACTTATCTCTTTCTACTGTCAGCAAACTGTAACTCTCCATCATGGTGGAGCGGAGTATTGGCCACAGGGGAGCACACTGGTCAATGAAGATTTGAGTGACATATTAGGATCTGTATGGTTTAGATGGCTTTATAAGTATTTGGTAGCTCGTTACGGAAAGCAGCCCATGGAATGGAGATACCCATTGTGCCATGCAATAAGGAACTTGATTGTATTGAATTGAGTAAATTGAATCCTTAATATTGGACCTATGCGTTTATCTCTTTCAGCTACAGTGACTCATTAACATTAAATATCTGGTTTGTATTTCATGTTTCGCTAAAGCTCATATTCAGATCTCTTAGAACCATCTGGATTTTTCTCTGTCCTTTTACATCAAGCCATTTTGTCATCAATCTACATAGAAAATACCAAGCAGAGACTCGGGTTTGATTCAAACCCCGTCCCTTTGTTGCATGTAATCCTCTCTCTCTCTCTCTCTCTCTCTCTCTCTCTAAGCGATAATACAACTACTTTTACCAAGGCATTAAAAGTTATGATCATACTGTATTCATATTGTGGGGCAATTCACACGTAGCAGCTATTTTTAACATGGAGCCGTGTCCGCGGCCCAGCTGATGTGATCCAAACATTTCCAGTAACAGTTAACTCCAGAGCGATGTAGACAGTTGTGTTGTTTAACCCCATTAAACGTCCCATGGCATGAAAATGTCACTTAATGAGGTTTTTTAACATTAATATGAGTTCCCCCAGCCTGTCTCTGGACCCCCAGTGGCTAGAAATGGCGACAGGTGTAAACCGAGCCCTGGGTATCCTGCTCTGCCTTTGAGAAAATGAAAGCTCAGTATGGCCAATCTGGAGTCTTATGAGGTCATAAGGGGCCAGATTACGGTGAGGATTAGTCTAAAAGAACATCCCAATGCAGAGTTTAATAATTCTGTATATATTTAGTTAACAAGAGGCATTTGACATTAAATGTGGTGAGATGATACATTTTTAGTTTCAGTATGATTCCTGTTTTTTGTGGGTTTTAAAAAAAAAAAAGGAGATTATCTAGATTAAATAGGATGACTCTTCTCTAGGAAATGGGCATTTAGTACAATCAGAAACCACTGATCTGTTTGTTTAATTCTAATATGGTTATTTCAGCTCAAGAGTACCTCTTTCTTCTTTCACCAGTGCTGTGTATTACATTACATCCTCTTCCCCTATAAAGCCATAATACCAGTGTCTGTACCACATCTTGGCAGCGCTGTCTAAACTCACCACCGACAGCTCTGCTCTGCAAAGCCCTGACACTGAGACATTCATCAGGTCCGGGGAAATATTGTTTGACTAACAATAACAGTGTTTTTATTGATTTTTCTGTCGCAGTGAGTTGCTGCTTATGAGAAACGGCGCCCAACACACACACACACACACACACAAAGACTGTACACACACATCATAGAGCGCAAAGCTCTTTAATGCTTTGGTTCTTATGCTACTTTTCTAAATTTTATGAACTGCGGCGATAAAATATGGCCGAGCTCAGGTAAACCCACTGCCGACTGAATGTTTGATAGGTCTGAATTATCTCTCGGTGTAATCCTAAGGAGCATCAGATAGAAGCTTCTACCTGTATGTGCTGAATTGGATGAATTTAAGGAAGTGAATTCTCTGCAGTTTTAGTGTCCTCCAGTCCATTTAACTACAAGGTGATGATTAAGACATTATTGCAGTGCAATTGTTTGGGGCAAACTGCAGTATTGGTGGAGGGGGAGATGTAACTCTTATCTGAATCCCTTTTAAAGATAAGAATATATACAGTATACAATACCATTTAAAAGTTGTGAATCAGCTGTTTCATTGAAGTTCTTCTTTGGGCTGCAAAGATTAATGGAATAATTGCTTCGTTGTCAACCATTAAATTGTTTGCCAAGTATTTTTAATATCGGTTCGAGTCATTTCTTTTGAGGTAAAAAAGGAAAAAGAAAAATCTTGTTAAATGTGAATATTTTCTTAGTCTCAGAGAACGAGACGTCATGACCCGATCAGGCGGCGAAACGTCGGCTTCAAAACGGGTGTTTTTCAAAAAAGTGTCTTCCAAATGTCTCCGGTTTAGGGGCTCAATTAGTTTTTAATGTTTATGTAGAGCTTGATTAAACAATTTAATTGATTTAGTTGTTGACTAAAAAAATTAACGCAGACTTTTTTTTTTTTTTTTCAATTAAACGACTTGGGTCATTTTTTTTTTATGAATTGAAGTTCCTTTTAAATGTGAATATTTTCTAGTTTCTTCTCTCCTCTGTGACAGTAACCTGAATATCTTTGAGTTGGCGACAAAACAAGACATTTGAGGACGTCATCTTGGGCTTTTTGGGAAACACTGATCCATCCATCCATTTTTCACCATTTTCTGACATTTTAGAGACCAAACAACTCATCCATTCATCCAGAAAATTGACAATGAAAATAATCGTCAGATCAATTTCAATTTATTTATAGTATTAAATCATAACAAGAGTTGTCTCGAGGCACTTTACAGATCGAGTAGGTCTAGACCACACTATTACCATTCTGTGGTAATAAAGTTTTACCATTCTGTATATAGTCAAATACTTTATTTTATTCCTGTATATATTATTATTATTATTATTATTATTATTTTTATTATTATTATTATTATTATTATTATTATTATTATTTCATGTATATTGTATGTATGTATATTTTTCCTAGTATCCCTATATTTATATTCTGTTCTGCTGTAACACCGTAATTTCTCATTTTTCTTGGGATCAATATCTATCTATCTATCTATCTATCTATCTATCTATCTATCTATCTATCTATCTATCTATCTATCTATCTATCTATCTATCTATCTATCTATCTATCTATCTATCTATCTATCTAATTTATAAAGTCCCAACAATTCTAGTAATTCCCCAGTTGCAGCCTAAGTTCTTCTTTCCTTAAATAAGAACTATTTGAACAGATGAAAACAGTATAATTTAGACACCACATGTACTATTTACATTTCAAATTCATTTTATTTACATTCATTTAGTGGGTGTCCCCACTGTTTCCATGACAGGGGAGAATACTGTTGGAACTTGGACTTTGAATTTCTTTTCCAGTACAAAAAAGCGCAAGTGACCCTGGATCATCGTTGAAGCCCAACGGTGCGGCGTGGCACTAAATATTAAGGAGTTGTGTTTTTCCTTGGTCCCTCTGCAGAGACTAGCCTATACAGAAGCTGTTCTTATTTTAATCTGCACACATTTTGATAAAGCCTTCCGTTTCTTTGACCAATGACGGCTGATATCTTCTCTTCTTATTCAGCTGTTGCTCAGTGGGAACTTTCTGCCCTTTCAGCCTGGTTGAACCACAATACAGTGTTTGGTTCTCCATGTACAAAAAAAACTCTTAAGAGGGAAAATATTTGTGTAGAAGTCTGATTTATTTTATTAAGGCATCTATTTTGGTCTAAGGCATATGGCCTTATGTTGGTTTTATGTTGTTTCTAAAGAAAATTGGGGGCATACCTTCAACTTAAAACCATCAAAGAGGATTTAGACATTTAGAGTCGTCTTCTTAACATCTGACTGGACCCAATTTGTGTGGGTGTGTGTGGGTGTGTTTGTGGTAATACTATATATTTGTTCTTATTGTTTTCCTCCCTGTGTCCCACACAGGCATCCTGAGGTCCAGCCCCATCCTCGTCCACTGGGGGTCTTTTTGTTGCGATAGAGTTCAGTTCCACAACAGATTACCATTCATCACACACTCCTTTGCTCAAGGTAAGCTGCTTTTTTTGTCTCCAGGTGACATTTTTGCTTCCTGTCTAACATTATTCCCTGGACATGCTCCTTGGTTTGAACTGGCTCTCACAAAATATAAAAAGTATTTTTCTCTAATCCTCAGGATAGGGCTGGGTATTGATTTCAAAAAGTTTGATACCCCTTCCGATGCCGATGTCGTGAATTTGATACCGGTTCCAATACCTATACCGTTTAACCGTTGTTAAAATCCATTTTAACAACAAAAAATAACAATATGGTACACATTTTGTTTTTAGTAGTCAAGCCTCTCAAAATGCAACAACACATGTGGAATTCATTTTTTGGATTTTAAAAATGAAGAAAAAAACTTAGGCATCTTCCCTACTTGAATTCTATAATGAGGTTGGCAAAATGAATGAATGAACAATTTGATAAAATGTCTTCTTGAATTTGGGTGGTCTATAGCTCATTGAGTAAGTGCGCTTGCCCTATGTTGCCTAATTCCTGCAGCGGTAGGGGTTCGAATCCAGCCTGCGGCCCTTTGCTGCGTGTCATCCCCCATCTCTTTCATGTCTGTCCGCTGTCTAATAAAGGGAAACAAAAAATGTCTTCTTAAATTAAAATTCCATTGAGAATGAGTTTTTGCCTTTAACCTATCCCAAGCTCAACTGTCTCTCTCACTTTACCATGTAATTATTATCTTCTATGTCACATGTCAGCGATGCGGTTGTATATGTCAAACTTGACTTATTGTCCCTATCAATTCCTCTCGCAGAGGCCGATTCACTGTCTGCAGCCCGTCTGGCTCCACATAGCAGACACCTGTGAGAAAAACACAAAAAAAAAAACATCCATCGTGCCTGACTTCCCAGTGTCTCCTTGTAACCTTGATTCCTATTAAACCTAATGAGAACACTCCAGCACTTGTCCACAAATGAACATCATAATGCCATTCCTTTACGGCACAGCGTGGGCGGGAGAATTTGGCTCGTACCACCTATGTCACTCAGGGGTTTATTCACCATCACCATGATTTTCCAGGGCTGTCAGTGTGTGTGTGCTTCTGAAATGGTCATGGCCTGAGGAATGGGTCCCTTCTCGAGACTTTCAGGATGTCACTGTCATGCCCACAGCTGCTGTCAACCACCTACAACACTCCCCCGGAAACATTAATTGCACAAACATTTTGAGGATAAAGGTGCCTCAATGGAGATATTTGTCCCATCAGGATGTTTGGAATTCAGACTGGAGTGAGGGGAAAAAAGTGAAAGATTTTGTATCTGCAAATGCATTGCCTGCATTTCTCCCCTTGCATCAGAGATGTACCCATGGGGATGCATGATAACAACAATAATAATATCTATGCAGCTTAAAATCAGTGCTTCCATAAATTGTTTTGCACTGAGATTTTTTTCTCCCATTTGTGCAAAAGAAAATGACAGTTTGGGAAAGGAGTGATGACTCCCCGCTGGCTGCTGCCTTTACTGTTGTATCTAACCTTTATGTAAAGCAGTGAGGGATTTCTGTGGAAAACAAGATTGGTTATGTCAGGCACACAACCCCACATTGAGTTGTTGCTTGTAGAGACGCTGATTGGCATTCTCAGCGGTGCATGCGTGTCCTGCCATTTCATCTTGCATAAAGTACCAGAGGTTTCAACTTTTTCACAACGCTCGCTCTTTTTCTCCTGACGTGCATTCAACCACCGTCACTTTGTGCCGCAGAAAATAACAGTGGATCCCCCCCCAAGCAGAAGTTTCAATGCCTTGTGAACTCGGTCGGAATTTTAGAAAATCTCCATATTTACACCCTAGTTGCATTGCTTTCCCTTTTGCTTTTCGTACTATGACACTGGCCACCGACAGTGACATAGCCTGCTGATGTTTTTGAAATTGCAGCTCGTATCCATTTTTATCTTCGTTTATTTATAGCAAGGGTCTGGTCTGTGCCACTCTTGTAAATTACAGTAACATTATATTTTATTTCCTTCCATACTGCTTAACACCCCCTGCCCAACTAACGTCATAATTTGTGGAAATGTGTGTTCTTTCTACATGCTAAATCCTTTTTGTTAAAGGAGTATTCTGGTCGATTTCAACACGTAGCTCTGTTGTTTGTAAATGTGGAGGTCTGTCTGTAGAGAGAAAAATTAAACCAATTGGTACTGTCTACACCGTGTTATCCTCCTGCTAGAGTTAGCTCCCTACAGGCTTAAACAGGGCAAGTTTTACATTAGATTGGATTAGATTCAACTTTATTGTCATTACACATGTACAGGTACAAGGCAACGAAATGCAGTTAAAATGTGATTTTAGCCTCTTAACATGTTCAAAATGTCATTTAAAGTGTAGTGATTCCTTTTGAGTGAGCACAGTGAATCTGACTGCTGTGGATGTGAAAGAAATGCATGAAATAATCCAGCTGTGTTTAGTTCATGTGTTGATACTGCAAGGAGTGCTTAGGGACCGTCTACAAACTACAACACCAAAAAGAGATACAAACATATTTTAAAAAATAAGTGTTTGTAAAGGTCTCAGTTTGCTGCTGTTGACACAACCCCGAGATTCTGGTCTGGCTAGTCCACACAGCATTCCTTGATAGGAGTAAACCGTGCTCTGGTTTATTGGCATTTCTTTAAACCAATCACAATCGTCTTGGGTGGCGCTGAGCTCCGGACGGAGCCACGGTGCCTCTGCAAAATAGCCTCGGGAAGGAACTTGTTTTGGTGGAACATGTGTAGGTTCAAAAGTAGTTTTAGTCGTGCGACAGAAAACTCAGATTGGACAGATAGTCCAGCTAGCTGTCTGGATTTACCCTGCAGAGATCTGAGGACTAGGTAACCATAGTCCTCAGATTGGACAGATAGTCTAGCTAGCTGTCTGGATTTACCCTGCAGAGATCTGAGGACTAGGTAACCATAGTCCTCAGAAATCTACTGGAGGTTAAAATGCCAACACAAAGAAAGCCCAAGGCAACGGATATCCAGCCTAAATAAGTGAAATCTGATGAAATTTCCTTCAGCAACGGAGCAATCCCGGAAGTGGAATGACAATGGCATATAGAAAATGCAGATTCCAAACCAAAACGGGTTCAAAAGTGTTTTGCTTAAAGTAGCTGAATCTAAATGTAAAGAACTCAACTTTCTCTGTAAACACTTAGTAAAAAACACACTGACAAAGATACTTTTCCTAAAGAATATCAAAATTTTTCCGTGTGCAGTAAAATAGCACCTGTGTCTGATATACTGTATAATTATATACGACTGAGAACCGTGATGAAACAGTTCTCAGAAGGTCTGAATTGATTAAAGAATTGATCAAAGCCAACTCCCAGGGAAGAACAAGGTCTGGTGCTACCAATTTACGCTCTACAGGGGGTGATGGGGCCACTGAAAATGAGTGAGATCCTCTCATCCACCACAAGTAAGATGGATGGAAAAGCCAACACATTCATCCGAAAGTGGTTGGGGCTGCCACAAAGACCAGGCTTGTTCTCGAGTTGAGAGAGTCTGCTGACAGGGCTGTAAGGAAAGCGAACCCCAAGGTTTGGTCAGTGGCACGCCCAAACTGAGGTTGACCAAGCCATCAGTCATCTGCAATATCAAGAGATATTTGGCAGAGACCAGACAGGAAGAGCAGGGCTGGGGTGGGGAGAAGCGCCACGGTTCTGGTCCAAGGCCAGCCACAAAGAGACAAAGGAGATGGTGGTGGCAGAAGTGACAAGAATGGAGGTTGAGCGCTACAAGATCAAGTCCATGTCGCAGGGTCGACAGGGAAGCTGGAAAACCCGGGGGGGAGTTGTCAATGGAAACATCACCTGGTCAGACCTGTGGAAGATCTCGCAGGCTAGGCTCAATACGAGTTGCTAGAGGTGTGTTAACAGGGCAGCAAAGGGCTACAGCCAACAGAGAATCACAACCATATCAGCTTTGTCACGGAAGATGGGGGGAGAAGAACCATCAGGCCTAGAGAAACACCTAGGCCATTTTTACCTGACCAGGAGTGGAACATGAGTTGACCTCGACAGGCAGCTCTGTTTCCCGGTCACGATCACTGCTACATCTATCCGCCCCGACATAATGGTGTGATCCACCAATGCCAAATCCATTCTCCTCATTGAGCTCACAATACCAGCGGATGGGGGGTTGGAGGCCAAGTACTGGCTGCTAGAGCTGGCTGCTGAGTGACGGGAGGCTGTTAAGACCACCATCTATCCAGTGGAGGTTGGAAGCCGAGGCTACGTGGGGCTGTCAACCATAAAGTGACCAAAGACCAAAGGCAACCAAAGAGCTAGCAGAGGAGGCAGAGAAGAGGAGCTTTTGGCTCTGGCTAAAGAGGAAAGACAAGAGCTGGGAAGAAAACAACTAACCCCAACAAAAGCCGCAGAGGGTAACACCTGTCAGCTGCAGGTGGTGACAGGGAGACGTCCTTGTCACTGCTCCGCCACCAGGAGACGTTCCAGGATTGAAGGAGCGAAACGTTGGTGCGTGGTGGTTCCTGGCTGATGACCCTGCAGCTGACCGGCAGCAATGCCTAGCTGGTGTTCCATCTACCTGTACATTTCACTGTTAATACTTGTGTCAATGTGTAAGTAAGATTTTATTGTTGCAGCTGGTCGAGCTGGAGCTAGTTTTAACTACTTTTATTTCCAGTTAGTTAAGTCCACTGGTCCCCAACCTAGGGGTTGTGCTAAGAAAATAGTAAGGAAGTTCTCTTTTCTGTCATGTTTCTGTTTTCTATTTCATTTGTCTTGTTTTTCTTCCTGCCTTGTGTTTTCCCAGCTTTGTGATTGTCTGCCCCGCCCTGATGTGTTTCACCTGTCACCGTTTCCATGTTTCACCTCGTCTGAACCTTGTCTAGTGTCAGATCTTTGTACTGTATGGGATTGTGAATGTGTGTAGTCTCCTCCTTTCTTGCGATTCCTGTTTTTGGACTTCTTTTACGTTTGGAACTATTTTCCCTGCTGTCTTAATTAAATCCTCAAGCTCGCCACTGCCTGCTGTCTCTGCATTTGGGACTACCAAAATCTCTGAACCCTGTTACAGTTTGTTTTCAATAAAGGCAGACATGGCACACAGCACATTCAATATGAATACAGTTTTTAATTGAATTTGGCTACAGAATTTGAACAAAATAGCTATAAGCCTAATGAAAGTGGCCACAAGGCAATGGCAAAAATGTCTTTCATGTGCAAAGATGGAAGACTTCAGCACCAGACAGGCTACGTAATGTCTACAAGTTATTTTTGAACTATAATCGGCAAGATTGTGATGATAGCCTGATGGTTTTACAAGTGTGTGCACAGCTAACAGTTGGGGGCTAAATGCGTTATTCATTTTGTTTCAGATGTTGTGATCGCCATTTCATCCGAACCATTATTGCCAAATTATGCATATGGAATATATGCACTTCTTGTCGTCATCGTCGCATTTCCTTCTATGGTGGTGTTATTATTTGTGGCTGCATGGCCACCCGACATGCACGTACAGCAGACAGCACCCAACCTAAAAATAAAAATACTTATTGCTTGAGGGGACGTTACTGAGGCTGCAGAGATTTGTTACATGGCTTTATCCCCGGTGTAGCACCATGTGTGGCCACCAAATTAATCTGAGCCGTCGTGATATGATTAATTTGAAAGCAAAGAAAAAATAAACTTTTGGACTTTCCTCTAATGTCTGCAGTTTTTGTTATTGTGAAATATTGGATAGTTTTACTTCTGTGGGCCTCAAACAACTATTTGACACTCTTAAGTGGATCTGCTAACAACTCATAGACGTCTGAAATGTGACACAGGGTCCTAACTAAGACCTCCATCATTAACACTGCATTGGCTTGTCACATGTTTTTATATATTAAAACTCTTAAGTGTAACAATCTGTCAGATACATGTAGTGCAGTAAAAGTACAGTATTTTGCTCCAAGTTGAGTAGAAGTAGAAAGGATGGAAACACTCAGTATGTGTGTGAATGCACTTGGTTACTTTTCCACCACTGCCCATGAAATGGACACGGCACCAACACACTGTTGAGTTGTTGAGATTGTTGTTTTGTGAGTCATATTGAAAGTTTTCCATCACTGTTTATCTTTTCCTCATTATTTCTGGATTGATTGTAAATAAATGGTTGCCTGTTTTTCCTGAAGCCTTGATGCCAGAGTTACATTTTGTCCTCACGGATTCTTTTCTGATTCATGCCCACCACGTCCCTTTTTTTTTAAAGGTGAAATGTTTCTCATCCTCACTGTCTCTCTCTCTCCTCCCCACAGGACGGAGGGAGGAGGACAATGGGGGCCGGTGGGTTTTCCCCCCAAGCCCTGCTGTGGCTCCACCTGTTCGGCTTGATCTCTCTGGCGTCGCCCCTCAACCCAGACGACCCCAACGTGTGCAGCCACTGGGAGAGGTCAGTTTCCCCAATTCAGTCTCCTCTTCTCAATATTCAAAGTGAAAAAACAGCGCTCAAAACGTCGCATTGAACTAATGGACTCCCCGCCACAAATCAAGACTGAGGTTCGCCAATAATCAAAAGGTTTACTCCTGGGGACACGCTGAGGCCGTAAATCCACAGCGATGGTAATGTGACTGCTTGAGTGGTCTCAGCACTCAGTGCCTCGCTGAGTTAAAGCACAATGTCATTTCTGATGAGAGCAACTCAGAGTGCATGCGCTGTGATCGATAATCTCTCAGTGGGAATTGTGGAAAAGTATATTACCTCCGATGACTGTAACAGTTTTAACTTCTTGCTAAAGGTTAGACTCAGTTCAGTGACCTTTTATTCAGCTGTGTCAGCCATGTATTGTTACAGGAAAACGAATTCTGCACAGAACAGAAAATTCTAGTATAAATAGTTATAAGACATGAACTAAACACACTATCATTACATGACACAACTCATATAAAACAACACAATACACACATAAGTGAAAAGGACAGACACATGGACAGCTGCACCAGTGCAGTCATTCCTTACACTTTTTTAAGACAGGTACACTATAGCAACATACTATCGTCACATAACATCAAAAGTTAAGTTCTGTCAGGATTCTTGAAAATCCTAAACACTGGTGGTTTTTAGGCAGATAAAATAAAGCCATTTAAAGTGCTTCAGATTTAATAAATTGCACCACAAGGACACGTCCTCGCTCCCCTTTCCCGGGATCAATACTTGACTTCCTGATGATCTGTTTTAACAGGAAACATTACTGAGAGTCATAAGAAAAAGAACATACCTCTGTGATGTTCAGCCTCTTTTAAATATTGTGTCTACTCCACCGCAGTGCCAGTTTCAGTTATGAGTTTTCGGACTTCAGTAAAGCCTTGAGGGTAATTGGAAAAACGCTTTTAATTTGATGTGCGACAGGCTGCTTTTTTTGATTAATTTACACAAGATTAGGAAATGAATTGTGCATACATTCAACAGTTTCTAGGCACCCTGTTAATCTGTGGTTGTGTTTTTTCGATCCCTCCAGCTATGCAGTGACGGTGCAGGAGTCCTACGCTCATCCATTTGACCAGGTCTACTACACCCGCTGCACCGACATCCTCAACTGGTTCAAATGCACCAGACACAGGTATGGGCTCAGACGGCAACACATTCAGGCTGCAGTATGGAATTATTTTCAATTAGTCCATAAAATGTCACAATTTCTCATACGCTCCGAGGTGGTGACTCCTTCACAGTGCTCAAAATAGTGTTTCTTCAAATATTCAATTTGCTGTGGTAATGTATGGAACGAGGAACGAAGCAGATCTCTCAACTCAGTGTTTATTAGGCCGGCAACTATTTTCATTACTTCATTACTTTCTTTTTTGCAGATTTTGCATTAAAAATAACAATCAATTATCAGCTGTAGTGTTTTGCATTTTTGCTTGATCTTCAAGGGACAGTTCTAGCCTGACATTGTCATGCTCCGATTCTCCATTGGGCTGTGGTTATGGGGCACGGTTCAAACGGACCAGGAAAGACTATGCCTCTGTACTTAATTGGATAGACCTACAACCAATCAGAGCAACCGATAGACCTACAACCAATCAGAGCAACAGATAGACCTACAACCAATCAGAGCAACAGATAGACCTACAACCAATCAGAGCAACAGATAGACCTTCAACCAATCAGAGCAACAGATAGACCTACAACCAATCAGAGCAACGGATAGACCTACAACCAATCAGAGCAACAGATAGACCTACAACCAATCAGAGCAACGGATAGACCTACAACCAATCAGAGCAACAGATAGACCTACAACCAATCAGAGCAACAGATAGACCTACAACCAATCAGAGCAACAGATAGACCTACAACCAATCAGAGCAACAGATAGACCTACAACCAATCAGAGCAACGGATAGACCTACAACCAATCAGAGCAACGGATAGACCTACAACCAATCAGAGCAACAGATAGACCTACAACCAATCAGAGCAACAGATAGACCTACAACCAATCAGAGCAACAGATAGACCTACAACCAATCAGAGCAACAGATAGACCTACAACCAATCAGAGCAACAGATAGACCTACAACCAATCAGAGCAACAGATAGACGTTGAACATTTGCTGAATCCCTTAGGAAGGACGGCAAAAACATCTTTCTGATCGACAACTGCCTCGATGGCGGTTCTCTGTTCCTCTTTTAAAATGAATGGTCTGTCGATATCTTCTATAACAGACGTGAATCTACACATCTCAGTTCTCAACCCAAGCGCTCTTTGGTGACGTGGTTCATAACGTTACTTGATCATCTGTCCATCATCGTATAAAGCCTGTTTGCGCTCTGGTTCGAGCACAGTTGCTCCACAACGGATCAGGTCCAGACCAAACTTCCCGACCTCAAATGTTATGGGCGGGGCTAAATTTGGCTGGCATCCAGGCTAGCACAGTTCACTCCGTAATCTAAAAAAACCAAAAACATTTTTCCTCTAACCTGTAATGCAATTCATCAGTCTAGATAGTTGTTGGAGATATCGGCCATAAACAACTAGATACAAGATTCAAAATCCTTAATTAATCCCACAATGGGGAAATGCACAATGTTGCAGCAGCAGGGGACAGAGGGAAAAGTTCAGAAAGACTCTAGAGATAAACCATCAGACTTAGAAAAGGAAATAAATATATAAAAGTAAAGTGAATAAATAGTTGGTTGCACAGTTACAGAGAGAGAGAGAGAGAGAGAGAGAGAGAGACTCCTTGATGCAGCGGCCGTGGGTTCGACTCCGACCTGCGGTCCTTTCTTTGCTGCATGCCATTCTCCCTCCTTTCATTTTTAAGCTTTGCATTACAAATAAAAGCCTAAAATGCCCCAAAAAAATGATCCTGGTCATGAGCAGTTTCATGTAGGAATCATCTTGCTGCATTTAGAAAAAATAGGACAACCAATTTTTAAACAATTCATGTGATCACGTTTGATTTCCTCTCCCTCCTGGTCTCAGAGACATTATCTACTCAGTTCTCATCTTATATGCAGGATGTCAAACGCTTCACATCTGGTACTGTTTGACCGTCTGTTGCTGGAGTTCAGAAGCAGTCAGTCGCTGGTGTCTACCACCCAACACCGGCCGTCCACTTGAGCTTTGTGTTATGTGGTCATTCTGATGAGCAACCATCGGCTTTAATGACCACATTAAGCTTTATAGGCACCAGTTTAGCTCCTCCAACTAAGAGCTGAGTCATTGATCTTAAACTGAAATGTCAGACAACATCAGCGTCCTTGAGTGAGTGGGAGAAACTCCCTTAAACGCTTAAGTGTTGCTCGTCTTGTGTAGTTACAGTATGTGAGCAAAGCTGTTGTTTTCACAGTGCAGAACCCTAACACCACCTCCTTAGTAAATGGTGTGTGTGTGTGTGTGTGTGTGTGTGTGTGTGTGTGTGTGTGTGTGTGTGTGTGTGTGTGTGTGTGTGTGTGTGTGTGCAGAATCAGCTACAAGACGGCGTACAGAAGAGGCGTGAGGACGATGTACAGGCGACGCTCTCAGTGCTGCCCCGGCTTCTATGAAAGTGGAAACCTGTGTGTTCGTAAGTTTTGCGGATATTTTTATTATTTTTTATTTTTTTAATGCATTTTAAACAATAAGGTGTAGGCTCTTTAATTGTTATGGTTAACAAAGAAGTTTCCTTGCCTCCATGGAATTCATGACGATTTTACGTATTTTTGGAGGGTCGCTGGTTCAAGTCCCCGTACGGACCAAAGTACGGAGTGTGTGTTGGTAGCTGGAGAGATGCCACTTCACCTCCTGGACACTGCCAGGTGTCATTGAGCAAGGCAACCGTACCCCCCTAGTGCTCAGGGTGCTGGTCCATCACTGGCAGCCCACTCACACTGACATCTCTCCAGTTGAGCATGTGTGTGTGTGTGTATTTCAGGCCTGTGAGTAGTGATTACCACATGAAGCAAGTACCAAAGGGTTGTGATAACAGAATTGTTAAACTACAATATTAACATCTGGTTTCAACAAGCACACGCGCACACACAGAAATGTCACTAATTACTTGCTCTCCAATTGTGAACACACTCAAACAAAAAGAGAAAAGTGGCGTATCATGAGCCTCGTGGTGTTACTAAGGTTATGTTTCCCTCGCGTGATATTCGTAAAAATCTGAACCAAGTCAACAACATAATGAGGGAGAGCATTTTTGAAAGGCAGCGCTTCAGCAAAACTGTTAAATGCAGTGTTGTCCTTAGGTTTGCAGGAGACCTAGGTTCCCTTCATTTTGGAAGTTATTCTTAACATATCTGTGTCTAAATGTTGGAAAAGCTAAAGCAGATAATGAATAAATAACCATTAAGAAAGCCCATGGCATGAAAACTTCACTTTATGAGGTTTTTTAACATTAATATGAGTTCCCCCAGCCTGCTTATGGCCCCCCCAGTGGCTAGAAATGGTGATAGGTGTAAACCGAGCCCTGGGTGTCCTGCTCTGCCTTTGAGAAAATGAAAGCTCAGATGGGCCAATCTGGAATCTTTCCCCTTATGAGGTCATAAGGAGCAAGGTTACCTCCCCTTTGCCCACTCAGAGAATTTGGCCCACCCATGAGCGAGAGAGAGAGAGAGAGAGAGAGAGAGAGAGAGAGAGAGAGAGAGAGAGAGAGAGAGGGCCACACCTCCACCTCAATAGCATTTAAAGCTACATACACATAAATGGCACATCCAAAGGAAAGCTTATTGTGGGACTGGCTGTAGTGTCTGGAATTCTGCACCAAGGCTGAATTTTGGGAAAGAGACTTCAGATACAGTATTAGGGACCACTAAGGTCTATATAAAAGAGACTTCAGATACAGTATTAGGGGACCACTAACGTCTATGTAAAAGAGACTTCAGATACAGTATTAGGGGACCACAAAGGTCTATATAAAAGAGACTTCAGATACAGTATTAGGGGACCACTAAGGTCTATATAAAAGAGACTTCAGATACAGTATTAGGGACCACTAAGGTCTATATAAAAGAGACTTCAGATACAGTATTAGGGGACCACAAAGGTCTATATAAAAGATACTTCAGATACAGTATTAGGGGACCACTAAGGTCTATATAAAAGAGACTTCAGATACAGTATTAGGGGACCACTAAGGTCTATATAAAAGAGACTTCAGATACAGTATTAGGGGACCACTAAGGTCTATATAAAAGAGACTTAAGATACAGTATTAGGGGACCACTAAGGTCTATGTAAAAGAGACTTCAGATACAGTATTAGGGGACCACTAAGGTCTATATAAAAGAGACTTCAGATACAGTATTAGGGACCACTAAGGTCTATATAAAAGAGACTTCAGATACAGTATTAGGGGACCACTAAGGTCTATATAAAAGAGACTTCAGATACAGTATTAGGGGACCACTAAGGTCTATATAAAAGAGACTTCAGATACAGTATTAGGGGACCACTAAGGTCTATATAAAAGAGACTTCAGATACAGTATTAGGGGACCACTAAGGTCTATATAAAAGAGACTTCAGATACAGTATTAGGGGACCACTAAGGTCTATATAAAAGAGACTTCAGATACAGTATTAGGGGACCACTAAGGTCTATATAAAAGAAACTTCAGATACAGTATTAGGGACCACTAAGGTCTATATAAAAGAGACTTCAGATACAGTATTAGGGGACCACTAAGGTCTATATAAAGAGACTTCAGATACAGTATTAGGGACCACTAAGGTCTATATAAAAGTATCAAAAAGCAGCATATCATGGGACCTTTTAAAGACAAAACTGGCTAAAGAAGTCCACTCGGGACAGACTACAATCATTAGATCTGAGAGAAGTCATTCAGTTAGTTTTGATGCTTACATTCAGTATTTACCTGATGAAGGTCTAAGACCTAAACGTTGTATTTTCTAAATATATTTATTGCTTGAGTAATGGTCAGTGTGCAGGACTCTTTCTAAGCTTATTTATGGTCATTTAAAGCACGGTCAGATAGAAGGAGGAACAACAACGTTAGCATTTATTTCAAGTTAACTTCTTCCAAGACACAAACTTTACTCCGCCACTTAAAAGCCCAATGTGTTACATGTGTTCTTACATTATACATAAGAAATACAGTGTATTACTTTTCATAGCCCTATGTACAAAAAGTTCATGAGGACAGCACTGCCAGGCAATCAGAATTGAGTTGCAGTCTCAGAGGTTCAAGAAGTTGTAAACCCAATGATTTACTCATCTTAAAGACGTCTGCCCAGAAAAAGTAATAATCCAAATTTAATCAGCAGCATATAACAAATGTATCTTATGGCCACTTTATTTCGTATAATAGTCTTGTTACATTCTCCGCTGCTGAAAGACACGGAGCTTTTCATAGTACTGTGTAACGGACAGCAACAAAGATATGAGCAGTAAGTGATATAAAACTGATATAAAGACCAACTAAGCATGTGAGCAGCAGTTTAACACGCATTGTTCTCTACTTATACACAGTATGTGAAGTAAGGAGGCTCTTCTAATGCTAAAAAAAAAAAAAAATATGCTCTTTGTGTTCACATCAAAGGACAATAAAAACATATCCAACATTGTTGCTTCCTATCAGAGAGCTTTCTGCAGAATACAGCTGGATTTGAAATATGTCTGTATAACATCTCTGCAACAAACAACATCATTTTCATGTCATCCGCATTGTTATGTTCAAACCTTTTTTTCCACTTGATACACACAGCGTTTTCAGGCTTGTTAAAATTGCTGTGGAACTTGTGGAACAGTGACTCAACCTCTGTTGTTATCTTTTCACTCGCGACAGGCATTTATCTATATCTGCTGTTAGAGCTGTCAAAGTAAGATCAATCCAGCTCTCTTACAAAGTGGATCCATTTCTCAGAGAGCTTTGAAATCAATGTAAACAGAAGAAAAAAGGATACCTCAAACTACTGAGACTTTTAAAAAAGGACTAAAAAACATTTCTTTTTAGCAGAACTTATGAGTTTTAATTAATCCTGCAAGACGTTGCACTATATCAGTATTTTATATTGATGTTCTTACCATGCTTTTATGATCTAAAACGTAGCACTTTGAGATTTGCTCAAAAAGTTGCAAGCACGAAACTTTGGCTAATATGGAGTTAGATGTTGTCAGATATCTCTTAAAACTGAAAGATGAGAGCTTTATGCTGAATATACTGTATGTTTTAACAATAGTGTCTTCTTGGGTCCCTTCATTGGGTAAATCAGATTCGTGATTCGTGATAGATTACCTCTGGAGTCTTTAATCTCAAGTGCAAGAGGCCGGTAATCTTTGTGATATTTGTCACGTTCACCTCAGATGGGATTTCGACCCGGGTGTGTGGGCTAGACGTTGGTCAGCGAGATCATACCCCAGTATTTCCCTGCACTGTTGTTTTAGTTTGAGGCTGGTTTGAAGTTGTTTTTCTCCCAGCCAGAGAAAAACACAGATGAGACAACAGATGTTCAGTCAAAGCTCACATGACAAATGCATACAATTCTTTATTTAATTGTGAACCCAGTGTTCAGCTGCTGTTCTTAACTGTTAGAAACATACATATACACACACACACACACACACACACACACACACACACACACACACACACACACACACACACACACACACACACACACACACACACACACACTGCATGTCTGTATATCTCATCACATCTGATGCAACTCAAAAAGGCTTGAAAACCACAACTTTCCTCAAACTATTCCGACTTTACGTAATGTAAGCTTTTTAAAAAAAAATTGTTTTAAAGATTTTTTTTCTTGGGCATTTTTCGGCCTTGATTTTCACAGGACAGATGAAGACGTGAAAGGGGAGAGAGCGGGGGAATGGCATGCAGCTGCGTCGAGGAGTAAACCTCTATATCTGTGCGCCTGCTCTACCAACTGAGCTAACCCGGCCACATAAGCTGTTTTATCTAGTTTTGATGATCAAGCTTTTTTCCCTCTTTTTTTAATACACTAGGAAAGTTGCAAAGTCACATATAGGTTCTAAACAAAGCACGAGTAACATTTTACACTATGGTTTGAAACAGTTTAGCCTTTTTTTGCTGCCTCCAGCTTCTTTTGAAACTAAATGTGTCTTCTGGCAAACAGCCCCATGCTGAGAAAACTGCAACGTCGCTATGACGACCAGCCACGCTCGCCTCACTAATGAGGAGGTCATAATCTGAAATGGAAAAAGCAGGACGGGTCACCGCGGCCCGGTCGAGGCGAGTCCAGCAGGTACCATGTAATGGAACAATGCCAATAGTGTGATGTATATGCCACGATTAAAGTTAATTTTTTCCAAAACACAGCAGCCAGGAGCAGGTACAACATTTGACTCTTACTTAAATTTGTTATTTTTTGCGTCTCACAGTGAAAATGCACTTGTATATTTAAAGGACAGACAAGATGGATGTCCTTTTATTTGGCCTGGAGCCAGTTAGAATCTGTTGGCTGTTTGTTGTGTAATGGGATTCATTTTTCACAGAAATGTTCCGACACATCCATAAAGAGCCCAAAGCGAGTGAGACTACCAACTGGTTGTCACATGACGAGGGGGAAGTAGTGCTGACAGGTTTAACACTAAGCCGATGCCTTTCAGAGAAAAATAATTTCTCTGAATGCCCGTCCCCCTGCAAGCAAACACATGCAGATAAAAGTGAGATCCTTGACAGTATACTTGTGACGCTTGAACTTAAAGGCAAAAATCGGCTTTTAAACTCGTCAGAAACGCCTGTGAGAGGAAGAGAATATCTCCCTTTTTTAATGTTTGAATACCTTCCTCGATCCAGCAAAATAAATCAATTATCCACCCTAGATGGTAAATTCTGTGGAGCAGGGCTGCCTTTTCTTATTGAGAAAAGGGAGTGAATGGGTTTGCCTGAGGGAGAAGAGGAGTGTATTGTGTGTCTTTATTCAACATCTGCTTGTAAACAACTTTATTAGATTCTCCCGGGGCACCGAGACAAATAACCCTTGACTCTATTGTGTGATGCTTGCTCCACTGTGAGCACGCAGACACACACACAAACACACACACACACACGGTCTCACGCTCCCATTGGCTGAGTAGTTTGAACGCCGGAAGCTAATTCTTCAACGTTAACTAGGGAAAGACAGCTGCCTAGTTCGCTAACGTTAATGGCCTGGGACAGGTCTTTTGTTGAGCGATCTGCACAGCCAGAGCTAATTGAGAGGTTTCCCTTCCCGAGGGGGGGGGGGCTGCAAATTTAATTACAGGGCTATCCTCTTTCTGTGTTTCCTGGCTGTTTTGTGAGCGCTCTGTTTTTCGCTTTCTGTTTGTATCTGTACATAAAGATGGAACTGTGCATTTTTGTCGTACATATTTACAGTTTTTTGCTCCTAGACTTAACATTTTTACAAAAAATTGAAATTGAAGACATCTTAGGTTTGTGCTCCCGGTCTTGCAAGCGTAGGACACCTTTGTTATTTTTCATCTCTGCCTGAAGAAATTTCATCTCTTCCCAATACGATACCTCCCTCTGTTGTCCCCTCTCTCATTCTGTCTAGCTCATTCTATCCTCTTTTTTTTCTCTTCTTCTTCTGTATCTTGAATGCTGTTTGTGTCTCCTCTCTGGCCGTTGAACCCGAGCAGCTTGATCGTCCGGGACCTTGGCAACTGTCAACCTGCTTCAACCTTTACTCTGATTTGCATTAGGCGATATAAATCCTGCAGGTTGTGTATAAAACTGGAGGAGGTCCAGATAAAAATCGAGTTGTTTCAAAGTGTCTGGGGGAAAGACGGGAAAGCTGTTGACAAAAATGTGATAAGCAATCGTCAATTTAGCATTTACTTTTCACTTTACGGTTTTCTTTCAAATCACACAAAAGTAATATATCTGTGCAACTTCAATCAAACTTTATCATCCTTCTCTATGCGACACATCTTGACTAAACTACCAGCAGTTCCTGTTCACACTTTACATGCAACAACCAGCTGAGTTACTGATAACTGACTGGAGTCTGACAATTGAGACATCATCTGAAGTTATAAGTAGGCATGCACCAAATCCTGATTTTTGGGAGTTGGCCGAATACCGAGTCGGAGTTCCATTTTCACTTTCTCACAGCCTCGAAGTGCCTAAGAAGTGTCGTTTGTTGAGAAAAATAATAATAAAAAAATAATATTACTGCAAAATGTTGGATGCGAGCGTTATCTTTTCATATCCTAATTATGTATTTGTATTTGGTTATGTCCCTATAAAATAAATGTATGGGATTATCTACTCACCAAATTAGTTTCTTAGTAACAAAGGTCTAATAGTTTTTATTCACAAAAAAACTGAAACTGTGCATCCAAATGGAACATCACAATTGTCGAGGAGAAATATTAATCTTGTTTTTTTAGTTCAGAACCATTGGACTTTGAATCCCTGTGGCCCCTGGATGTCGTGACCGGCCCCTTCAACAGTTTTCAGCAGCGATCAGACACCAGAGAAGGATGCCAGGTGCACTTAGAGTCGCTCCTGCTGCTGTTGGTCCTGGTGCCGCTCACACCCCCGCTCTCTTTCTTCCTGCCGCTGCAGATCCAGAGACTCGAGGGCACCAAAAGCCGCTTCAGCATGCCGAAACAACAGTTGAAATTGGGGAAGCAATTATTTAATCTGATATCTATTAATCTCTCTGTACACGTTGCTGATGTAATCCTCCTTGTAGCTCCTTCTGCTCCAATCCCCAGGATGAAAGGATTAGAACCCTATATTACTGATTTATCAGATTACAAGAGCATGTGTCTTTGGCTCTCCTATTAACACATGTTTTTCCAAAAATATGTGCTGGAAAGCTCAAAAAAGTGAAAAAAATAGTAACTGTTAATCCTGATGGCTAATGGCTCATAATAGAGTCCATGTTGCTTTTGACCCCCATGCTTCGTCATGTGACCAATGACCAATGATCATCCTACAGGACAGTGGTTCCCAACGAATTATAACCCCAGTTTGTAACGATTACCACGATAAAAATGTTGACAATAACCGTTACCATAGCCTCCGTGTGTCTCTTAGTCAGGATCACTACGTAGCCTCCAACGTGTGTCTCTTAGTCAGGATCACTACGTAGCCTCCAACGTGCGTCTCTTAGTCAGGATCACTAGCCTCCAACGTGTGTCTCTTAGTCAGGATCACTACGTAGCCTCCAACGTGTGTCTCTTAGTCAGGATCACTGCGTAGCCTCCAACGTGTGTCTCTTAGTCAGGATCACTACGTAGCCTCCAACGTGTGTCTCTTAGTCAGGATCACTACGTAGCCTCCAACGTGTGTCTCTTAGTCAGGATCACTGCGTAGCCTCCAACGTGCGTCTCTTGAAGTTGGAATCATGTCAAAAGCAGGTGATGACAGCGCTCAGGACATTTATCAGGATTAAGTCTGAAGCGTGGGCATATTCTGGTTATTATAAGAATGGAGAGGACAGCTGGTTTGGACAGCTGATTGAAGACCGTCCGCAGAACGAGCAGGAAAAAAGTTGCTGCTAAAGGCGTTGAACACACCGATATAAAAACAAAACACGATAATACCGAAAACCGTGATAATTTTGGTCACCGAGGTTAAATTTTCATACCGTTTCATTCCTATTCCCAAACTGAGGGTTGGGACCCACGGAAGGGGTCAGACGAGAAACCTGAGGGCTGGCGAAAGGATTGACAACAAACCCTAAAACATATAGTTCTGTTTCACAAAATTGTACGATATATTATTGATTTTCTGCCGTCTTTGTTCGTAAAACAAGTTTTACCTCTTTAGGTCTCTAAAGATTATTGAAATATAACAGTCTGACAATCACTCTGCCACCAAGGTGGGACAGAAGTGAAGATGCTTTATTTGAAGATGTCATACGAGTTAAGGTCTAATCTCAGAATACCTTTAAATATGTTTCTGTCCTCATGGAAATAAGTACAAACATTTTCTCAACACATTTTCCACTAGTGAAATACACCTACTATCTTGCATAAATGTAACATTTATTTTCATACAAATACAAATTGGGATTCATGTGGATAAATATGAGTGGACAGGAGGGTGGGTGTGATAATCAAAATCTTTTTTTTTGTAAACAAATGACTCAAACCGTTAAATTGATTATTAAAAATTATTGGCAATTAAAAAATAGTTAACTAATTGATTTATCTTTGCAGCTGTAAAACGGTCCCAACATTCGTCTGTTTACGAAAAAACGCTGATAATACGAAGAAACGCTGAAAACACGAACAACAACACTTATGTTTACAGTATCTATTTTTGAGCAGTTGTAATGATTTCAGGCCTCCCTCCTCTAGTATAAATCTGATCTCGGTGTGCCACGTGCATGTGGCCAGAGGATTCCTGTCCTAATGTATGAAAAAAGCTGTAAAATGTTAACACAGTGCAACTATAAATTCAGACAGGACGACCCCTCTGTGGCTAAAGCACCATAAGAGCCATAAAACCTGGTTTTACCGAGACCGGTCTAATTTGTGGATCCACTGAAGTCACTTTTCCCTCCCTGCTTGCATACTTCCTTGCAACTTTCGAAACTCAGCACTTCACTTTTTGTGCATTATGCTGATTGTACACCTTCATAGCCTGAAAACAGCTAGTTTTTTAAAGTGTGTGTGTGAAGCCCCATCATTTCACCTTTATTTTTACAGGCAAGTCAATAAGGATAGGCTCTTATTTACAGTGGTGGACTCACAAGTGACAAAGCCACTTAGGGGAAGGGGAGGAGGGCTTGGAAATAAAACATGAGACATACAAACAGTTTCAAATTAGGGGTGCAAGACATATCGACTCAATATTTTTATCGCAATATATCGAAAGTTTCGCAATAAGTATGCAGTATTATATTTATTTTGTGGCTTAGTTGTGTTTGATTTTGAGCCCGCTTGAAACGCTATGATGAGTAATCAGTTACCGTGCCACTTGCACATGTTGGTGCACGTCAGCGCACGGGTCCACTACGTGGAGTGTACACGTGTGTGCATGTTTCAACAGAGTGGCGGTGGAAGTGAAGAAATGGAAACAACAAAATGGAACGAATCAGAGGAGAGAAAGAAAAGTTATGTCCTGTTCTCTTTATTTATATATTTTATCTATATATTTAATCTATATTGATGTGTTTTTCGTAACTGTTGTACGTGTTTTTGCGTGTCTTTTACGTGTCTTTTTTGTGTCTTTTACGTATCTTTTAATTGTCTTTCACGTGTTTAAAAATATTTAAATTAATATCGATATCGCAATATCACATTTTGTCAATATCGTGCAACCCTATTTGAAATGACATAAAACACAATTCATAATACAACACAGACATCAGTCAACACGTATAACGAGAGAAGTGCTCAGGTACATGGGTGCATAAGAAGGGGAGAAACCTTTACAAATGTTGTTTAGATGGGAAATTATGATGTGGAAAAGCAGCTGCATATGTCGAGGTGTGTGTAATGATAAGTAAGGATGAGATGGCGCTTTTGGAGAGATGAAATGGAAATTAATTTGTCCAGTGTAAGAGTCATTTACAGAGCATTCCAGTCGCGAGCGGCGGCAGATTGCACATTCATCCAGAAAGTGAAACTAAAGAGGGATACTTTTTCATTTATGTGACGTCCATTTGTTTCTGCGACCGTATATTTATTCAAGTGGAGCTTGTGAGCGTGTTTCAGTCGGAGATGAATCAGTGGCACAAACAGCGAGTCGGAGCAGCAGCACATCATGTCTCTGTGATGGAGGAGCTTAAGTCTCCAAGCTGTCAGCCCATCTTCTCCCTGCACAATCCCTACCTGATGTACGATGCAGGATTCATACGCTGATACACAAGTGATCCCTACTAAATGACTTGCAGGGGGTGTTGGATAAAGTTCAGCCTTTCGCTTTCAACAAGCTGTTTATCGTCTGCTCTTTGTCTTTTCATTCCATTAAGCAATATAAGGGCCTTTAAGGTTGCAGCTTATATTACCATTTTTTTAATAGCGTTTCTGTCTTTTTCAAATTATTATTTTTGAGCTGTGGGACTGTTAACAATTAATGCATTTCCCAGCATGTATTGGGCAGAGTACACCCTGGACACCTCTGACTCCTTTTACTCTCTCCCCTGTTTGTTTGGGAACCTTACAATTACGACAATAAACCTGAGCCAGTTCTATAAGGGTTGGTAGATGAATCGGCGTCTATGAAGAGAAGCAGAGAGGAGAAGGGGTGCCGTGTCTGTAGCTATAAACCTTCCCCCACCGGTCCACGCAAACACTGCAACTCCTCACTCCCTAACTATAAGCAATGTCAAAGCGGAAATTTACTCTTAAATTTGGTGATGGTGTCTGCCCCCCCGAACCCAGACTGGGAGCTGGTTCAACAGGAGAGGAGCCTGATAGCTGAAGGCTCTGGCTCCCATCTTACTTTTAGAGACTCTAGGAACCACAAGTAGCAGCATTCTTGGAGCGCAGTGCTCAAGTCGGGCAATAACGTACTATGAGCTCTTCTAGATATGATGGTGCCTGACCATTTAGAGCTTTTTAGGTCTGGAGAAGGATTTTAAATTCAATCCTGGATTTTAAAGGAAGCCAATGCAGAGAAGATATTACAGGAGAAACATGATCTCTTTTCTTAGTTCTTGTCAGAACACGAGCTGCAGCGTTCTGGATCAGCTGGAGAGTTTTAAGGGACTTATTTGAGCATCCTGATAATAAAGAATCACAGTGGTCCAGCCTGGAAGTAACAAATGCATGGACTAGTTTTACAGCATCGTTTTGAGACAGGATGTTCCTAATCTTGGCAACTTTACAAAGGTGAAAAAAGCTGTTCTTGAAGTTTTTGTCAAGTGGGCGTTAAAGGATATATTCTGATCACATATAACTCTTTCTGAGAGTAGTGCTGGAGGCCGGGGCAATGCCATCCGAGGCAGCCAGAAGTATTTAAAAAGGGGTTTGATGTTAACATTGGTGTCCTCTTCTTCCTCCTCAGCGCTGTGTACTGAAGAGTGCGCCCACGGACGTTGTGTCTCTCCTGATACCTGCCAGTGTGAGCCCGGCTGGGGGGGACTGGACTGCTCCAGTGGTGAGTACACATCACACACTTACAGTGAAATGAAAAGCCGATGTAAACAAATCACACAGGGCTGGAGACTTTGCTTTTTATCTTTTTCAAATATAACTGAGCACATACTTGTATGTATACCACCATATGTAATCATTTCAGCTGCAGTGTCTTTATGAACACATGTAGGGCTGCAACTAACTAATTAATCTGTCAATTATTTTCTTGAACAATGGCTCAGTTGTTGGGTCTATAAAATGTCAGAAAATGGTGAAAAATGTGGATCAGTGTTTCCCAAAATGCCCAAGACCACGTCTTCAAATGTCTTGTTTTGTCCACAACTCAAAATGTATTCAGTGTACTGTCACAGAGGAGAGAAGAAACTAGAACGTATTAAAAAATTACAGACTTCAGATCATTTATCATCTTTGATGAACCTAAAAAAAACACTTTTAGCGTTGAACCCAGTAATAATTAAGAGGAATACAAAATGTCAAATCAAATGGTAATGTTTAGCTAATCACATTCTTTCAAATCGCAATTTTTATTTTTTTATTTGAGCCCTATTCTGGTGCATCAACTGTCTTTTAGTTATTCACATCTGTAGCCATAATTAGTCTAAAGTAACTGGCATGCAAGGGCTGTTTGGGAAGCTCTTGTTTGTTTGAGCATCACTCTCTGTAACACCCTGACGAACACGAATGAGAGCTGAAGCTGGAGCAACAGTTAATAGTCTGTGACGGGGGCACAGCGTAATGATCTGAGATTGGCATTTTCAGAGAGACACCAAGTCGTCAGACGTTCGCCTTCCGTGGCGATAAAGCAAAGAGCCCATTTCCACCGTAGAGGTCAATCTGCAAGCTCATTCCTGCAGATAAAAAACCGGAAATGTTAAGTGAGCAAGGACATCGTGATTAGCTTGTTTGGCTTTAGAGCATAATGCTGGTGGTCCAAGAGCACAGTCTCATACATAAGCAATTTGTAGCGCTCTGCAGAGTGATAGAAGGGTAGAAAATAGGTTATAACACAGATGGGGACACACGCAACTCAACACACTACTCATTAAATAAAAGAAGATAATGCCAGTGCACACTTCAGATCAGCAGGCAGGCTGTTCCATGATTGAAAAGCACACACTCAGATTTTGATTGAATTCTAGATTAGATTAGATTATACTTTATTTATCCCACAACGGGGAAATTTCCTTATTACAGCAGCAGGAATACAGCAAAAAAAAAAAAAACACACAAACAAGTAAACACACAATTCTGTGTATTTGAATAAATCTGCACTGTGATTAATGGCTGTGAAATCTACAGTTATTGACTTTAGCCTTCACAGTAACACTACTGTATATGATTTTTACAGTAGAATGTTACATTACTTCACAGTAGTCACAAAAATAAATCACAATTTAGCCACTATAGTACTGAAATTAATAAAGTACATTTTTATTTTCTTATGTTGTGTTTAATTGTTTTGTATTTGACAATGAATACATAAAATACTGTAAATGGAAGTACGGTACCTTTACTGGAAAAAGGATTCACAGTAACTTGCTGCCAATTGTTGCCATAGTTACTGTAAATTTTACGTCTGATAATCCGTAATCTTGCCAGATATATAATCTGCATTCAGACCACTAAGATCTTTATAGACCAGGAGCAGATTCTGGGACCTGGATCAATCTTGCTGTTGGACAATCGGTTGGATTTCTGTATGTCTTGAACTTTGGTGGACCGTCTTACAGTTTTGAGCACATGGCTGCTGTCAAATTATTTTGTATTATTCAAGTAGTATTTAACCTGCTACTGTATACTCGACTGAGCTCTCCGTAATAGAAATAAAGCTAAACTTTGCTTCCGAACATAGAGACAACATTGTCGGTATCTTCCCAGCCATATTTGTGTTATTCTTGCTTTCCGTTCTGAGTAGAGATGCACAACTATGGTTGCCTTTCTCGTATTATCTTATCTGGTCAACTTGTTCGAACAGACAAAACCAAAAAATGTGGTTTTGGTTAGCTGAACGGAGATGGAAATTACAAATACTCGTTATCACTGCAGAGTCAATCGTCCATGGAATAAAAGCAGACTGTAGCCTTTCCCAGTGCGGACAAAATCCAGATGTTAGTGGGTTTTTGTTCAGTGGGGAAGAGGCTTTAGTTACCATGTCTTCTGATGCCGAATGCATGGACAAGTGTTAGCAAATCTGACTGGAAACAAAAGCATGGAGGTTTGTGAATATTCCTATGATGATGGAATGAAAACTGTAGCAGAGCGGATGAGATTTTGTTGAGGCCAGAAAGTGAGTTTTGAAAGCCGAAATAGAGATAATCTGTGTCATGGTTACCAATCAGCAGCTCGTTTACGTCCGTTTCGTGGTACAGAACAGTCACAATTGGGGAAATGAAGCCACTGCATTTCAGTATCCTTCTCCTTGCAGTCGTATGGTTCCACTTCTCAGCTCTTCAGACTCTCACTCTGTATTGACTAGAATACACTTCATTGTCCCCGAGGGAAAATTTGTCTTGAGCATAGTTCAATCTGTTGATTCACAACACAAACATGTAGCAGAAAAAACGTAAAATCAACATAAAAGTCACATGAAAACGTAAACATAAGATGATCAACAGAGCATCTTAGAACATAAAGGTAGGACCATATGACTCTACAGACAATGTGACAAAAGTGACTAATAATTAGAGTGTGTGTGTGTGTGTGTGTGTGTGTGTGTGTGTGTGTGTGTGTGTGTGTGTGTGTGTGTGTGTGTGTGTGTGTGTGTGTGTGTGTGTGTGTGTGTGTGTGTGGCTTGTGTGTGTGTGTGTGAGTGTGTGTGTGTGTGTGTGAGTGTGTGTGTGTGTGTGTGTGGTGTGCTCCAGCCTCCCCAGTGTTTACCTGTTTTTATTGCTGCCCAGGGGCCGGGGGACTGAGGCCAAGCCAAGACCGGTAAGGTAAATCTACCAGCAGCTAGGCCGGGGGTCGATCACCTCAAGCTGTGGGGTTTACTCTGGAAGTTTGGCTTTAACTTCTGTGTGTGTGTGTGTCTGTGTGTGTGTGTGTTTGTGTGTGTCTGTGTGTGTGTGTCTGTCTGTCTTGTATGTCTGTCTATCTGTCTGTCTTGTATGTCTGTGTGTGTGTGTGTGTGTGTGTGTGTGTGTGTGTGTGTGTGTGTGTGTGTGTCTGTCTGTCTTGTATGTCTGTCTGTGTGTGTGTGTGTGTGTGTGTGTCTGTGTGTGTGTGTGTGTGTGTGTGTGTGTGTGTGTGTGTGTCTGTGTGTGTATGTGTGTGTGTGTGTGTGTGTGTGTGTGTGGTATGTCTGTGTGTGTCTGTGTGTGTGTGTGTGTGTGTGTGTGTGTGTGTGTGTCTGTGTGTGTATGTGTGTGTGTGTGTGTGTGTCTGGTATGTCTGTCTATGTCTTGCTGTCTGTCTGTCTGTCTGTCTTTGTGTGTGTGTGTGTGTGTGTGTGTGTGTGTGTGTGTGTGTGTGTGTGTGTCTGTCTGTCTGTCTGTCTCTGTCTGTCTGTCTTTGTCTTTATCATCCCGTCTTATTTATTTTTGTGATAAAGCAACACTGGCAGGCCATGCAGCTGTGTGACAGGTGAATCTGAAGAGTGAAATAAATTTAAATAAACAACATATTTTGCCAGTATCCGTCAGGGACTTGCCTCCTCAAATCCCTCTAAGTAGGACTTCTGTTGATACCTCAGGAAGACTTGTCTCAGGTATTAAGGATGCTGTACTTTTCTTAAACTGATCTTTGTGTCTCTCACGTCAATTACTTCTATTTTGTGAAAGTGTCTTGTTTTAGCTTTCCTTAATTCCATTTATTTTTGTAACGGCCTTATTGGCCTTAGTTGGGTTTACAATAAATCACTTAACTTATTAACGTAATCTCAGAACTCACCTTGTGTGATTTCACCTGCTCACGACTACTACACTGCTACATCTACCCACAACAAACAGTCTTGCAATAAATCTTCCTTCATTTAAGATTTCAGTGTTTTTCCTGCATAGAGGAATTTTAGCAAAGAGGTTTTAGCCCCAAAGGACCACCAGTGCTAAAATGATTGAAATTAAGAAAAATAGCTGGACAAACCTGCTTTATCTAATCCAAACAAGTTAACAAGACAACTAAACCTGTATCCAGATGCTGCAAGACTCTTTCTGGGAAGTAATTTCATTATTTGGGGTTTAATTTACTCAAGCGTAATGTAAATTTTTGTTTATTAAATTGTCTGAAATAACAGACGCATGCTTAGATTTCTGTAAAATAGGGAAACACAGACTGTTTGCCTTTACTGTACGCGAACCGATCATGCGTACCCCCCCTCCCCAACATCTGCAAGCTGCCTGTCCCCTGAACACACTGTAAAAACTGTGACAACGCGAACCGCCAGACATGACAAACAGCCAATAACTGACAAGAAGGATTTGGGGGTGGGGGGGTTAGTGCTCAGAAGGGGGAAGGAGGGAGGAGGAGGGAGGAGGAGGGAGGGCGAGCTAGCTGAAAATACTTTGAACATCAACAAGAAGTAACGTCACCCAACATCGCTTAGGGCACCTTTAACCCTTGTGTTGTCTTCCTGCCGACCATGCAACTTTTGGGTTTTCTGGGTAAAATTTTTAAATTAAAACTATTTTTTTAACACTTTTTTTCGCTTTCCCTCAATGTTTTAGTCACTTTTTTTCTGGGCTTTTGAAGCTTTTTCAACTTTCTTTAATTAAAAAGAATAATAATTCAAATGCTATGAAATTGAATAAAAACCCACATTTAATGAAAGTAATGAACTGATCAATTATTTCACTTGTAAAAAAGTTTTATGGAACTATACGCATTATTTTGTTTGCGACAATTTGGTTGAAAGAAACCCAAATTTCTGATATAGGACCTTTTTTGTGAAAATGGGTCAAATTGACCCGAGGACAACAGGAGGGTTAAGTAGAACTTCAGTACTTCAGTAGTAGTAGTACTTCAGGTACTTGTACTTTACCAGAAGGTGATGAAGTTTAACCCTTGTGTTGTCCTCCCGCTTGAATTTAAAATACAAAAAACTTTTTATTCAGCGTTTTGGTCGTTTTTTTCCAACACTTTTGTCACTTTTCCTGACGTTTGTGAAGCTTTCCTCAACATTTTTGTCTTTTTTTCAATTTTTTTTTGGTCTTTTATTCTTCTTCTCTCTTTTCTGACATTTTTGATCAATTATTTGACTTGTGAAGAGCGTTGTAGGGAACCATCCAAGTTATTATTTTTTTGAGGATTTGGTTGAAAGAAAACCCCCTATTTGTGATATGGAAGCTTTTTGAAAATGGGGGGTGGCGGATGGGTCAAACCAACACACACTTTTACTCAGGAGACCGGGGCTCATGTCCAGTTTTTTACTGTACAGAACAAACTGAATTTTGATGAAGCGTCCAAGATGGACCAGTGCTAGCCATCTGTGTGTGACGTGTAATGTCCCCACCTTCCACGCTGTGCTGAGGAATTTTATGTACAGATTAATATGCCGATTAACCGAGTCAAATAATACAATTTTAAATGCTATAACCAATCCTGCACTTGGTGATATTACATATTCGTCAAAATTCAGGAATCACTGAAACACGCACCTGTAGGCTACCTGTTTTAATTATTGGGCATTGCTATTTGTAGGTTTGTTTGTATGTATGTGTGTCTCTTTTGTGATGTTTTTGGGAGTCAGTTTGTCTATATGTATTTATGTTGTAATGTGTTGTGTGTACTTCTTATCTGTACCTTGAGTCTGTAAATAAAATAAAAAAAGAAACACAGCAACGTCAAGCTCCGGGTCACATGCAGAACCAGAGGTGAATTAATGTCTGATTTAGATATGATGATGGAAAATGCTCCTTTGGGTCGTATAAGTCGGGGGAATAAACTACCTATGTAGTCGTATGGTTTGGAGGACTTGTTGGAATATAAAAGTGGACATTGACTGGAAAAAAACTGTTGCAGTTAACTTAATCCAGGCTGCTATTACATGTCATTTCTAGGAAACGGGGCTCAATTATTTAATCTATTTTACATGATTATACAGGTGTGTGTGTGTGTGTGTGTGTGTGTGTGTGTGTGTGTGTGTGTGTGTGTGTGTGTTACCTTTTGAAACCCACAGTACATACCAGAAGAATGCATGTAATGTATGTGGAACACAAGTAACTCAAGCTTCCCGTGGGCTCAGTTAGGAAGAAAAGTAGAAGAGAAAGCCACAGGATTGTCCTTTGCGTTGTCTTCGACTGCAGTTACCTAGATCAGCTGCCGAAGCAGCGTGTGAGCGCCAGCCGCCTTCGCTGTCCACACGCCAGTCCACTCCAAGAACTTCGTTACTCTGCCAGGCAATATAAATAGCTCGGCCAGAAGCTGAGGGAAGCAACGAGAGGAAGACAAGGATGAGACAGGCGAAGACAACAGAGGAGACGTTGGAAGAGGCCTCAAAAGTAGAGGAAATTATGAGGAAATAAATGGTAGATAAGAACAAATTATGATGGAATTTATCTTGTAAAGATGGTGATTATGATGAGAGAGATTATCAAGAGCAAGAAGGAGAAGATGAAGGGAGGGAACATTGCAAAGAAGCACTTTAAAGATGGTAAAGGTTGATAAACGAATCAGGCAGAGTAGAAGTTGCTACACAGGCAATTTATGAAGTGATCAACAGTAATTACTTCAGCACCTTCAGACTGTTACCAGTTTCAGAGTTGACAGTTGTGTTAGTTTATCTAGGCTGGTATGAGCCTTGTTCTTTCACAGAACCAAATAGGTCAAAATAGAAACATCGGTTACACTTTACTTGAAGGAATCTACATAACAGTCATGAACACTGTCATGGACATGTCATAAACATAAACAAGTCATACACGTTCATGACATAACGCTTCTTTTAGTGTCATTCGGTTTTGTCGTGACACTGTCATGTCACTCTTATGTTCAATTCAATTTTATTTATAGTATCAATTCATAACAAGTGTTATCTCGAGACACTTTACAGATAGAGTAGGTCTAGACCAGATAGAGTAGGTCTAGACCAGATAGAGTAGGTCTAGACCAGATGGAGTAGGTCTAGACCAGATAGAGTAGGTCTAGACCAGATAGAGCAGGTCTAGACCACACTCCAGAATTTACAAGGACCCAACAGTTCTAGTAGTTCCCTCCAGACCCAGACCCAGACCCAGGCCCAGACCCAGACCCAGGCTCTTGGTAGGCGGTGTCTGACGACCGGTTGGGGTTAAAATGAAGAGTGGCAATAACAGTCACAAAAAAATAGTAGTTTGTAGTAGTTCATGGCATAGCAGGGCACTGTGCGGCATTGATATAAAGTGTCAACAAAATGTTGATTTTTCAATTTTTTTTGGGACGGGAAGACAACACGAGGGTTAAACTGACCTGCAGCTTATTACTCCCACAAAATATATTAGACACACATTTCAGGGAACTATATATATACATATCTATCTATCTATCTATCTATCTATCTATCTATCTATCTATCTATCTATCTATCTATCTATCTATCTATCTATCTATCTATCTATCTATCTATATATATATATATATATCTATATATATATATCCAAACCAGGGCGCCTGGTTGTTCCTGTTTGAACTCTGGGAGCAGACAGTCGAGTGTTGGTCCAATCAGGTGCAGTAGCAGGAGGACTGCCTGTTTTCTTTGCTTGTCAGGGGTCACTGACGATAAATTGATACAGTAAGTGCTACAGGCAATCCCTTCAAGTGTCCAATGCGTGGAAGCGGGGCTAAAACAAAAACCCCACTGTGGACACGCATTTCCTCAGCAGCAGTCCATTTAATACTAACGGCGGAGTCATTCAAAACCGGAGCACTTTATATCATGACAAACAACTGAAGGCTCATAAAACAATGTGGAAGTAGAAGCACAGACGGCAGCGGAAATATATAATTATACAGTATGTGTCCGCAGGAGTCGGTGTTTTTCATTTGAAGTGTTTGAAACCTTTCATATTGGTTCATTTGACCAACTGACCTTTTCAACTAAGGCTGCGCCCAAACAACCTCAGCATGCACCTGGAAACATGTCTCTCTCTCTCTCTCTCTCTCTCTCTCTCTCTCTCTCTCTCTCTCCTTTTAAAAGAACTCTGTTGTGGCTTGATAGAGGTGAGAGTGTACTCTCAGACAACTACAGGAAATGACCCCCGGTCAAAAGACAAGGGATTATGGGTAAACCTCACTTCAACTCTCTCTCTCGCTCTCTCTCTCTCTCTCTCTCTCTCTCTCTTTCTTGCTCTCTTCCCACTGGGGTTGTGAGGACTCAAAGTGCACAACACCCTGACAGGAACAATCAGGCCTCTTCGTAAAAACTCTCAATGCTCCGTGTTTCACTCGGCCATAAGTGATGAATTTGGCGCAGGTCTCCATTTGTTGTCATGGAAACAGACAATAGCCTTGCACATTACATTAACACGCCTTTTACTGATGAGCTACTGGAAGCTTTTGCAACGGCAAAGAATACTGTTGTTTGTGTCTCTTGTAATGGATGACCGCGAACCACTTTTCTAATGAGCATGTGAAGGAAGATGTGGCTTCTTTTAGTACTTTGAGTACAATCCCAGTATCTGGGTAACCAGTTTGCTGTTATTGGTTTTGAACCTGCACATCATCTTTAAAAAAAAATAAAAAATAAAAAATAGCAAAGATGGGAAAACAGCTGAGCCTGAAGGGGAACATGTTATTTCTTGTATTTGTGGTGTGCTTTACCCAGCGGGCTTCTCATTTTACCTCCTGTGGTTTTTTCTAAAGTTCCTATAAATATGATAATGTGTCGAGGTCGAGTTGACAGCTGAAGTCACGTGGACCCACGAGATCTCAGAATTCACGTGGAATTGAACCACAAAAACAACAATTTGCTTTCCATCCAGAGGTGTAGAGGGAAACAACTCTGTGCTGTGTTTTCAAGGTGTAGTGCAGGGAAACATGATCCGCCGTGAGCACGTTGTATTTTATTTTGAAAATTAACCGGATGTTTTATTTGTTTCTGTGCTCGACTTCCCGTCCTGCACTATCTGCCGTGTGCTGAATTGGTGCTTCGGCATCCGGTAAGAAAAGACCCAACAATTCCAGTAATTAGTCAGTAATAGCAGGGCGTAGTAGGGCGTAACAGGGTGCCGGGGAGGACCACAATTTGATTTAGACGCCATCCTGATCCAAGGAAAACTGCGAGTCAAGAAAACATAAGGACTCTGGGGAAGAAGCTCCCCAGGGCTAGGTTAGTAACAAGCTTTTCTGGGACATGCATGCACACAAATGGAAAAGGAGAGAAGAGAGGAGCTCAGTGTGTCAAAGGAAGGAAGTCCCCCGGCAGTCTAAAACTGTAACAGCATAACTAAGAGCTGGTCCGAGGCCAACCTGAGCCAGTTCTATAAGGGTTGGTAGATGAATCGGGCGACTATAAAGAGAAGCAGAGAAGGGGTGCCGTGTCTGTAGCTATACACCCTCCCCCGTCGGTCTATGTGAACGCTGCGACTCCTCCCTCCCTAACTATAAGCTTTATCAAAGAGGAAGGTTTTAAGTTTACTCTTAAATATCGGGAGTAAAGCTTTCTATGCATGCATGGACCCTTTTCTTCTTGGATGTAGTTTATATGGGACTTTCTACGGCACGCATCCATGGAGCGCCAGGAAAGACCCTAAACACTTCATCATCACAGACATACTGAGGTCCAGCCTTGACCTCAACCTGGGCCTGTGTTTGGTCCCATGTCTTGTGTGTGTGTGTGTGTGTGTGTGTGTGTGTGTTGTTACCCTCCCTCCCAGCTTTCCTCTTTGTTGAATATATAAAAATAAAATTAAAAAAATGTGGTCACAGAAAAAGAAATCTAAGAGCAACAGGCAAACTAGCTTTAAAAGTGGATTGAATGAGCTGGTGTGGTTGATGTAGATTTCCAAAAGTTAAATAAATATTTAAAGAAACTTTAAAGTTTTTAAAATCTATGGATCTTAGGTTTCCCCTACCTGCCAGATTCCACTCTAATGCCTGCATGTATCCCATGTACACACACATGCACAACACAAAGGCCACAAAGCTCACAAACAAGCAGAGCAGCAGCTGGGCAGACACACACTCATGGAGTTGCCTACAGTGATGCATTTGCCTCTTTTTGCTGCTTCCCCGTGCATCCAAAGCCAAGTTTCACACGATTTTTCTCTCTGGCATCCATGGTTGGAAAAAGCCTGTCAAGGTGTGCAGCAACATAATGCAGCCTAAGCTTTCTGTCAGCCACTGTTCACTCTTTTCTCTCCTCTGTTTGTCTCTTTTGCCCCTCTCCTTATCTCCCGGTACCACTCTTCAGCTCGACTGTACCAAATCCATACTGCTCCATCGCAGTGCAACTTTGCCTCAGCTTCCGTTCCCAAACACTCAGACACTACATACAAGGCCTTTTTACCAAAACCTTTATTTTCCATGATATGTTTTTTTATAGTTTTCCTTTTGTTGTAATCGTTTTCTTTCATGTTCTTCTCCTGTGGGTGGAAAAGATTGTATTTCTGGATTGCCAACATCACAAACACAGATCAGTTGTTTCTGTATTCTTTGCACGTAGAACTCCAAAGGTCAAAGTCTCAACATCCAGACAATGGACTAAATAAATACGCTTTGGTTCCTAAAATATTCATCAGTGGACGAGTGCTGACTGCCAGACCGACTCTTTTTTCTAATCGTCTTGTTTCTTACTAAAACCTTTGCTTTTAATGCAGGACATTCTTCTGAATCTGATTGGACAAGGTCACATCTCACATATCTGTCCTTGCTCTGTTTCTGTGGAGGAGAAAACAGCAATTAAACAACAAAAACTGCACCTTCTAACATGTAACTGAGGTGTAAAATTACCTAGCAACCAAGATTTAGGTGAAAGTTACTGCGATGACACAAACTGACTCATCTGTGCTGCTCCTGGCCAGCTGGATTTAACTTTTACAGCCATGATTAACTCAACAACAAGCCTCAACAGGCTTTAGACTATATAATATATAGAATATACGGTGATATGTATATATAGTTGTGCTTTACGCAACAGCCGAGCTACGTCACATCTGCTTTACTTGCGATTAAAGCAGGTGTAATGTCTGATTTGAACCCAGACCACAATCTTTTTCTAAACTTATCCAAGTAGTTTCGTGCCTAAACATTAGGGTTGGGGGGGTAATACTTCTAGGTGCCGCTGCATCACCGCCTCTTTAGCTGGAGACTTTGCGTCTGCGTTTGTGGGCTCACAGTTTTATGTAAATAATGGTCTGGTCTCTCCCTCTTCCCTAGATAACATGCTCTCTCTGTTCCATTCCACATGCACTGAAATCCTAGACTCTATTGCCCCTCATCGGATTAAAGCTATTAAACCTAAGGCGGACTCCTGGCTAAATGACACCTCAAGGGCCTTTAGGCAACACTGCAGACAAGCTGAACGAAGATGGAAGAAAGACAATTTACACGTGTCACTGGGTGTATTAAGGGACAGTCTAGCCACATACCAGAATGCTGTGAAGGTGGCGAAGATGCAGCATCTCTCTTCTGTCATAGCTAGCAGTTGCCATGGACCTAGAGTGTTATTTAATACTATTAACTCTCATAAATCCATGCACCTCTGCTCCGACAGATGTGTCAATCAGTACATTCTGTTATTTTTATTGATAAAGTAGCATCTGTCAGGAAAATCACCAGTGCTTTTTACCTGCTTCTCCTACACACTCAGCTGTGTTTGACTGGCATTTAAGCCAGTTTCTCTGATGTTACTTAGTGAGGTAGTGCAACACATGAAACCTACCAACTGTCCCCTAGATATATCGGCGGGCCTATATTATCGGCCTGTATTAGGCATTTCCCAATACATCGGTATCAGTACTTATCATATTATTTTAGTAAAACTCATAACTACAAATAACTGTTAGGGAAATATGTTTGTTTTGTAACGCGTTTCTGGATTTTTCTTTTTTAAATATACAGTATATCGGCCAATATATCAGCATGTCGGATTTTTTAAATAATCAAATATTCGTAACGGTATCGGCCTTAAAAATCACTTATCTTTATCGGTCGAGCTCTAATTTGAATCTCTTTCTACGTGCCAATGATCTGTGCTCTGCCACACCACAGACAGCTTTTCATTCATATCCTCTATGTGTCAAAAACGCATGCCGTCTTGTCTGCTTGTGGAAAACACTTGCTCACAAGATGAAGCAGGTTCACAAGTTGTCAGAGGAAATAAGCAGCAGGTGTAAAAGGTTATGTTCTCTGTAAGAAGACAGAAGTAAGACGAGGTGTGATTTGGAGGAGTGAGGGGAACATTGGGCTGAGACGGACGTGACATGTTTCTCGAAGAGATTGGTTTTCAATCCCCTCCGGTAGTGACTATGCAGTACTGAATGGGATGGGAAGGTCACCCCTCCATTGGGAGACAAGAGGTAACAACGTCGAGGCCGCCTAAAGGCAATACACCATAGGAAAGGAGGAACTAAGCCCCCGGTAGGAGCTGATAGGCTGCTATAGACTCAATGAGAGATATACCCTGGGAGCACTGTGCAGTGTGGCCTTTCATGAAGATTACTTCCATTACAATTAGACACCAGGGCTCGCTCACTCGTTTTTTAGCATTTTAATCTGAAAGGTCCCCAAGTTCAAGGTCTTCAGCTGCAGATCCACGATTAAAGTAATGTATTTACTTAACACTCTGGGTTGTTTGCATTTCTTTAAACCAATCCCAATTGTCTTGGGCCCTCTAGGGACCTCCTCTCGTAATTATTAAATTATTCTGATGAATGAATATTTAAAATATATATATATCGGCCCGCTGATAGATCGGTCAGGCTCTAATGTGGAGGGTTTTTTTTTTAGCGGGGTGCAAATGTTCCACCGTCGCTGCTTCTGAAGCTCAGCGCCGCTCGAGATGATTGTGATTGGTTTAAAGAAATGCAAACAATAAGAGCGATATTGTTGTTTTTTTTCTCTGACACACAGACACTTAGAGAGGTTGAAACTTGACAATCTGATCTGTTTTGTGCAATAACACTGGCTTGAAATGTGTGCAATACTCTGCTGCTACTATTATTATATTTCACTGTTCACCATTACAACTCCTTAATTATGTAAATATCGTATCATAACATTCCTTTAACTATGTAAATACCGTACATAGCCACACTCCTTATATTTCTGTATTTATATTTCTACTTTACCTTTGGGGATCAATAAAGTATTTCTGATTTTGATTTCTGATTCCTCCTATCCCAGAATGCATCTGTGGTGCAGTCCTTTGCTCCACAGCGCTGGGGAGAGAGTCTGGCAGTGTACACACAATACAGTACTGCACTGTACAGACTTTTACTTTAAAGTACTTTAAGTACATTTTGTTGATTTTACTCAAGTGAAGTTTTGAATGCAGAAATTTGCCTTAATTAAAGAATCTGAATACTTCCTCCACCAGTGGTCTACCCAAACCAGGACATGACAAGTGTCACTGAGTCTACTTCTCTGTGTGATCCACTGTTGCATGGTCTTTTATCCCATCCTGTTTGATTATTTCCTCAGTGTGTCATACTAAATTACTAGCATAACAAATTCAACACATTACCTTGATTCATGTTCCTATTCTCAGTCCATAATCCAGTGCAGCTTCAGGCTGGGAGGTTAATGAGATGTCACAGAAACCTTTTCACCCCGCTACTCAGATGCCACAAGATGGTCTCATAGGATATGAAATATTCAGCCACGCTTGGAAAGGGACTAGCTTCTGAGAGCCATGAAGTGCTTATGTCTTTTGTTTAAAACATGATATTAGTTTAACATACCTTAGTTTTATTTTTACAGTGATGTTAAGAGGAATAACTGGAGTGTTGGTTGTGTTTGAACAAGCTAAAAGAGAAGACAAAATCCTGCATAATTTCTGTATTCATAGTCATAATAATTCAGTCTTGATCTCACTGTTCTTCTGCTTCATGCCTGTCTGATTTGTGAGCCGTCACGGCAACACAGTCACTCAGCGTTATGTATACGAGACTAACTCACATGTGCTCTGCCTGGCAATAGATGACTCTGAACTCCCACTGCTCCTCATTAGCATGGACTTCATTAGGCAGCTAATACCTGTTGTCCGTGTTGGAAGGGGTGATATTGTGGGGGTCAGTAGCCATTAGCCAGTCTGTCCTCTGGAGCTTTGTCCGGCTCTGAACCCCATCCAGGAGAAGACGGGCGTTTCTATGACAAAGTGTATCTTTCATTACCCAACAGACTGAGTTCAGCAAGTCATTAAGTGCAGCTTTGCAGAAATGATGCGAGGTGAGTTTCTGTGGTGAGGCGAGTGAAAGTTACATGAGAGGCAGAGGAGAGAGAGAGGATCATAGAAGTGTATAATAACAAAGGAAGAACGTATAGAGAGCCTTAGTGATCCAGATGAAGGGGATGCATAGGGGAGGAGTATAGCTTAGGGAGAAAAGTATCTGATGTTGCTTTATATATGCTTGTTGTGTATGTGTTTGCATATATTAAGTCTGTATTACACACTGCTGTCCCTTTTCCACTCTGAAAGACTGTGTGTGTGTGTGTGTGTGTGTGTGTGTGTGTGTGTGTGTGTGTGTGTGTGTGTGTGTGTGTGTGTGTTGCCAAGGCTCCTGTTTATCCTGGCACTTCATTTAGGTCCTCAGTGAGAATAGCGCGCACACACACAACGCTGACGAGTGGACTTGCCCCACTCCCAAGTCCAATTAACGGCTACAGTCGCATCAGCATGCCCCTTGTGTTTGGTCAAAATTAAATTACCAGCAAACTTTTTAATCAAATTCCACCACCATCCCCTGAGGGGTGATTGGTTCTCTGCACTGTACTGTTTGGTGCCGCGATGTCCGTCTCCTCCAATAGGCAGCTGAGATTCAGCTTGAAGCTGTGAAGCATGGGTTCATGTCTTGCTTTTTTTATGAGCGGAAGAAAAATGATCCTTCAGCATTTCCTGCTGTTTGTTAAATTACAGCGAGCAACACAATCAAAACCACAGTCTGTCTGGTGTAAAGCAAACTGCTGAGTGACTTTTTTTGCGTTGTCATAATATTTTACAGAAAATGTCTGTAAAAACACCTCGTTACAGATATAGCATCTGCATTAGGATATCAAAGCAACCCATTCCAGCAAAATCTTACATTGGAGCCTTTTGTCAAAACAAAATAAAAAAAATGCATTTAAAGACGCTCCTGATAAAACATTACAATGGCTTCTGAGCCTTTCTGTCTGTGAATCTCTTATTAGACGGTCTTAGAGGCCCAATCCAGGAGCCTCATAGACGTATCTCATCGCATTTGAGGTGGATGTAGCTCATTCTGTAGGGAGTTGGGTTGGGAACTGGAGGGTTGCTGGTTCAAGGCCCCATATGGATGAAAGTATGGTGGTGGACTGGTAGTTGGAGAGGTGCTAGTTCACCTCCTGGGCTGCCGAGGTGCACCGAACCCCCAACTGCTTGGAGCGCCTGTCCAACGACAGCTGCAGCCCCCTCACTATGACATCTCTCTAATAGTGCATGTATAGGTACTGAGTAGGGCTGTGCAATATATTGATTATTATCAAAATTCTATGAATCTAGATATCGTCTTAGACTTTGGATATTGTAATAAGGCATACATGTTGTCTTTTCTTGGTTTTAAAGGCTCAATTACAGTAAAGTCATGTAGTTCTCTTAAAGTACCAGACTGTTTTAGCTGTTCTATTATTTGCTTTTACCCACATAGTCATTATATCCACAAATGTCATTGTGAAAATATTTTGTGAAAGCATCAATTTTCAACCCTACAATATTGTTGCTAAATCGATATCAAGGTATTTGGTCAAGAATATCGTTATATCTGATTTTCTCCATATCGCCACAAAATGGGGTCCCCCTCTTGTGGAAAGTGGAAAATAATTTTAAAAAGATGAAGAGATGAACTTAAGTCTAAATTTATAATTTTTGGTAATCATGCAACAATTTTACAGAGAAAACTTATGATAAATGACATTGAAATTGAAAGAGTAAAAGAACTTACATTTTTGGGAGTAATATATATATATAGGCTAATATAATATATTAATTATATATATATATATATATATATATATTAATTACATGTTACTACTAATAAAACATTGTAATTTCCCTTGTGGGATTAATAAAGTAAAAATTATTTATTATGATTACTGTAATGGCTCATTTCACAGTTAACCTCCAGAATCCTTTAATGAAACTTCTTTATAAATGTCACTGAGAGTCTCCACTCTTTATATCCGTGCGTTACAGCAGAGCTTTGTACATCAGTTTGATCTGAAACCTTCCATCCATCTCTTCACGGAAGCAGACAGCTCTCGCGTGGATGTTTACAGTTATTATGACACAACTGGCAAAAGTGAGACTGCTTCTCTTAAAGGAGAAGTCCGGTCAATTCCAACATGTAGGTCTGTTGTTTGTAAAGGTGGAGGTCTGTCAGTAGAGAGAAAAATGAAACCAATCGGTGCTGTCTACACCGTGTTATCCTCCTGCTAGAGTTAGCATCAACAGGCTTAAACAGGGCAAGTTTTAAACGTGTTTGTAGCCTCTAAACATGTTCAAAATGTCATTAAAAGTGCCCCCCCCCACGTGTAGTGATCCTTCTGAGTGAACACAGTGAATCTGACTGCTGTAGATGTGAAAGAAATGCATGAAAGTTGTGCTAATTCAGCTGTGTTTAGTTCCTGTGTTGAGAGGCAGTTAGAGAGCTTAGGGAGCGTCTACAAACTACAACACAGAAAAGAGATAAAACAAAAATATATAGGCTATCAATTTAATGATTAAATAAGGTAGTGTCTCCAAACTTACCTCAATTATATATAGTCTCCTGCTAGTTGTACTACAGTACTTAATTAAAAAAATATGAAAATATGTTTGTATCTCTTTACTGTGTTGTAGTTTGTAGACGGTCCCTAAACCCTCCTTGCAGTATCAATACAGAAACTAAACCCAGCTGAATTAGTACAACTTTCATGCATCATCATTTAACAAGCTGACATCAGAATATTTCAGAGAACAACTAATCGATTCATCTTGGCAGAGCTGCTTTATATGTTTTGCTGTGGCTATGTTGTGTTTTGAACCAATTATCCCAACTATAAAAAAGAGGCTTATCACATGGCTGTGAACTGAAGCACCAGAACTAAACTAAAGTGAGTTATGCGTGCTCTGCAGCTGGTGACAACACAACACCTGTGTGTCAACGCCAATAACGAGGTATACATTGATTCATTATTAGACCTGTTTTTCCTGTGGGGGAAAAAGCACAAGTGGCTTTTAAGAGAAAATACAAGCCTGTGTGCAACAAAGAATTTCTTAATATAGGACTCTCCATCATAACCCACTCAAGGCACATTAGTTCTACCTGCCACCGCCAGCTTAACAAGAAAAACACATGTAGCAGTTTACTGAAAAAAACAACTAAAGAGGGAGTAGTCATTCATATATTTTTATTGTATTTCTCTCGTCAAAACATTCTTTGAGGGAGTCACATACTCCACATGCAATAAGGACTACTATCTAGAGACATAATTACCGAATGGTTATACAATGAAGGACTGTGGCTAAAACCAATGCTAAGATTGTGAAAGACTTTTAAAAAAAAAATCTGAATGGATACAAATCTGTGGAAATGAATCCATTGAATAATGATTGTAATTGGTATTCATAGAGTCTGTGCAGAACCCTAAACTAGTCAGCAATACCTTTCTAACTTTAGACGTTGTAAGAGTAACATAAGCAGCCACTCTTGGTGTAAACCTATTGGACATTGGATTAGTTCTGTGGGGGTTTGGTATTGAAGCAACTAATCTGTATTTTTATGTGTGCTTTAGCTGCTCTGTCAACAGAAAATAGACCCCATCAGCAAACAAATTTCAGGCTGCTGTTTTCCAGAAAGTCCGGCTCTTTCTTTCCTCTGTACGCCATCAATCATGTGTGTCTGAGAGTGGAGGGGAAATGGACTGGCACCTCACCTCGGAAACCTTTTGATTAGCCATTTTCCTTCTAATGCCACGTGGGCCTACGCTGGCCAAACCTCATGACAGACAACCCATTAAGGAATATAACGACTTGCCCACTCTGCTCTGCTTTTCCTGCCTGCCCTCCCCCTCCTCCACAGTCTCAACCTCCCCCCCCCCCATCGCTCTCTCTTTCTCAATGCACTGATTAATTTCCAAACTAACTTGTTTATCGTCCATTTCTGCTTTTCAGCTGAAGTGGCTGGCACAATAGATCCTTTTCCTCCCCACACGACTGACTTCGCTTTGACTTTGAAAATGGACAGGAATTATTCATCGGCTGTCTTCCTCTACTTTACATTTGCTCAGAGAGGAGAAGCACAGTCTCCTCAGTCTCTTTATTTCTTTGTCCTCTTCTCCCTCAGTCATTTTGCACTTCAAGCTATCTTGACCTCTCTCAAGGGGGCTGATGATGCAGAGGAGGGAGCCGGTGTGACCTCCGAGTAAGAGGGAACGCCAGTCTGTTGATTCCTAAAGGATCCTTTAAAGCCAGTCTGCTCTATAGGAAGGCACATAGTCTGACTCAGAGCATACTCGGGGTTTAGAATAAGATGACACTTCACCAATCCTTCATGGAGGAACCGTCCTCCAGGAAAAATACCAAGAGGATCCAGCAATGGAAATAGCATAAAGCAAAGAATGGGCAAGAATATGAAATGACTGCTATAGTGAAGATATCACAGTATGCAAAAAAACAGACAAGAAAACAACTGATGTAGAATGTGTGTATTTGATTAGCATGTTTGGAAAAAGGTGGAAAACGGTCTAATACTGACCTAAATGCTAACATGCTCACAATGGATGTCCCTCTTTTTTTGGCCGGCTGTCCATTCCCTTCTAAGGACTATGGTTACCTGGTCCTCAGATCTCTGCAGGGTAAATCCAGACAGCTAGCTAGACTATCTGTCCAATCTGAGTTTTCTGACTATAGAAGGTATATAATGTTACCCATCTTAGATTAGCGTGTTAGCATGCTGACATTTGCTCATTAGATGTAAACACAAAGTACAGCTAAGGCTGATAGAATGTCTAAAGCTTTTGAGCCCACTACAGGCGTATTTGTTTCGCAACATGCACGTAAAAGCATGGCAACGTATGTACAAACAGGCCGCACTGAGGTAAAAGCGCAGACTGCCTGTCGCGGGAACTGAAAATGGCAACTAGTGCTTTTCTGTGTCATGCATATGCATTCATGGAAGGGTGAAGGGGATAGTGGGAGTTTCCCATAAAGAAATGGGAGGGGAAGCGTAAAATGCGCCTAATTATGTATTCTAATGTATGTTCTTATGTATGTAAACCAGCCGCAAGCGGGTTTCCTCACCTCCTGGTGAAATGGCAGCAGTAATCCGAGCAAGACGAAGACGTAGGCCACGGAGACGAGCTGAAAGGATTTTTTCACACTTTTTCAGTTCAAAGATTAAGCAGCCGTGTAATATTACTGTATGTGTGTAATGTTACTGGAAGAAATCAAAGATGACATTGTCTCTCCGACTCAGCGCTCACCTTCCATTCCAGCAGTTGTTAAACTCCTCGCTACATTACATAAAAACAAACAACACTGGCATCAGGATCATTTCAAACAGTCATAGCATCAGCAGTGGGAACATCGCAGTCTGCACTCATAGTCAAGTACATAACTAAGTACATAGCTTTGCTACAGCGCGCATACATTTCCCCACCACTACTGGCGAAATAGCACACATCAAGCAGGATTTCTTTGACATCGGCCATTCAATTGCGCTTTGAAATGTGTGAAATGTACGGTATAATGGGCGGAGAAAGGCGCTGATTACCCGAACTGGAGGTGTGGTAAATACGACGTAATCAGAATCAGCTTTATTTTGCCAATGCGCATACTCATACAAAACAAACAATATATACACACTACACAGGTTGAGACAATAGTGCAATGAAGAGTGAAAAGTATGCAAGAGTAAATTATAACTATGATAGTTATTATTTTAATTATAAAGCATAGTGCAAAGGATACTGGAATAAATAGTAGTATGTTATTAAATAAGTATTATGTGAACAGTATGAACAGCTGTGAAATAGAGAATGATGAATGAATAATAAGTGGAACCAGTAAACAGACTGATTAGAGACAGTGTTGCTGGGTTATTGTACAGGAATTGAACCTGGCACTGTGAGTAAGCTGATGTATCACAGCGTGCGCTTTCTGCAGGTTGGCCATGGTGCTGATAGCATTCACAAATGTACGTACATCTGGCCCTGAGATCTTTACCTCAGGAGTTGTCCGAGACTACAGCAGAGCTAAAAGACAGTGAATTTTGGCTTACCTTTTCGGCTCGGTTTGCTAGAGGTGTAAGAAGGCGCCGTGTTTTGCAGCTTCATAATGTGATGTGTCAGTATAATCCGCTCCAAGTGACCAAGAAACTTAAAACTTCGTAACTGTCTTCACTGAGTTTGATGAAGACAGGATCAAGATCATCAACATCCTATGGGTGACTCTCGTGCTGTAACGTCCTAGAATGATGGTTGACCTCTGACCCCAGCCAAATGGTGCCATCAGCTGTCTGATGTGCACCTCTCACCTTTTTGTATTTATCAGTGGGTCGGTGGGAGGACAGCCACCTGCCGAGAGCCATTAGACCTGAACTCAGATGGATGCCCCACGTTTGCGTCATTAAAATGCAATTAGGACACAAGAAAACAAGTGCAACACTCACGAACAAAGGAACATTAGTGATTAAGTGAAAGGTTAAGGCATGAAATGCATCATTGTACAGCAAAGATGTTAACCGCCACTAATGAAAGTTTTAGTCTTAAAATAGCAATATGAAAAGTGCAGAGCTAAGAAGTCAGTAAAGACTTTATCCAGAGGTCTTAAAATGGCTGTTCTATGCGTTGATTAACGCAGTGTTGACTTTTCCGGACATGAAATGGCCTCCTTTAAAGGGAAATCTGGAAAAACTCAATCACCTAGGTGCACAAACCGATGTGGTCAGTGTCACAGTAAACTGACACTTTATTCCACGCCTGTGAGCAGTAAATTGTGTCATCCATCTGGCCTGTCCTCCATCACCGCCCTCCCCCTCATCGACCCACGTCCCATAAAGCCTGAACTATGCTGCCACTAATTACAATTATTAATTGGACATAGGAAATCAATAGCTCTGAATTAAACACAAGCGTGCATGTATGGATATGGGTCAGCCGTCGCCTAATAACATAGTTTTCCACTGACACAGACTGATCTCATGAAGTGGCGTATGTGTGACACGCCAATTCGTATGCCATCATATATCACCACTGTTTGGCCTCTGTTGACTTACATTACCCTGTGATTGCTTGTGAATTTACGCCATTGCGAGTAGTATGAAAGTATGAAAGCCGCGTATGGAGGCTGGTCGCGGTGGTGGACTGGACTTTCACCCAGGAGACCGGGGATTGCGTCCCATGTGTTATGGCTCCTAAACCCAAACCGCTGCTTTCTTTTTTCACTAAAACCAACCCTGTTCTTCTATTCCTTAACTCAACCGTCATTCTTTTAGTAAGTCCAACCCATTTTCCTAAACCTAACCCAGCCCACGTGTGACGTATCCTAAGCTCAATTGTTGCTTCCCAATAACACGCCACATGGCATGTATTTTTACGTCTGTATACAGCGTAGACATACATACGGATGGCTCTAAATGCGTACAGATAAAACGCCACTTGGCTTAAGAAAGTGGGCGTGTATGTTTACGCAAAGTCGTGACATTCACGTTGACTGACAGGCTGTTTCAACCCGTGAAAAGTCGACACACTATCGGCGACTTTCATCAGTTTGTTTCTGGGTTGAGAGTGGCTTACTACAGAAAAACACCCAGCCTCACTGCTTCTTTTTAAAAGTATTGTTTACTCATTTGTCAAGAGAGTGGCTGTCTGACAGTGTGCTGATGAAAATAGTTTTACTCATGCAAGCAGTGGGGCCTTAAATCAAGTGGTGCATTGCTGGGCGATACCTGGGTGCTATTGGAAATATCAATGTTCTGTGCTTCATGACTGTATGCTTTCCAGAAGTACAGCTCGTCCCCGTTGACCTTTCTCAATGAGCGTGTTTCAGTTAAAAAAGCAGTCTGGGTGTGATTTTGCTACGCCTTAAAGTAGTTGAAATGTTTTTTCATACAACTAAAACCCATTTCCTCCGATAGAATAATGTGTGAAGCGATGGATTGTTTTAAAAGCCCTTACTTTGCTGTTCAGCTGTGTGGACGACTCCCTCCCTTCTGCTGCTTAGTGAAGTAATCGTCTTTGTGTTTATCGAAGCAACAGGAGAAATTTGTTTGGAATAAATATAAGAGAGTAGTATTTAATAATAGATTATATTGAGCCAGCCAGCCAGTGGCTGCGGTAAATGCAAACCACCAAAGCAGCAACAGCTTATCACCGAAGGTTTCGTCAAAGTCATGAAAAACAAGAATGCGGCAGATTGCCCCCGTCTCATAGCTTTTTGACAAAGATGCCATAGAATTAAAAATGAATGGAGTGTGTGTGTGTGCGCGCGTGTGTGTGTGTGAAAGTTATTGGCTTTTGCCCAACAGACGCTGTGAATGCAGCCGAGAAGGCGTTTTCATTGGCTGACAGCCGCAACGATCCAGCGTCTTGACTGGGTGAGATGTTGAAGGCGAGCGCGCTGACAGATACAGAACAACTTTGTAATCATTTCTTCATCCGTGCCACTAATCGTTTAGTGGTTCTCAGATAATTTTGGTGCTTTCTTTGCCATCCGCAGTTGTGCATGAAGCTAATAATACACTTGATGATATACTTGTCCTGGCTGAAGTGTCTGGATGTTCATTTGTTTAAGTTGTGTTTGAACTTTTAACTATAAACTATAAACCCTTAGAAAGTATGATGTCTTGTGCTAGATGTCTGGGATCAGAGTAAACAAAAATAAAACAATATAACTATTTAAATACTTTTCCAGTAAAGCGTTTATCTAAAACGTTAGTTGTGCCATTTCCATACTATCCATATTTGTAAAAGAGAATCTATGCATTATTTATTACATTTACTGTCATTTCGGTTTCATGATTGGTATACTGTATGTAGCAGCAAAGTAACACAGTCAGGAAAGTGTGGTTGCCGCTGCCAAACATAGCCAAAGAAGAAGAAGATAGCCTCTGATTGGTTGACACACTTGGTCCAAGGAATTCAGGATGTCAAGATGACGATAGCTAACAGTAATACGCTTTCCATTTAAAAAGATGAATCAATAACTGTTAAGTTAGGGATTTATTGCCGTTATGTTGGTTCCAGGCTGGATTGCAAAGCTTCTGGGAGGCATACAATTGCGCTGAAAATTATTTACAGTGTATTGATCTTGAGATATTGAATGACTTAAAAGGTATGGTCGACGATGTTGTATACGACCGCCAAGCTCAGATGCTGCCTGTAAACCCTTTATGAAAGCTGTCCTGTCAGAAAAGGAAATGAAAATGTGTACATTTATGGGAGAGCCTCCAATTCTACAATAAGCTAACACACACCCTCTACAAGGCATGCTCATGTATATTTGCTCGTAAGATTGACTTTTCCCTCCATGCCTCTCTTAGGGATGCACCGATGCAACTTTTTCAGTCCTGATACCGATGCCTGGCCTTTGTGTCTCTGTTGATACCCGATACCGCTGCCTGGAATTAATTATAAAAATAAAACCTTCCTTCCACCATGTGAAAGAGACTAAAGGCACTAGACTTTCCTAGCTAAACATTACTTTCCTAACTAAGACAAAATAACATAGATGTAGTGTATTGAAGTTGCATGGTGCTTTTGGATGTGCTTTATTAAATTGGTAGTATTGTTCTTTGCAGTACTACCACCACCCCTCGAAACAGGTACTTTGCAGACATCGCAAACAGGCGACGAACTAGTTGGCATGGCAAGTATGACATATCTCCACACGGCCAACTCTTTGGCTCGCTCCATGTTGCTCGACGGTTTACTCGACTGTTCCAGCTGCGACGGAGAAAAGAAAAAAAGAACTGGATCGGCCCGAGGATCTGTTAATTTTTCCTATCCCCGATCCAGCTTTTGTCAATATCAGGGCAGATATCCGATCTTAATATTGGATCGGTGCTTCCCTAGCCTCTCTCTCTGTTCTCCAGCTATGCATGACCCTAATATGTCCAGGTGAACACTAATAAACCCTCGCTGTAGCTCACAGTCCGGCCCCCACAGACCTACAGGTTGAATAGCAGGGCAGAACCAAGACAAATGAGTTTGTTGGCTGCTTCATAGATCAACAGATGGCCCACTGGCAGTGGAAGTGCTGCTGTGTTTTCGGCCACTCAGCACTATCCCTCTGCCTCCCTTATTGGCAGCGTATTCCCCTGTCGTTCCTGTCCGATCAGGATGCTCGTCCATCACCCTCTCACCTCGGCGCATGCATCCTTTTTATGGGGAAACTAATTCTCTCATCATATTGGGGCCGATGTGATCATGTCACAGACTTTGATGGTAAATCTTAGTTTGTAAGATGAGTGGTTTAGTGTCAGCGTCTCTAAACGATATCTGTGCTGTTCTTCAGCAGGAGAGTGTGTGTGTGGTTCACATTTACTTTGAATTCTCTAAATAAGCAAATAAAAAACACATTTTATGTGTAAAAGGCCCTCTAGTTGGCTTTTGGAAGTCAACAATCAATGTTATCCTCAGAGTGTTTTCTCTTTTTTTATCTGCTCTTGTGAATAGAAACTTTTCCATTTGGTAACTTAGCTTTTTTAATTTCACAATCTCTTGAACCTTGTGGCCCACCCTGTGACTGTATTGAAAGGTTTGATTAATGTAAAACACTCGGCATGCCGATGTGAGTGGTAGTGTAGGGCAGGAGAGATATTTTCAATATTAATATGCTGGAGAGATTTTGTTTGAAACAGTGGATTAGTTCTCGGCTTTGTGTTTGTGCGAGAAGGTAGGTGGGTGGGTGGGTGGGTAGGTAGGTAGGTAGGTGGGTGGGTTGGTGGGTGGGTTGGTGGGTAGGTAGGTAGGTAGGTGGGTGGGTGGGTAGGTAGGTGGGTGGGTGGGTGGGTAGGTAGGTAGGTAGGTGGGTGGGTGGGTAGGTAGGTAGGTGGGTGGGTGGGTGGGTGGGTAGGTAGGTAGGTAGGTGGGTGGGTTGGTGGGTGGGTAGGTAGGTAGGTAGGTAGGTGGGAGGGTGGGTGGGTAGGTAGGTAGGTAGGTAGGTAGGTAGGCAGGTAGGCAGGTAGGTAGGTGGGAGGGTGGGTGGGTAGGTAGGTGGGTAGGTAGGTAGGTAGGCAGGTAGGTAGGTGGGAGGGTGGGTGGGTAGGTAGGTGGGTAGGTAGGTAGGTAGGTAGGCAGGTAGGTAGGTGGGTGGGTAGGTAGGTAGGTAGGTAGGTAGGTGCAGGTAGGCAGGTAGGTAGGTGGGAGGGTGGGTGGGTAGGTAGGTGGGTAGGTAGGTAGGCAGGTAGGTAGGTGGGAGGGTGGGTGGGTAGGTAGGTGGGTAGGTAGGTAGGTAGGTAGGCAGGTAGGTAGGTGGGAGGGTGGGTGGGTAGGTAGGTGGGTAGGTAGGTAGGTAGGCAGGTAGGTAGGTGGGAGGGTGGGTGGGTAGGTAGGTGGGTAGGTAGGTAGGTAGGCAGGTAGGTAGGTGGGAGGGTGGGTGGGTAGGTAGGTGGGTAGGTAGGTAGGTAGGCAGGTAGGTAGGTGGGAGGGTGGGTGGGTAGGTAGGTGGGTAGGTAGGTAGGTAGGCAGGTAGGTAGGTGGGAGGGTGGGTGGGTAGGTAGGTGGGTAGGTAGGTAGGTAGGCAGGTGGGTGGGTGGGAGGGTGGGTAGGTGTGTAGGTAGGTAGGTAGGCGGGTAGGTAGGTAGGTAGGCAGGTGGGTGGGTGGGTAGGTAGGTAGGTAGGCGGGTAGGTAGGTAGGTAGGTAGGCAGGTGGGTGGGTGGGTAGGTAGGCAGGTAGGTGGGTGGGTTTAGTTAGGTGAAGCAGGACATTGCTAAAAACATCCTCCGTAGAATTTGCTGGATGAATAATTGTATAGATGAATAATAATAAGACTTAACACGTTCAACTCACCTTGAAACTTAGAAGACTGGGTGCTGGATCCTAAATGTGGATGATAATAATAATAATAATAATAATAATAATAATAATAATAATAATAATAATAATAATAATAATAATGATATATAAAGGTGCTTTGGACAGCACTCCAAATAGTTTAGGAAAATAGATCTCTGCACACTCAAATGATCATAGCCCTAGAAATGCAGATAGATATATTTATGTTCAGGCCACACATTGTAGCACATGTTATGTTATGAAACAACGCAGCCCACTGACGTCCATCTGATAATGACTAATAAATGATTATTATATTTGCATATCTTTAGCTGTGTCATGGCAAAGCAGTTCAGTGAAAGCCGTAAGGTTTTTATTTTATTGTTTTTACGAATGGCTGGAGAGACACGAGAGATCAGCATTTAAAGTAGGCCCAGCACAAGATTTAATGACGACATCAATCAGCCGTGCCAAGCAGTATTGTATGGACGTTTCATGCTGCTGCCTAATCAAATCGTGCACTTTCCAGTTGAATTTTGTTGGAAAATGATTTCTCTTCAAGATTTAGCTCTAATAATGTGGTTAGCACTGAATGTATTATAACTTTATTACGCTGAATGTATACACCTTTGACTTGTTACAGTGCAACAGCAGCACTTTCTCCAGAATATGTCAAATCAATAAATAGGTTGCACCTACTTCAAATATACACATCGACGTTACGTGTTGACATGGATTCATATTAAGAATCAAAAGACTGTTTGTGTGTTTATCATTATCAGTGCTTTGGGCTGATAATGCACTTAAAGGGGTAGTTCAGATGTTTTGTTCAGTGTAGTTGTCTGAGCTACGTCTCCATAGTCAGTGTGTCAGCTACAGTAGATGGCTGTCGGCACGACAACAGTTTGGAGAAGCAGGCTGGACAACACATTATGTAATAAAACATCAACATGTAATACATGTATACCTAATTATGTAATAACACCCCAAATATATAATAATCTGCCCCATTTTGGGATAAAAACTCTTAACACAAAATGTTTAGTGATGAAAGTTAAAACGAATATTATATATTTAAAATTCATTTTGAGTCACTGTGATTCATAAAACATGACATGAAGGTTATAAGATAGAAACCAAGGCATCCATTTTGGTTGGTTATTATGTAGTGCACCATATTACTTATTACACGGGAGCAGCAACTAAACATACTTTAGATACCTAAAAACATCTATATCAGTTTTAATTGTATGCTATATTTAGATCATTTTCTCTTGAGTGGAGAATTAACAAAAGAGCACACATCACACCTGTTTTAGCGGCACTCCACTGGTTACCAGTCCAGTATAGAATTCAATTTAAAATTCTGGTTTTAACTTTTAGAGCTCTGCATGGCCAAGTTCCTTACTACATCTCTGAGTTTATACAGCTTCATACTCCGATCCGTAGTTTGAGGTCATCGGGTCAGAGACTGTTAGTTGTTCCCCTCACTCGTTTTAAATCCAGAGGGGATCATGGCACCTAGGCTGTGGGATGCATTGCCTACATTTCTACGTTGTATGAATTCTGTTGATTCTTTTAAAAAGCAACTAAAGACGCTGCTATTCAAACAGGCTTTTAGTTAGACGTGGGGTTTTTATGGTTTTTGTTTTTATGTTTTCCATTTGTTTTTAAAGTGTCTTATGCATTGTATTGTACTTTGTTGGTATTGTATTACATTTTACTGTGAAGCACTTTGTGATTTTTTATCTGTGAAAGGTGCTATACAAATAAACCTTACTTACTTACTCTGCTTACTTACTAGTCAGCCTTTTACGATGGTGAACTGACGCCGTTCTCTCTGCTCTGTTCAAAGCCACCAGACTCCTTAAACAAAAAGACAATTTTACCTCGCGGAACACGGGAGTTGCTGCTCTACCCCTGCGTCCAACGATTAGTTTGTCATCTGATCTATTCCTTCAAGATTTCAGATGGAGCTTCCCACAAACTCAACCTTCAGTTTGCATGAAGAAAAAGCTAATTTCTTGGCCGCCTGTAAACATAACCAGGTTTCTGCTGGGCTTTTTACATCTGAGCATGTGCAGGACAAATACACCAAGAACATTTTACAGCGCTGCATGATAAAGGTAACGGTCCCTGAATTGAACCTGAAACTAAATAGGCTTTAGAAGTCTAAATTAGTCTGTTTTCACAACTGAACTTTGAGTTGGCTTGTAATATCCACATTTTGCATTGTAAGGAAAAACTGTGCTACTGGGCAACGTCTGGTGTCACTGAAATACATCTAAATTAAGTTGTCTATGGTTCCAAAAGGAGGTAAATAAGAGGAGTGACCTGGAAATGAAATAGGAGGAGAGACGTGATTTCAGACCTGTCTGATTTACTTTGCAGCCTTATCTCTTCAGGTAATCTCAGGTGCATGTGAACCTTCAGATCAGCTCTGCAGCACCTGTAGGATAGGAAGGGAAGAGCAGCAGCTGTCCAGATCGGGAGCTTTTAGATACATTTTTCCACAAATACGGCTCATTATCATCATTGAGTGTGCAGAGATCTATAAGTCAGCTTCATCACGTGTCAACTGGTTTAAAAAACAAAAAAAGAAGAAATACTGGTTTTAGTTATTTATGACCCTCCCAAACCAAGTGAATTCATCATGACTGACCACTGCAAAGCTTCATTACTTCTGTCTCTCTGAAACTACGATAGTCACACATGAGAATATTTTTTGTATTTACTTGATTTTAGCTTCAGTGAGTTTACTTGGTGCTTCGCTAATGGTATCATGGCGTCCACCATGAAGCGCCATTTCCCCGCTTCTCAGTTATTGTCTGTGTGAACAGCCGTGCAATGCATTCTGGTTGCATTGCAGGGACTTTGAAGGAGGGCAGCGTCGAGATGCCTGCTCGTCAAAGTTGAATCCAGGCTGCTTCATACGAATGAGGAGCGAGCAGCTCGACTTGTTGCCTCTCCAAACCTTGCAAAAATTGTTTAAAGTGACCGATGTCGATCTGAAATGAAGACGGATTCAGCAGCTGCAGCTTATTTCTCATATAAAATGTTTTCAGAAAAACATTTCGGAAAATAAGAGAACATTTCCACACAAGCCGCCATGTTGCTTTGGGGTGTCAATATTCACAGGTGTCACGATTCGAATATGATCATCCTGTCAATGATTTGAATCGAAACCATGATGCATCACCTCCTCAGTATTATATATTACTATACATTTTTTACATCAACAAATTCAAGCAGTCCGATATATATGAACTCCCCTTTTTAGTATCTGTTCTTAACCTTTGTATTGTCTTTCTGTCAATTATGCAACTTTTTGTTTTTCTGGGTCAAGATTTTAGTTCTTTTTTTGAGATTTACCATTTTTCCCGGCCTTATTGTTGTTTTTTCAGGTGTTTTGTCACTTTTAAGAGGTTTTGTAGATTTCTTTCAGCGCTTTATTGATGTTTTGGTCAATGTTTTTTGCTTTTTACTTAATTTCTGACACTATTTTCAACGTTCTTTTGTCATTTTTTTCAAATGCTGTAAAATTTAATAAAGCACCCAAATTCAATGACGATAGAAACTTTTTGAAAATGGGTCAGATTTTACCAAAAGACAACAGGAGGGTTAAAAAAGACACTTCCTGAATGTAGCGTTGTCTAACCACAGCAGACAACAGATGAAAGGCAAAACAACAACAAAAATCAACAAATAACATCATAAGGCAATAATCTATTACAATCTGTCACTGCGTTGATGCAGAATCGTCCATGTCCTTGATTAATTTCAACGCCCCTAATGTTAGTCTGTTTTAAAACAACGGAGCAGACAGCCCCATGTGAGGCGTTCGTCCAATCAGGTGCAGCCATTATGGTTGTAGGAGGGTGTAGCCTGTTATGTCAGTGGTCAATGAAGAGAAAGTTTATAACCAAATACTACAACTACTACTTGCACAATTTTCACCTCACAGTGTTTTACTTGGCTACCACTGCCCAGCATTTCCAATGTGTGTATATGTAGTACAATTGTCCCCCTTTTTTCAGCTATCTGTCTGTCCTGTGTGTCCGTCCATCCATCTATTAATGACTATTTCTGACTACTGTAATCTTGGCTTAATCTAAGGGTAAACACGCCTGCAGGCGGAAGTGTCCACAGCTGTTTCAAACTGCTACACTCGAAGGCGAGGTGAGAAGTCTGCCGTCGTAGAGAGTGGGAGTGATGAGATAATCATTCAAGAAGTTCAAAGCCTGGCTACTTTCACGCCTCCACACATTTGGCCATTCATTGAGCAAAGTGGCTGAAAATGTCCAAAACGGCTCAGATCAGAGAAGGCTACTGTGCGTCGTTCTAGGCGTGGTTTGCATACTGCGTATTCTGCTGTTTAATTTAGAGGCTTTAGAGTTAGATGAGGAGATCGATACCACTCTCATGTCTGTCTTTAAGTTGCCAAGGCAACCAGCAAAGATGCTGCACAGAAGTGCTGTGCAGGAAAATAAATCAGAGGGAAGTTATAAGTTATTAAGTCATAGCTCCCTATAAAACCAGAAAATGTCAGGCTGGTAGTTTCATACTTACAATGCTGCTGAATGTCTTTCAGTTACATTAATCTGAAAACGTCTTTTACAGCAACATTTCCAGTGGAAAGAAATACAAAACAAACTACACCCTGACTCAGCATGAGCAGTAATATGTCAGTGGTGTTGATTTGGCTGGTAAATGTAAGCTTCAGCAGGATGTCATCTTAATAAATGGACTCAAGTGGATATAAGTAATGTAGTGTGGTTGCATTGTGACTATTATTGCCACTGTGCGTCACCCCCCCGACCGGCCTGTCAGACACCGCCTACCAAGACCCTGGGCCTGTCTGAGGTTTCTCCCTAAAAGGGAGTTTTTCCTCGCCACTCTAGTACACACTGGTTGCTTACTAGAATATTATTATTACTATATAAGTATTACTAGAATTGTTGGGTCTTTGTAAATTATAGAATGTGGTCTAGATCTACTCTACCTGTAAAGTGTCTCAAGATAACCTTTGTTACGATTTGATACTATAAATTGAATTGAAATTGATGTTTTAACTCATTAGGGAGTCCTTTGGCTGCAACAAGGATCTCTAATAATAATAATGTATACTTTATTAATCCTACAAGGGGAAATTACAACACTCTTGATTGCCTCAATTCCATCAAGTGTCCCAGTAAGCTATTTCAGTGAGTCAGCATGCTCAATACCAGGGCCTCTCCTAAGTGGAATATAGCCATCATTAATGGTTTTGAATACACCTGGGCTTTTCCTACTGTGACATGTCAACATGTCTGCCGTGAAAAAGGTCTATACACAACTTGTTTTTTAATTTTTTAAGCTTATTCAAGTCATAGGACTTTTAAGACATACCTAGAAGAATGTCCTCTAGGTATGTTTCTCTTTTAGACATGACATAGAGAAGAGCCAAACCACAGAGCAAGCTCACATTTTATTATTACTACACCGCAGGCAAACCTAGAAATATTCCTTAAAGAGTTAGCCCTTGCCAAAGTATATTATGCAGCTCTTAATTTAGTGCAGAGAGTTCTGCTTAGTGCCAGCGAGCTACTCTTGATCAAAGTCATTAGTCACTTGATTTGGACTCGTTGCTGCTGAATAATTGAGGCTGTGAGAGGATAAAGGATTTGACTATGCTGGCTCACTAGTTAAGAGAAATAAAGAGAACTCCCCTCTTTGAGACAGAGACAAGAGGAGAGAAATCGAGATCTGTTCAGGAGGAACTTGAGAGAAAACCGAGAGTAAATTAGAGGTGAGTGTGAGTCTGATTTATGCTTTGTCTGCTCAGAGCTCCGTCCACCCCAGTACTGATGAAACATTTGACACTATAATATCTGCGAGACTACCACCCACATTTAGGGGGGGGGGGAGTTATCCAAATCTGGACAACTTTGCCCGTCTCTTACCGCCATTTCCAGTTGTTTTTTTCCTTTTACCTTACGTCTATTCATTCAGAACTCTTGGCATTCAGACTCTGGATACTTTACTTCCTTTCTGAGGAGTGCAGTTCACCTCGTGAGCATATATCAAAAAGATAATAGCGCTTTGATTTACGCTATCCTATGATGATGTAATATGCAATAAAATGTCCCGTCTTTTGTACTTGTTTTCATCTAATGTCTTGCGGCTCTGATTTATACCAGCTATTCATCCACCTACAGACCTGTGAGGTATTTTCTGAATACAGATTGTGAGAATCTGTTCAATCCACTCAGCGTAAATAAAGGGAAGGTGGCAGCTCGAAGAATGGATTTCTTATAATCCATTCCCTTCCGTCCAGTTACAAGAGGCTGAAAATAACTGTGCCCAGTAGTATGTAGATTTCATTTTTTTGGTAAATAATAGTCCATTAGAATAAACAGTAACCCTAGTAAAGTACTGTGGATGTAATGGCTGAGAGAATTTAAATGCGTCTGCTGTTTTCAGCCTGATGGGTCGACTGCGGTGCTGTATAAAGGAAACTGCATTCGTTACGCTACATGTCACCACTGCAGGCTGATGTTTGTGGTGTGTTGTTCTGAGCTGTTATCACGTCAGGATGAAGCAATATTTGTGTGTTAATGCACTTCGGAGCTTGAAAGTAGTCCAAAAAAAGTGTTGCATTCTTTGACTCCAAATGCATTTCTCTTTTATTCAGAAGACGTTTCGGCCTTCAGGCCTTCTGCATGATTGACAATCGTAACCCCCCTTTCACACATTCCCTGCAAAGCTGAAATTATCAAGACATTAGCCGGCGGAGCTGTATGTGAGAACGCAAACGTCTGAATTAGTCGGATCGGACATCAAACGGTCTTTATCCTGCCAGCTCCCGAGTACAACGTCCAAGCCCAAAGTGGAAGTAATTCAGAGCGAGCGAGTGGGCGAGTTGATGACCGGAAGAATCCAAACATCCGAGGGTGAAAAAGAAGAAGGGGGATTTACACAAAGACGGCAACAAAAATGTCTAACTGGAGAGACGATGAGAAGCCGCCTACATATGCTAGGTGGCAAAACAGCATTGCATCAGCCATTGCGTTAATTTCTTACAGGGGAGGGCGGTGTCGCCTGACTTGACGCTGAGCTAACCCTGGCCGCTTTGCGCTGCACTCAAAGCTCAAATTATTTCAACTTTGACCTAGTTGCCGTTGACTTTTCGAACGCACAACACATGAGATAACAGCATGTCATTACCTAGCAACGGGAAATAGCTTCCTCACCACCCTTGATGATGAGCAAATCGCGTATCATTGTGTAGGTGGCTTAAGGGACGACACCGAAATAATTAGACACATTCAAGGAACAACAAGCGACTCTTTATGACCAAATTACGAACTGGCCTCGTTATCGCGGTATAATCTGCTTCATGTCCTGCCTCCAGAATACTGCCCCAGCCCTTGCCTACACAAAACTGAGAATATCCAGTAAATAAGTGTGTCTAATATAGACAATGGCTGCTTCCCAAAATCTAATTTAATTTATTTCTCCTCGCTCCTTACTTGAACCGGAAGACGTGTTGTTATTGAAAAGAAGGCTGTCTCCACGCTCTTATTCCTGCCACCAGGATCGAGGATGGAGGAGGGATCTCTGAGGAGCTTTGAGCGAGGATACACGAGAGCAGCCTTCCCAGAAACCTTCGCAGCTGTAGAGGTCCACTCCGCCCATACAGCTGACAAATTCATGTTGACGCTTCAGAGGAAAGGACGTCTCATTCCTCTACAAACACATTTCCTCGTTTCCCCTCCTATCATTTCCTCGCGTCTCTCTCATGCTTCCTCAGTAGGACAGAGTAAGACGTGAGAAAGGCAAGCAAGTGAAGGAATCGTGGATGAAAATAAGAACCTGGGACGTACCCAATCTTCTGTTGTGTGCTAGTTAAGTGAAAGGGAAACTCCAGACAATATCTGGACCAGATTGGCTGGACATAGTCTGGAGTTCATATGTGAAAAAGGCTCTAGTAAGACAGAGGTGCTGATATGTTATATAGGCCACACCCTAGTCCCACGTGTGCTGGCGAGTAGGTAATCATATTCCATCATTAGGTTGAGGAAAAAAAATTGAAATATCTGCAGTGAATCAAATCGGCCAGACAGCTCAGTTGGTAGAGCGGCCGTCCACGTACAGAGGTTTACTCCTTGATGCAGCAGGCCCGGGTTTGACTCCGACCTGTGGCCCTTTGCTGCATGTCATTCTCTCTCCCCTTTCATGTCTTCAGCTGTCCTGTCAAAATGAAGGCTGAAAATGCCCAAAAAATATCTAATCTATCTGCAGCATTTTTAAAAGCTTCCAACAAATAATCTTAAATCCAATAGAAAAATCCCGTTGGCTTTTTGTCAAGGGGACCAGGGTGATGCTAACTGGCCTACAAAAATACGCCATCCCCGCAGCACGTGCCTCAAGTGAAAGGCTTATGGCTCGGATGTAAAGTTATTTTATTTTTTTATATTGTTATTTTCATTGATTATAGATTTATCCTTTTAGACTTCTTATTTTGTCGTAATTAATAGGGTAGAAAGGGGTAGGAGTATATAAGTTTTTACTTCTGCCTACTCCTTTTTGCATGTGTAAATAGAGGTTTTTAAGTACTGGAAATAATGGAGTTTTATTTTTTTGTTTAATTGTTTTCTTATTACTTATTTTTATTTACAAGTTCAAAATAAAGATATCAATCAAAGTGGTTGCCGCTCAACCACAACATTGGCGGTTCAATCCCAAGCTCCTCTCATGTTGAAGTGTCCCAGAGCAAGACGCTGAAGCCCAAGTTGCTCCCTGGATGCTGTATGTATAGCTGTCACTACTCCTAGTACTTAACATGAGCTAAATGCAGTAATTAATTACATTGTATTGTGTGAATATGTAAAATTAGGAATAAAGTTTGTTTTTGTTTTTTTTTCACAAAAAGTTATTACTTTAAAAAGGAAGAAAAATATTAAAGTGTGCGTTAGTGCAATGTTTTCCACCAGCAACCCAACATCAGTGACCGGATTTCTGCTGCAGCTGCACTAAGACTGTGGATGATTCTTCTCCGAAGCATCAGATAAAGTCAAAATTTTGTGCTTTGGTGTGTGTGAGTTCATAGTTTTAAAATCACTATATAAATCCAGAAGACTTGGCTTGCCTGCACTTAAGTATATCTGGATATGAAGAGATCTCAGGCCAGCTGGGTTGGTAAACATCAGCGTGCTGTGTCAAGTTTACTGATGTCCCACTTGCTGCTTTATGGGAACTGTAGCTCAGGATTGTTCAGGCTGTCACCTCTCGCTGCCATTTTGGGTTGACAGTGTGTAGATTTACCACATCTGCTCCCCTCAGAGAAGGGTTCAAGGTGCCTCAGCTTAAAACAAATTCATTTCTGCCAGTATTCATGATGAGAATGGGCTTAAGGATATCTGGACGCTGGACTGATGATGTCTTGTCTAATCTGTTTGTCTGCAGCTATTAGTATCTTGTTTCTCTTTTAACAGTATCACTCTAAGTAGAAGACTTTTTCTTTAAAGACCAAATTAGTTTTCGGCAAGACATGAAAGGCAAAACTTTTGTTTTTGTTCATGCCTGGGTCAATTTTGATATTTTGGGCTATTTTGCTAACATGTCTTTTTTTCACACTAGTGGAAAGAAATATTCAGAAAATTCCTCCTCTGTAAATAGTCAATTAGACGATGAATGTCTTATTTCTCACTTTCAGCTGAGAACATTTTTATTCCCAAGTTAATTGTTGAGAGCTTTGTTAAGTGGGAGACTTAGAAGTTTGATATATACGGGTCCTGTACTCTTTCCTCCACCGACTGTTAAACATCAACACTCTCATGTGGATTACTTCATCTCCCAGATGTCCATAAATCCTCCACACTCTGACGTCTTGACTCGTGCAGGTATTGATGATCACACAGTTTTATATCACCTGTTGACTCATGCCCTGTTCCTTACTCTCTGTCCAGGCTGTGAGAGCGATTTCTGGGGCCCCCACTGTAGCAACCGCTGTCAGTGCCAGAACGGGGCCAAATGTAACCCGATAACCGGAGCCTGCGTCTGCACCGACGGCTTTCAGGGCTGGCGCTGCGAGGAGCCCTGCGACCCCAATTTCTACGGCAAGGACTGCCTGCAGGAGTGCCAGTGCCTCAACGGCGCCACCTGCCACCATCAGACCGGCGAGTGCCTCTGTGCGCCCGGATACACCGACGCCTTGTGAGTAGCTTTTTGTCTGTGCTTTTTTTGGTGCGTTCACATGCTCCTCGGATGGTCCCGTGTCACATATCAGGAAGTTGTTCTTCTGACCTCAGTGGATTCATGAGCTTTAAGTTGTAACGTGGAGACAACATGGACACTAAGAGAAAAGATGTGTTGTGTTTTATTGCTTAGAGCCTTTAAATAACACGGTTATAGCTCTTTCCATTATTTATATCCAGTTAGAAGCGTCATATTAGAGGTTTTGTGCCAGGCTTGTTGCTGCACCACTACATGCCCTAAAACCACTCAAATATTACCTGATTTGTAATAAGAGTTAAAGCTGATAAAAATCAAGGGGGTAAGCAAGCATCCGATGAGCGTACCTCCTATGGAGAGATTCTAATGCCATCATCTGCCATTAATTCAATTTTATTTTATTTATATAATCAATTCATGACAAGATAACATAACAGCTGGATAATAATGGGAGTTATTTCCTATTATCATCCAGCTATCATCCTCATTAGCATTCTGTTGACTGCCATTCATTTTGGCGCCACTTTGACAGCAAATACCTTTACATGTGAAGCGTTTAAAGACTCTATTTGTCCATTGTTTATTTCTAAAGAAACACAACAATGTATAAAAGGCTCCATTACCTTGAATCTCACGTTATTGCTCCGTAGAAGGCGTTTTTGTAAAAATAGGCTCAAAATCAAAAGAACTTTATTTTTTTCCGTGAGGGAACTTCGTTTATGGTCAGGCACATTCAAACACTACAATACATAGCCCGAATTAATCATACCAGAGAATAAATAAATGCTAAATATTAAATTGCTAAAAGAGACTTAAAAAGCCTGGGGGTAGGAGTGGAGGGGTGGGTAGGGACACTAGGCTAATGATTGTGTCACAACCACGCGACTTTCAATCGCACTGTAGACAAATTGCCATATGGTCAAGAGAAGCTTGCAGGCCATCGGGGGAGACGCGGAGCCATACAGTCAAGGGAGAAGCCCATAGAGAGTCCATGAAAGCATCGGAACAAAATATGGATTGGAAATGATGGATTGGAAATACTTTGGTATGTGGTCAGTGAATTAATACGAAGTAACTTTTATCCACAGACAGATTTCTCTTGCACAGCTACCAGAAGACTTACAACTTTCAGACAGGTTGCTCACGTCTAGAGAGTCAAGCTCTTCTACGTCGTCAAGCTCAGTTTGAGGCTGCTGGTCTGTGGCAAAATTGTTTTCTGAAACTGTAAAATAGCACCAGGGAACGTTTGCGTTGGAACACGCCTCCTATTTTTGCTGAACCGCCCACAGGAGCGCAAGTTCATTCCCTAATTTACAGAGTCTGTGGAGGGAAAAGTCCGCTGTGTGTCGGGTGCAAAATAGGAACAATACATGCGTCGGTGTTCAAAGTCACCTGCGCTGAGTGCAAGATAGGGCTCCAAGGCTCAAGCAGTACAGTGAAACCACAATGTGGTGCTGTGTAGTGGCAGCCCAACTCTGAGGCACTCTGCATCTCCAAGAGGCATTTATCTCATGCTAAACACGTGTTAAGTTTGGGTCACGTAAAGATATTATTAGCTGGGCAAACACAGATGCTCACCTAAATTTAAAATGTTCAGTCTATCTCTCTCTGGAGAATGAGTTAAGGAGTGTTCAAAGGAGACGCTCCTGAAACACATCCTTTCCTCATGCAGCTTTGACTCCCTCCATCTCTAGAGACACACATGAATTCATACTTGAACACAGGACAGGTTTAAGTGATGGAGTACGGCAAATAGATATTCTCATCCCCTGACCTGTGACCCAATGTCACCTAAGTTTTCCCCTCCTCTCATCTTATCACACCATGGTGTTTCTGGAAGTTCCACCACACACGAGAATGCAGCATGAAGCTTGCTTTATGTTTCTGTGGAGGCTCCCCGTAGAGCTTTCACCGTAGCCTATGTAAGTGGCCTGAAGTTAATGCCTGTGCGTTGGTGTCTGCGTCGATCTATTTAAAAGATTAGCTGGGCCGAAATGTGTGTGTGGTAGAGCGAGTGAGAGTGGGACAGGGATTAGCTTCGGAGCGACTACGGACTCCAGAGTCATAGTCATGAGAGAAACACAGTGTCTCCCCTGTGCTTTCTGACCACGGTGGGAAATCTGTAGCAGGAGAAGTTAACCCTCTCCTTGATATCATGTTGTTTATGGAGAAGGAGAACCAGGAAATGAGTCGGGGGAAATGCAACGCTAAGCCACGGCTGAGAGACATGCAGCAACGTGTATTTTTTGAGAGGTGTACTGTACGTCAAGCTACGGCACAGGGCCCGGCATAGGGTCCGGCATAGGGCCCGGCATAGGGCCCGGCATAGGGCCCGGCATAGGGTCCGGCATAGGGTCCGGCATAGGGTCCGGCATAGGGCCCGGCATAGGGCCCGGCATAGGGCCCGGCATAGGGTCCGGCATAGGGCCCGGCATAGGGTCCGGCATAGGGCCCGGCATAGGGCCCGGCATAGGGCCCGGCATAGGGCCCGGCATAGGGCCCGGCATAGGGCCCGGCATAGGGCCCGGCATAGGGTCCGGCATAGGGCCCGGCAAAGGGCCCGGCATAGGGCCCGGCATAGGGCCCGGCATAGGGCCCGTGTCTCTGCGTATTGACGTACGTAGCTACAGAATAGATTTAACACAAAGGCATAAACCACGTTATATGCTGCTGGATGCGATGCATTAATGTCTTTCAGAACTCTTTGCATGTGTTGAAGGGCTTTTGCTTTGTTTCAGATGCAGAGATTTTTTTAATTAAAATAATGAAGATGGACTTAAAAATTAGGCAAAAATTAATTTTAGTAACTGCTTGATGCTTTAGGCACAATGTGTAACAATGTATAACATTTATAACATAAATTCTACATAAGTAGGTTTAATTACATTAAGAGAAACTGTGATTTTTTTATTTATTTATATATATACAGTGCATGTATATATGTGTATATATGTATATATATATATATACACAGTATATATTATATTAATATATACTGTATATATTCAGAGGTGCGTCACTCTGAACTGTCCCATCACATCCCAACACCTGCTTCTCCTGTCCTTTCCCTGCAGCTGCGAGGAGCCTTGTCCTCCAGGTAAACATGGCTCTCTGTGTGAACAGCGCTGCCCCTGTCAGAACGGAGGAACATGCCATCACGTCACCGGAGAGTGCTCCTGTCCCGCCGGCTGGGTGGTACGACCTGCTCCACATCCACAACGTCATCAGCTAGTGTGCATGCCTGTCTGAGTTCAACTATCAGAGACATCTTTAAGCCCAAATCTGAGACCACCATGTTTGTGTTATTTCATATCACAGTTTGTTTCCTTCCCAAAGTTTATTTCACAGCATGCCTGCATTTAATATCAGGGGATACTCATATTAACTCATAAGTACACTGCACCTGCTCAGATGACGATAGTGTTATAAAATTGCGTGCAGAGATTTTCAAATGCACGCTTTGGGCGACTTTCATTACTCAATGCTTTCAGATTTGGGTCTGGATTTCCAGGCTAGTGTTCAGACAGTACACGCCCAAACAAAACCATCTTTAGGGATAGACGCTTCCGGTCTCGGAGCAACTGCTCCAAGAGAGCCAGGAGGAAAAAAAAACCCCAGTGATTTTATTTTGAAATTCACCTGTGTGAGCGTGCGCCCTATCAACAAAGGTAGAGTCCTCACTGCAGCGGTCATTCCCCCTCTCTCCCGTTTCACGTCTCAAGCTGTCTCAAAGCCCCCACATTTTTCTTTTTAATTCATTGCGTAAAGTTGATTTAAGGATATCAACCTGAGCAGAACATTTTGATGATAACGATCCTTTCTTCCCGACACATACAGACATCACTGCTGTCATCTACTGTGACGAACTTCATTCATAAAGCGTGTGGTATTAACTTGAGTCTGTCCTTCCCACAGTAATACCTTTTAAACACTTTGTATTCACATGTTTGATGTGCATCTTAACACAACGGTCATGTCGTCTTCCTCCTCAGGGTCCGGTGTGCGCACAGCCGTGCTCCTTTGGATCATTCGGCATTAATTGCTCTCAGGAGTGCACGTGTCGCAACGGAGGCCTGTGTGACCACATCAGCGGCCAGTGCCAGTGCACCGCCGGCTACATCGGCCAGAGGTACAGTGTGACAGCGCGACCGCACCATTATATCAAAGCTTCATTGGCCGCCCGCGGGGAAATTAGCTGGTTGGAGCGGAAAAATATTAGTAGAATTCAGCCGGGAGAAAGATGAATATGAGTGCACAGATTTGTAATAAACCGTAAATAGAGAGGGGAAACTGTTAGAATTAGTTGGTGTCAATGTAAATATGTTAATATGAAATACAGAGAAGGAGTATTGAACATGTATGTATGAAATGCAAAGCTTGACAACAAGAAATAATTGATTCGTTGTCAAATTAATCGCCAACCATTTTGATAATCAGTTAATCCGTTTGAGTCATTTTATATGAAATAAAAGCTCTCCTATTTGTTAATATTTTCAAATCTTCATCCCTCTTTGACAGTAAACTGAATATTTATAATATGTACAATAAATACAAGACATTTAAGGACGTCATCTTGGGCTTTGTGAAACACCGATCCACATTTTTTCACCATTTTCTGACATTTTAGAGACAAACAATTGACAAAAACCAAATTGTTAGTAACTCTTAAGTCAGTCCTGGTTGACCTCAAAACATCCCTCATTTCACATGCGGTGTGTGTGTGTGTGTGTGTGTGTGTGTATTTTTGTAAAGAGCCATGCTACTTTACACAGCTGGTCTACACCTCGCCGTGTGTCCTCAAAATTAGTAATAGATTGTGACATGTGAACTATAGATACATTTGTTTGAGAGAATATGAAGAATTTATGTTTTAAAGTACATTTAGAACAGATGAAAAGTGTTTGATTAAGAGAATTTCTCGTAGAGAATATAAAGACGGTTTAGTGTTATATGTTAGTGTCCTTCCCTCCTGTTCTCTCCAACATACTAATGCTCATTGATTGCTATTATGCACTCTTTTTTGGGGGGGGGGATTTAAAGCAAAAACCATTTGAAATCATTATCTTCTTTATTTCCTCGTCTCCGATACTGTCTATTGGTTGAAAGAGACTCTGCAGCCCCGCCTTTTCTCTGGTCAGCTCTGTCGCTCTCCTCCTTCCACTCTCTCCATCTTTTTCTTTGTCCATCTTTCTCTCTCCCTCCATTTTTCTCTCCTCCTTCCACTCTCTCATCTTTCTCTCTCTCTCTCTCCTCCTTCCTCTCCATCTTTCTGTCTCTCATCCTTCCACACTCTCTCTCTCTCCCTCCATCTTTCTCTCTCTCTTATCCTTCCACTCTCTCTTTCTCCTTTCATCTTTCTCTCTCTCCCTCTCTCTCTCTCATCCTTCCACTCTCTCCATCTTTCTCTCTCTCTCTTTCTCCATCTTTACTCTCAATTGAGCCAAATTACCTCCATTCATTTAGGCCCCAGACAGGTGAATTAGCCTACACAGAGTAATTCTTAGATCGAGTTCTCTTCCTCTTCGTCCACGTTCTAATGGAATTAGCCGAGATAAGAGTCCTGAGGAAGTCACTATGATTTAAACGTGACACAAAACACAAATCCTCCCGGAGCCATTTTAATTGAGTGATTTGTCTATTTCTTAATGGTTTCAACATGCAGACGTGTTGAGAATGATGCCGAGACGTCGGCCTAACTAAGGCGTTACCTTACAGAGCGCCGCTCATTATAAAGACCATTCAGGATCTTGGCATAATGTTGGAGCCTGTTGACCCTACACTGGTGTGAGTGTACGTGACGGTCAAGTACATGTCATCTGTGGGGAGAACAGTTGCAAAGAAACTCCCGCACACTGTCTAAGGGCCGTGACACACCAACCCGATAATCTGCCGTCGGACGTTCTGGCGAGGTCGGTGACTCGACTCTGTTCGCTGTGTTCCGTGCCATCGTCCGTCCGACGTGGTCCGGAGGGCCAGGCGGCCTTTCTTTTGGCCGACCTGACATGCTCAGTCAGAAGGCGGGCACTGCCGGCAGTTGGACTCAAACGACCAATCTGATTGGTGGAGCGCAAACCCAGAAACGAGGGTAACTAGAGTCTCTCAAAATCTGACCAAAATCTTTTAAACTGACCTTTGTTGATCTGAAATGAAGATTCAGCAGCTGCACGGCCTGTTCCTCCTTAAAATGTTTTCAGAAACTCGTTTCGGTAAACTATTACTAGTAAAATATATACACACACACACACACACACACACACACACACACACACACACAGAGTCTGGCTTTGAATTTCCGGAGAAACCAGACCCATGTGATACGTTCGGCCAATCAGCTGCCGGTTTTCATCTTTGGGCGACTATACAGATTAGCGCTGCCTGCTGTGTGTTCAGAGGCACTTTTTTGACCAACTCGGGGAGACTGGTCAGTCCAACTGCCTTTTCTGCCGAGGGTCGGCCCTCCGGTTGGTGTGTCAGGCGCTTTACTTGCAAAAAATATTTAATTCAATAGTAGGCGGTAGTTTTGGTTCTAGACGAACTTCAGGCAGATGGTGTTACATCTTGAAAAAGCCCTTTTTCCTACACCAATCAACAACTTCGACAAGAAATCAGGCATAAATGCATAACATTCACATATGCATTACTATAGATTGAGTTTGAACTTAAATACAACCGTCTCTATGGTAACAATAGTAGATATCACACCAGAGCAATCTATGGTACATGGATGTTGATTTCTGTATAATGAATGCACTCAATAAATGATATAAGACATTTTTCCAAAACTTGCTTGTACTTTATCTATTAATAGATAAATAGGGAAAAAATAATAATAATAAAAACAACAAGAGCCCTCATTAAAAATAATGGGAGAATAAGGTTCTCTCTGCAAGTTTGAAATGATAACACCACTCTGTTTTTATTTATTTATTTGGGAACCACTATTATAGGTGTCATTTTACTTTTTAAGTCTGCTTTTGTTTTTTGTTTTTTACAGGAGTTCTGTTTCTTTTTTTAAATATTCTTTTTTGTACAAAACAGAGTATCAAAAAAAAGCTTCATCTTTTTCACAAAGAAAATGTCAATGTATACTTTCATCCATAAGTAACACAATGACAGAATGTGTGACTATTTTGGTCCTGGCTTTCTTCCACTTAATGTAATAAAACAAATCTAAAAGCAAAAATCATATCAAATGGGGGTCAATGTTCTAATTTGTGTAATTTAAGGGTCCTTTACGCGAAGCCTATTTAAGAAACAACTGTGCTTATTCGTCAAATTTGACCAGAAACATTCAGTTTCAGATGTCCGTAGTATGTAGACGTTCTACATGTCTCACCACTCCTCTGTTATTGTGATTTAATACCAACCCAGATGTCAGGAGGAATGCCCGGTTGGCACCTACGGGCCGCAGTGTGCCCACAAGTGTGACTGTCAGAACGGAGCCAAGTGCTACCACATCAACGGGGCCTGCCTGTGCAATGAGGGCTTTAAGGGCCCCAGCTGCCAGGACCGCTTCTGTCCCGCCGGCATGTACGGACTCATCTGTGACCAATACTGCCCCTGCAAAGCTGCAAACACACTCAGGTACTGAACTGTGGGTCAATGACGCTTAAAAGAACCCTGCTATGCTTTTATACTCTGCAGCACAGTATGAATAGAGGAAGGTTGTGTTTGAATTACTGTTTGGTCAACCCTGAATTATTCATGTCTTTGCACATGTGTGTACACTTCTTACTCTGCTAAAAAATCATAATCTATACCTCTTTTCATTCGAGATCCTTTTGTGAAAGTCTTAAATGTTAACCAAAAGAAGGTCCGGCCCATGTGCAATTTCATAATTTCGCATTAGGGATGATTAAGCGTTTAACCGTCGACCGACAATACAAACAATTGAAAACCATTTTATCAAAACAAATTAGATTAGATTAGAACGTCAACACAAGAAAGAGGAAGGGGACGGACATCTGGCTGAAAAGAGGGACATCCGGCAGAATTTCCAGCGGCACGTGAGCAATACCGGAAGTGAAACGTCGTGGATATACACTACATAACAGTTAATGATCAGGTGGTAACGGTTGGCTGTTGCTCAGAAAAAAAAAACTCTAAATTAGCATGCCTACTTTTCATGCAGATAAAAATATGCACTTTACTATGTAGACTGACTGACTTCTAATCTCTCGCCCTCTCAGCTGCCACCCTCTGTCCGGTGAGTGCACCTGTGCAGCAGGATGGGCCGGGCTTTACTGTAATGAGACCTGTCCGGCAGGTTACTACGGCGAGGGCTGCAGGGAGCTGTGCGCCTGTGCCAACGGAGCCGACTGCGACGGCACCACTGGAGCTTGTATGTGCGCTCCGGGGTATATAGTAAGTGCCAACAACACAAAAGCCGTGGTGATTCATATCTCACGTTGATAAAGCTTTCCAATTTGCTAAATCATCCTAATCACATTACCGCTTCCCATTAACATCAGGAGCTGCAGGTGTTTCATGAGATTGCTTTTGAATACTGTAACCTCTCAGTTAATGTAAAGTAAACAGCATTTAAATCTTACCATTTCTGTTTAAGTTGTCACAAGAAGCTCCTGCTGGAGACAGTTTTTCGGAGTTGAACAGAAGGTTTAAAAGGGGCGCTATGCAGTTTTGGCCATTTCTTCACAGTTATCCCTCTTTTTGCTGCCATTGTTCTCTATATAGCTCCCCATACTGGCTTCTCTATATAGCGCTACTACAGGTTTCTCCATAAAGCCCCCCCCCCCAAAGGTTTCTCTATAGACGGGGAACTAATGTAATAATAATTTATACTTTATTAATCCCGCAAGGGGAAATTGTTTTCAAACAATGTTTTCACTCCGTTGTTATTACACACAGGCCTGAATTACACACACATGCTCATGCACTAATGGAGAGATGTCAGAGTGGGGGGCTGCCCATGGAAAGGCGCCCCGAGCAGTTGGGGGTTCGGTGCCTTGTTCAAGAGCACCTTGGCAGTGCCCAGGAGGTGAACTGGCACCTCTCCAGCTACCAGTCCACCACCATACTTTTGTCCGTTTGGGGATTTGACCCCCAAGGAACTGAAGTCGCTATCTCTGCTCTCTTCAAACCCACCAGACTCCACGGGCAAGAACAGCCATTTTAGCTCGCAGAACACGGGATTTAATGTTCTACCACTGCCTCCTTCATTTAATCTGTGTTATTGTGTGACTTTGGTGTTGTAAATGGTTAGGAACTCACAAAACCAACAAACTAACTAACCGTTGGAGGCAGCGGTAGAGCAGCAACTCCCATGTTCTGGGTGGTAAATTGGTACCTTTGCTAATACATTGCAGCAGCTGCAGGTATACATGGCAAATATACCTTTAATCAATAAGAATTCAGTTTTATAAATCTAAAACACTACTTTTAAAACAGCGCCTAAGCTGTTACTAATAAAAAAAAGACAACAATAAAAAAAAGAAGATCACCAGACGACAGCCGGTAACATTTATGAACGGCTTGGCTACGGCCATGGGGTCTAGATGTAATGATTTATGAAAAATGTAATAACAACTCTGCAATGTCTGTGTTGTTTTTCTGACAACGGCCTGCTTAACGACCCTACTTGTGTCTACACCACCATTAAGTCATTAAACCATTAAATCTGCATTACATCCCGAAACAACAGCAAATTGCTGCATATTCTATATTATATAAATGTAATTGATTGTGTTTTTGCCTGCCTCTTGGCCAGGACTCCCTTAAAAAAGAGGTTTTTAACCTCAACGGGACTTTCCTGGTTAAATAAAGGTTAAATAAAATAAATAAAAATATTTAAAAAAAAAGAAAATTGAAAAAATTGAAAAAATCTTGGAGTCATTCGGCCAGAAGTTTAGTATCTTTTTGAGGTGCCTGCATCAGTTGAGGTTCTGTCCAGCCAACATGTGACGATGATGATGATGTGTGCATAATGTGTGCCGGCTTTACAGCAGGTGCGAATCATGCTCTATAACCTGCTGAGGTTCATTTATCAGGTGCTGTTGACTCTGCAGGTTTAGTCATAGAGTTCCTGTGTATGTCTTGTAATGGAGAGAGGCTACTGCAGCTGCACACCCCATGATATAGGTCAACCTGAAGGAGAAGGAGAGCGCGTCGATTTCAGGGCAGGGTTGTGTATGTAAGCAGTAGAAAGAGATTCACTTTATCTCATACTCTATGTTCAGCCTGTGTGTTTGTGTGTGGACTTGCTATCACTGGGACACAAACTGTACAATACGGCTACCTTTTGGTAGTTGTACATGTTAGTAAATCATTAATAAATGGTGATGTGTTTCACGCTTTATAATAACATTCCCATATGCGAGTTGTAAAAAGAAATCTTAGCAACTCGTTAGTAAATGGTGATGTTTTACACTTGACCTTTTTGCCGTTATAAAGGCTTATGACAAACTCAGTGAACCAATGCCAAGGATGCTGGCTGATGGAGAGACCAAGCGAGGTAAATCTCCAGCTTAGAAGTTAATTTTATGAGTTATAACATCTTAGTAAAGGTACACAAAGCAAAGAATTTCTTATCTGCATTTACATTGGACGGGCAAGTCCAAGGATGCTTTCAGGTTGTTCTGTTATGGCTCTGAAACGGGAGAAATAATTACAAGAGCGCTACGGTTGTGTTTCCTCACTGAGAACTTTAGCGTAATGAGGAAAAGACCGTGACTTCCCCGGGAACTCTGGTGGAGACCAAAGCAATCGATCTCAGGCTCATAGATTAAGAGCATTTAGTAGATCACAGATTAATACTTTTACCCTTAAATTACGCACCACAAAATAAAGTAATCAATACAACGTTTACACATTCCTCTTACAATTTTTTCCCTTTGTACGTTTGACGGATTTGAACTTTGAACAACTGCTAATGAAGCTGCAAGCTGCGATTCCAAGCTCAAACCTTGATTTGTGTCATTCCACGTCCAGTTATTGTGCATTTAAAGCCCCCAGTGGTCAATTTGAATGAGACTTGCAGTTTATGCGTGAGGTCATTATGTAGACATTTCCTGGAAGTTTTGTGTTGATTGGAGAAACATTTAGTCATTTATAGCCTGATTTGCGCTATATCACCTGCAATTTCTTTTTAATTTATAGCGCCCCCTGGTGTTCAATTTGAATGAAACGTTCAGGGCGTGGTTCAGGTACTATCCTGAGAGGTTTGTGATGATTTGGACAATGAATAAATGATTTAAAGTGAAATGTGTGTAATGCAACTCACCTATTTTAAGGGAATTTGAGCCGGCACAGCTATAATAATAATAATAATAATAATAATAATAATAACTAAAACAGACAAACAGAGATCTACCACTTCGCGGTTTTAACCTTAATAAACTCTTTATAAGGTAGCTGTATTGTAAAGTGGTACCGAGTTGGAAGTAGAAGCACGATGAATTGTAAATGTTGGATTCATAATTTCAGATAGATTCAGGCCAGGCAAGTGTTAATATTAAAGTGGCATTTAGCCGTGCGGGTGGTTTCTGACTGGTATGTGCAGCAGTAACAGGAGCGCCACTGTGGCCCGGCCCTCCCGGGGTGTGATCCTACAGTGACTGAGCGGAGAGCAGAGACCAGACACAAGGAGCACAGAGATGACAGCGACTTTGATAATTGGACGGAGAACATCAGGGACTTTCAGCAGATAAAAGTAGGATGACGCTGCGGACGAAGGTCCGTTTGGTTTGGAGCAGCTTAATTCAGATAGATGTGGCTTTCAGCGGAGTCTTATTGATTTAAAGGGGATTTATTCTGTGCTGGTGACTCACAGTTTGATTCTCCGTGTGTCACCGTGTGGACATGAAACCAGCTTCAAACTGAATTTCTGCGTGGTTTTGTCAGCGCTATGCACAGTTTCGATCGATATCTGTAAACGTGCAATTCTGAGCCTAGTTTTGAAATCTACCTGTCTGAACAACACAACTGATATGAGGAACTGTTTTAGGGAAAAGGACAGAATAACAGAAAGTTTTTCTTCAAACAAATGACAGTTATACTGACAATACACTAGAAAACTTTGAAAATACTTTTAAAAGAGGTCTGACACCCTCTGAAATCTAAAGACGATGCATCATAAGTCACAGATAAGATTTTTCACTACAACTGGATTCCTTTTGAGATTATTTCCCATTGTGCTTCTGGGGGAAATTTCCAATAAGAAACAGAAGCAGCTGCCTTTGTTTGTGAAAAACCAGACAAATAGAAAAAGAGAAGACACTGCAGAATGTGGACACTACCCGGTTTGGTCTGGACATGTCAAACAGGAACTCTTGTTCACTCCACAGCTCCACCAGCTTCTCCTCCCAAGAGAACCAAGACTTGTTTGTGTTGTAGCGCTTCCCCGGAGTCCCCTCCATGTTGGTCTATTTCGACGACGTTTCGTTACCAGGATTGTTCCGGTGCTGCCAGAAACTCTGCCGGATGTCCTTCATTTTCCGCCGTATGTCCTGCTCCTCAGATCTCTGCAGGGTAAATCCAGACAGCTAGCTAGACTATCTGTCCAATCTGAGGACTATGGTTACCTGGTCCTCAGATCTCTGCAGGGTAAATGCAGACAGCTAGCTAGACTATCTGTCCAATCTGAGGACTATGGTTACCTGGTCCTCAGATCTCTGCAGGGTAAATCCAGACAGCTAGCTAGACTATCTGTCCAATCTGAGGACTATGGTTACCTGGTCTTCAGATCTCTGCAGGGTAAATCCAGACAGCTAGCTAGACTACCTGTCCAATCTGAGGACTCTGGTTACCTGGTCCTCAGATCTCTGCAGGGTAAATCCAGACAGCTAGCTAGACTACCTGTCCAATCTGAGGACTATGGTTACCTGGTCCTCAGATCTCTGCAGGGTAAATGCAGACAGCTAGCTAGACTATCTGTCCAATCTGAGGACTATGGTTACCTGGTCCTCAGATCTCTGCAGGGTAAATCCAGACAGCTAGCTAGACTATCTGTCCAATCTGAGGACTATGGTTACCTGGTCTTCAGATCTCTGCAGGGTAAATCCAGACAGCTAGCTAGACTACCTGTCCAATCTGAGGACTCTGGTTACCTGGTCCTTAGATCTCTGCAGGGTAAATCCAGACAGCTAGCTAGACTATCTGTCCTATCTGAGGACTATGGTTACCTGGTCCTCAGATCTCTGCAGGGTAAATCCAGACAGCTAGCTAGACTATCTGTCCAATCTGAGGACTATGGTTACCTGGTCCTCAGATCTCTGCAGGGTTAATCCAGACAGCTAGCTAGACTATCTGTCCAATCTGAGTTTTCTCTCGCACAACTAAACCAACTTTTGAGGATTCATGTGTTCCACCAAAACAAGTTCCTTCCCGAGACTATTTTGCAGAAGTGCTGTCCAGCACTCAAGACGATTGGGATTGGCTTAAGTGCTCATATTCTGCTCATTTTGAGGTTCATAATTGTATTTAGAGATTACATCAGAATAGGTTTACATGGTTTAATTTCTCTCTGTTTTAGCTACAGAGTGAGGCATCTCACTTCTGCTCCATCTTTGTTTGGGAGTCACACATGCGCAGTACCTAGGTTAGGACTACTAGCCAGTCAGAAGCAGAGTATGAGGGCGTTCCCTGACAGTACCTAGGTAAGGACTACTAGCCAGTCAGAAGCAGAGTATGAGGTCGTGCCCTGACAGTATCTAGATAAGGACTACTAGCCAGTCAGAAGCAGAGTATGACGGCGTGCCCTGACAGTACCTAGGTAAGGACTACTAGCCAGTCAGAAGCAGAGTATGACGGCGTGCCCTGACAGTACCTAGGTAAGGACTACTAGCCAGTCAGGAGCAGAGTAAGAGGACCCTGACAGTACCTAGGTAAGGACTACTAGCCAGTCAGAAACAGAAAATGGAAAAGCATAATATGAGCACTTTAAAGACGCTGCAAAATAGCCTCAGGAAGCAACTTGTTTTGGTGGAACGTGCTCGTTCAAAAGTCCACAAAACCTTCACGCTAGAAAGATGCATTCATTATTTAAAGGTTTCCTGTGGAGTTTTTGACCTCTAAATGAACAGAAAAACATAGTTTAAAACAATAAAGAAACAAAATGCTGAAGATAATTAAATACAAAACACAATTTTAGCCATGAAAGAGGCCACCCCCGATACACACAACCAGGTCTCCATGGCAACCACTTTTACTTCTACAATCAATCTCCAGGAAATAAACTACTTTAAAACAAAATAAAACGCAGTATAAAATGTGACAGTATGAAAATAAACTGATGACTGATAATCATCATATTGAAATAAATACACAGTGACGGCAAGGGAAATTTTAACATTAACGCTGCTACATTTGGATAAGATGAATAATAAAACAAAAACCACCAAGCCTCTGAGCTCAGCTGAGCCTTCTGTTTGACAGGATGTCCTCATGAAGCCAGCGTGTCCCAGTGACCTCTGATTAACTTGTGTTGCTGACGGCAGTAACTATGGATACATCACACTGAGCCGAAACACTACACACATGAGCATGGAAATGATTACCTGATATAGATATTTCTTTTATTCTGATAATGAGTTTGTGATGCTTTTAATATTCTGCGTTGCTTTGCAGCAGCATGCCTCTGTTGTTTTATGTTAACTTAAAGGCAGGATTGGAATTTATTTTCCATTTAGACTTTTTTAACCTTTGTGTGGTCCTCGGGTCAAATTTGACCTGTTTTCAAATTTTTTACATAAGAAGGATGGTCTTTTTTTTACCATGCATGCATGTATGTTGCAAGGAAGCCATACAACATATACTATACATCCATGCATCCGTGTTCTTTGAAGGTAAAATTAACAATTCCTTCAATTAAATGTTTTGTTTTATTTAATTAATTTAATTTCATAGCATTTAAATTTTTTCAAATTCAAAAATTAGGTATAATGCCACTTGGTTTGTTGACCATGAATAAAAAGTGTTGAAAAATAAGTATTTTAAAAGCCCCAAAAAAGCCTTAAAAAAGTGACAAAATGCCGAAAAAAGCAACAAAAAAAGTTCATTTTCAATTCTGACCCGGAAGGACAAGTTCATGTTTGACGGGAGGACAATACATGGGTTAATATATATTATTTGAAATTACACCCCGACAGCAGTAAAGTAATTCTGGGCTCTGAAAAAGGTGTGAAAAAGAGCCATCATCTGGAGCTGCTGTAATCCTATAAAAATGCCCACCAATGATCCACTTGGAAAGAACCAATGAAAAGCGTCTTTGCTCCTCTGAGCCAACCCGTGTACGAGCCTGAGCTCTATGCGCTGAATTGCTAACAGTAGTCACGTTTGTTCGGTGTGATACCATTAGGTGTTTGCTTACCGGTGAATGAAACATGAATTTAATGTTGCTGCAACAATGCAGTCGTGCTCGTGTATGTCTGTGTGTGGGCGGAGCCCAAAGAGCAGAGGGAGGGGTTGGAAGGAGCCCCGAGGGCAGGAGGAAGGGTTATACTGAGTCCCGAAGTCAGTGGCAGGGGTTAGACGGAGCCCCGAGGGCAGGAGGAAGGGTTATACTGAGTCCCGAAGTCAGTGGCAGGGGTTAGACGGAGCCCCGAGGGCAGGAGGAAGGGTTATACTGAGCCCTGAAGTCAGTGGCAGGGGTTAGACGGAGCCCAGAGGGCAGGAGGAAGGGTTATACTGAGCCCCGAAGTCAGTGTCAGGGGTTAGACGGAGCCCAGAGGGCAGGAGGAAGGGTTATACTGAGCCCCGAAGTCAGTGGCAGGGGTTAGACGGAGCCCCGAGTGCAGGAGGAAGGGTTATACTGAGCCCCGAAGTCAGTGGCAGGGGTTAGACGGAGCCCCGAGGGCAGGAGGAAGGGTTATACTGAGCCCCGAAGTCAGTGGCAGGGGTTAGACGGAGCCCAGAGGGCAGGAGGAAGGGTTATACTGAGCCCTGAAGTCAGTGGCAGGGGTTAGACGGAGCCTCACACTCACACTGTTACACATTCACACCTGGAAGATACTGTAGATGTGTTTTTTTTCCATCTCCATCTAAAGAATTCGAGACGGTTATACACCCGCTGGCCTAAAAACACATTCCTCCAATAGATGGAAGAGCATGTAAATAATGTGATTTTCACCCCGAAGTGATGAAATCCATCCTATTTGAATACAGTTTTCTTATTTATTGCCTCTGATCTCAGATGTGAGGTAAGAAAAATAAAAACAAGGTGCTAATAAAGCATCACACAACGTCTTTGAATTCCAAATGGCATTACAAATATCAGGGCCCATCGATCCACACGTATTTATTATTTCAGAGGACACTTGTTAGAACTCGGACTTCCCCCAGGGAAATTCAGAGGATTTTCCTTGTTGGGCCCACTCACGTTATTTATTAACAAAGTTTTTCTTTTTTTTTTTAAGTGCTTAATTCAACAACTTTTTAATAAGGCTCCTCTCTTCTCCCGTCTTGCACATTTGCGCTGGCTTTGTGAATATAAGATTAATAGCAATTTAGAGGCAGCAGGTTGGGAGCAGGCAGCTTTAATTAGCACAGCTTACATGTTAAAAGTCCTGATCAATACGCTGGTGTGCTGGAGGTTCAGGTTTATGTGGAGCTCATTTCACAGCATGCTAACAACGCAGAATAAGGTTAGACATCCTGCTATAATGCCAAGCTGTCTTTTGGGCTGGTCGGAACATGTCCTCTATTGATTGGACAAGCACAGACGTACTGTTTCGCTGCTGGTTTTCATCAGCGATGATCGCCTCTCTCTCCTCCATCATGTGCTTGTTTGCTTCATCCCGCCATCAACTTCGAGGCAGTCGTGGTCCCGAGCAAAACCTGTTTCCCCTGGAGCTGAGCTGCTGCAGAGGAAGATGGTGGTCAAAGCTCGCTGTCAGTCGAGTTATTCCTGCAATCCTGAAACCCTGCGCATACAGCAGGCGTCTCATAAAGAATACAAGAAGCACAGACAGCGGATGAGGGCTGCCGTCATCATGAAACGCCTCTTTGGACCGTTATGAACGGTGGCAGAGCGAGCTTAACACACTGCAGCTAAAGAAAACACATTCAGCTACATTTATTAATGTAGCAGACTGGCAGGTGTAGGTTTCACATCTTTAAAATATGACAATGTACGTAGTGCGGTTGTGTATAATTCTGACACTCAGGTAAAATGCCGGAGGGTGAATGTGGTGCACTGAATAGTGAATAGGGAGTGAAATTGACAAAACTGTGTTCACACTGTATTATGTGGTTATTTGGGTACATTTGGGTTTCTACTAGAACATGCATTTTGCATGCTTTAATGTTTAAAAAAAACACATGATATTTCTCATGCTGTCTGTCTCAATATACCTGTATTCACTGTTTCAGCGCCTGTCGCTTTAAGCCCCCATGTTACAGAGGAACACGGGGCCTGCATGTTACATGGGAAGGGGTGCCAGATTCAAAATGGCTTGTTGGAGCCCATGTTTTCTGATCGAGGCAGCCTACAAAAACTATACTATACTATACTATAATATCATTATTGTCATTATGATCAGAGTACAATGATAGTCTGTTCAGCAGCTCTTTAGCAGTGTGCATAAAAGTTGCCTTAACAGAACAAAAGTTAAATAAATAGAACAAAGACTAATAGAGCAAATATGAATACAAGTAAAATGAAACGTTTTTCAATAGGTGAGACACAAGTGTTAAAAACAAGTGTTTTTCATGATGTGTCCCTTTTTAACTATTGAGCTTTTGATAGTAAGTTTGCTAATCTGTCTGTTTTATAAGTGTATGATGTTTTTTCCCTATAATTTCCTCTCTCATTTGTCCAGTTAGTTAATTACTTAATTTCCTTAACTTAAAAGACTATAGAAATGACTGCAAAGATAAATTAGAATTCAGAAAATTACATTTTTGTTGTTTTAAGATAAAACCTATGCTTGGACTAATGAGAAGAATTCCATAGAAATCATTAATTGATTTGATGGTTGTGGTTTTAAAAGAAGTAACTGTGAAAAATGTGAGCCTTCCCACTGCCATCAGCGTCTGTGTGTCTGTCCACTGTGTCCAGGGGGATGACTGCTCCATCAGCTGTCCTGCAGGCCTGTACGGGACCAACTGCACCTCGTCATGCTCCTGCCACAACGAGATCTCCTGCTCGTACATCGACGGCTCCTGCATCTGCAAAGAAGGTTCCCTTCCTTACACTGCTAAAGATCATTCATTATGGATTCATCTTTTAACGATCTGAGCGCACGGCGGGAAGCGCCTGGCGCAGGTGCGTTTAGGGAGTGTCCAAATCCACTTTTGCTAGTTTAATGGCAGAAAATCGGGTCCGTGCGCCAGGCGCATGGTTCTAAGGGTTCGTACTTAGTGTCTTCATTAATCATAGGTGTGTTTTGGACATTACATGCAATCAACCAATCAGAGTGTCCTCTCCCATTCCCTTTAAAAGGCAGTCACGTTTGGACCTTGGCACATTACTATCATGATGGTGGATTTGCAGCGTAAATATTTTTTAGTTTGTCCAATCCAACTTTATTTGTAAAGCACATTTAAGACAACCAGGTTGAGCAAATTGCTGGACATTAACATGTGATCTCTCTCCTGTGTGGGCCGGTCAATCAAAGACCAATGATGTGAATGGCCAGTGTTCCTATGAAAGACACATAAGTGGGCCAATTATGGGACCTCTCTTTTCTCTATGGACGGAGTGCAGCCCATTCAGCCCACGCAAATAGACCGGCCCCCCAGGAAATCTCCTGGTACTCCCGATGGCCAATCCATGCCTGACACCCACCAAACAAGAGAAAACTTAACTTAAAGCAGCTCACCGTTTTCACACAGTTCCGAGGAAACATGCCGTTCAACGCGGAAACCAAGTTGGAGGCTTTTACTACTCGGCTGCTCGTAATCACAGTCCAAACCGTATGACCGGAACGTAGCATTTTGGTGGTTTGTGTGTTGCAGAGCTGTTATCAACTGGCCAATCAACATCCAGCTTACTGTCAACTAAAAGGCAGGTCACATAAATCACATTCAGCAGCATAAAAAGACAGGAAACATACTTTTCCTGAACCTACCTCCAGCACTTTGTTTTTTCTTCTTCCCTTTGATTCCTTGTGTTTTTCTCACTGCCTGTTGAACAAAAAGATACAGCTGTAATTCAAAGCTCAGATCTCTTGTTACTGCATCTCTTTCTTTCTCCTCCTGTAGGTGGAGAAACTCGTCTCTGCCTCTTCAGTGTTCCACTTTGTTTTGCTCTTTAAATCTGCGAGTCTCGGACCAAAAGTGTCACATTTACTGTGAACACATTAGTGTGTAACAGTGATATTTCATTTTAGGGCTGCCATTCTACTTTTCCTTCATTCTCTATAGAAGAACATTTTTTATAATCTTTCTATTTCATTATTTTAACATACGTAACTATTATATTTACTCACTTTTCTTATTCTCTCCTTTAGAGCTAAAGTGGTTATTCAATGTGCCAATTAGTTGATTGACAGGAAAATAATCTACAACTAAAATCATTTTAATCATTTTCAAGTAAAAATGCAGAAACGTACCCAAGTTGGAGCGTAAGGTAAAGTGTGAGGAGTACCTTATTTCTTTGTTCTGTTGATCAGATATTAATATAGCCTATATTAATGTAGTTTCTTGGACTTCTCTCTTGCTCTCTTTTCTCTGTCAAATTAACTGTCAACTGACCGACAGTCTATTTCTGTGTGTTGTCTCATCTAAAGGTCACTAAAGGTGGCTGTTAAATAAGATTTTTTTTATTTTGTCTTCATCCAGTTCCTTTCGGTCATAAAATGTTCTGTTTCCATGAGCAGAAGTAAAAAGAGTGAAGATGTTACAAAACTATGATAATAAGACCCAAGTTATGATTACCGTATTTTCTGGACTATAAGTCGCTCCGCAGTAAGTCGCATCAGTCAAAAAATGCAACATTGAAGTGGAAAAAAGAAATATAAGTTGCACTAGACTATAAGTCACATTTAATTAGAAATGTATTTCACAAAATCAAAGACCTAGAACAGACATTTAGCACACAAAACTACAGGCTACAGTAGGTGTCCAATATGTTAACGGGAACACATTAACAAAAAAAGTGTGACTTATAGTCTGGAAAATACAGTACCCAAAATTATCATTTTAGTAGTCTATATCAATGACATTTCATTTCCGGCATTGTTCAGGTGCTGGATGTCCCTCATTTGTCCGTCCTCTTTCGTTGTGTTGGCGTTCTAACCTCCGGTGGATTTCTGAGGACTACCTGGTCCTCAGGTCTCTGCAGGGTAAATCCAGACAGCTAGCTAGACTCTCTGTCCAATCTGAGGACTATGGTTACCTGGTCTTCAGATCTCTGCAGGGTAAATCCAGACAGCTAGCTAGACTATCTGTCCAATCTGAGGACTATGGTTACCTGGTCCTCAGATCTCTGCAGGGTAAATCCAGACAGCTAGCTAGACTATCTGTCCAATCTGAGGACTATGGTTACCTGGTCCTCAGATCTCTGCAGGGTAAATCCAGACAGCTAGCTAGACTATCTGTCCAATCTGAGGACTATGGTTACCTGGTCTTCAGATCTCTGCAGGGTAAATCCAGACAGCTAGCTAGACTATCTGTCCAATCTGAGGACTATGGTTACCTGGTCCTCAGATCTCTGCAGAGTAAACCGAGACAGCTAGCTAGACTCTCTGTCCAATCTGAGTTTTCTGTCGCACGACTAAAACTACGTTCCACCAAAACAACTTCCATCCTGAGGCTATTTTGCCGAGGCACCATGGCTCCATCTGGCACTTAGCATCGCCCAAGACGATTGTCATTGGTATAACAAAATACTGATAAACCAGAGCACATTTTTCTTTCATCCCAGAATGCTGTGTGGACTAGCCAGACCTTCTGGCAATGCAAGACTATCATTTTAGGGATATTTTAAGGGAATAAGTCAACTTTATTATGATGGAACCTTTCCAAACCAGGTGCTTCGCAGGTGCACATGAATCACAATACTCTCAAATGAATTGTCCGTCTGATTGTCTCTGTGTCTCTGTCCAGGTTGGCAGGGGGTGGACTGCTCCATCCCTTGCTCCAGTGGTGCTTGGGGACTGAGCTGCAATCAGACATGTCAGTGTGCCAACGAGGCAGCCTGCGACCCCGCCAACGGGACCTGCACCTGCTCTCCGGGCTGGAGGGACGAGCTCTGCGACGTACCGTGTCATGTAAGTGGTCGCGGCAGTCATCAGCTCTTTTGAGTGGAAAAAGCGGCAGCAGTGTTTTGCAGGAAGGGGTCCGAATTTGGATTCAACTAAATTGATAAACACTAGAGCTGCAAAGATGAATCGAGTTGTTGTCAACTATTAAATCAATCGCCAACTATTTTGTGTTAGTCAATTACTCAGTTTGAGTTGAAATTCTCAGTGCACATTTTCTGTTGTCAGCTTGTTAAATCTGATTATTTTCTAGTTTCTTCTGTGACATTAAACTGAAATTATTTTGAGTTGAGTTGAGAAAGCAAGACATTCGAGGACGTCACATCAACAATGAAAATAATTGTTACTTGCAGCCCTAAAAAAACACTACTTCTCTGGTACGTTGCATAGTATATTAGTTATAGTTCTGCAGCTTAAAAACAGTTTTGTGTTGAAGTGCATTTCTATATTTGTGTCTGCTGTGTTCCGGCTGTCAGGAGGGATCGTACGGGCTGGACTGCAGAGAGAGATGTGACTGTGTCAACGCTGATGGTTGTGATCCGGTGACCGGCTTCTGCCGCTGTGTGGCAGGTTGGACCGGTGAGTTATGCAGCCACTGTTTGGGGCTAAGAAACACTGTGACCATCAAAAGTTAAGGCTCCTGGCAACAGGAATGGCTGCCCAATATATATGACACACGAGAAATTCAAATCTATAATTGGTAACCTGATGGAGATTCAAGCTTGGGTGAGTTTGATAGCTCCCTGTGGACAAAGCACCTAAGAATAGGCTTTGCTCTGACTCTTGGCCTGTTTTTGTTAAAGGTGCCCAGCCACACAAAATTGTTTTTCCTTATATATATATGTATATATGTCCGGCCCATATGTGTGTGTGTGTTATGTGATGAATGTGAAGATGAACCGCTACCTCCTCTGTCAGCTGTAGTCACTGAGAAGAAATAAGAGGAGAAATCAGGCCAATCACAACAGCTGGTCAGTCTGACATCATGTTGCCTGAGCTCATTAGACTAGATTAGATTAGATTATACTTTATTTATCCCACAACGGGGAAATTTCCTTATTACAGCAGCAGCATTTTCTGATTACTATTCATGAGCACGCCCAGTTGCGCTGGGTAAAGGATGCCGATAACCAGGCTCTCATTGGCTAGCTTTTAGCCAATCAGAGTCAAGCAGCTTTGCTTGCTGAATATTAATGAGAACTGGCACAAATGGAGCTGAGTCTTCCTGCAGGCTTTCTATACCACGCTAGAAAGGCCACCAAGTAATGAAATACGTGTGGCAGGGCGCCTTTAACAGTAAATCAAGGTCAAGATCAAGGGTCTTTGCCACATGGCGTTGGGAACCACATGGATTTGGGATGCAAAAAAACAACAGGTCAGGTCAGACAGACAGATGGCATATAAAACAGTATGTTAAAGAACATAAAGAGTACAAATTAGAGGTCAGTGTAAAACGGAAATAGAAAAAAACATCAAAAAGAATAGACAAATCCCAACACAAGGACAGACAATCACTAAAGCAGTTATTTGGGTTTTAAAGTGCGTGTGCAAAGATTACATCTCTCAAACAGCTGGTAAATACATAAGCAAGTGATGACCTAAAGGCGGATTTACAGTAGTACGTAGTATCTATGCAGAGCCTAGGCCGTAGCCCACGCAAGAGAGGGGATTTATATTTTGTGTTCTACCATATCTCTTTAAGAAAATAGCAAAGTGTGTGTGTGTGTGTGTGTGTAATGTAAATGTAAATGGACTGTTGTTATATAGCGCTTTTCTAGTCTCAACAGCAACTCTCAGTGCTTTTACATACGTACAATAACCATTCACACACATTCACACACTGTGGCCAAGGCTGCCGTACAAGGTGACAGCTGCTCATTAGATAAACACTCACACACAGGTGTGTGCGTGTGTGTTTGTGTGCGTGCGTGCGTGTGGGGACTGTGTGGTAGAGCGAGTGAGAGTGACGGGGATTAGCGAGTACTGACTCCAGCAGCGCACACGGAGAAACAAAAGTGTCCCCCCTGTGCTTTCTGAACACTTTCTAAAAGTTAACCCCCCTCCTTGATTTTGTGTTGTTCAGGGAGAACGAGAACATGGAAATAAGTAGAGAGAAATGTGACTCTACCCAGCCACAGCCAAGCCAAACAATCACACTTTTTGCTGTCTGCGTCGCAGTTACATTTCTGGTGACGCGCACGTCAGGCTACGGCCTCGATTTTATTTATTTAATTATTTTTTTTGTGGTCATTTTAGGCCTTTAATTCCACAGGACAGATGAAGACATGAAAGGGGAGTGAGAGGGGGAATGACATGCAGCAGAGGGCGGCAGGTTGGAGTCGAACCCACGGCCACTGCATCGAGGAGTAAACCTCTATATATGTGCGCCTGCTCTACCGACTGAGCAAACCCTGCTACAGGCTACGGCTTTTTAGGGTACTGCGTAGGGTCTGTACCCACGCTTACCTACATAGGTACTGTATCTACGGCGTAGATTGAACCCAGAGCCATAAATCTGTACTCATAGTGAAACATATCTAACCATTAGCCATCGGTTTTACATTTGGAGCACTGGGAAAGAAACTCTTTGCAAAAAGAGTGGTGGAGCATTTTATAGAGCGGTAGCTGAAGCAAGGAGAGCAAACAGCTCGGCAGCAGGGTGACCAGAGGGGTCACTGACAATCCAGATCAAATTAACATCACCTCAGCGGTGCCATTGCACCTCTTTCTTTGAACCTTTGTTAGCTTTAATATAAGTCATGTTCAATTTGTAGCTCGGCTTCTTTTACCCGTTAATTGTCAATCAGAAGAGTCGTGATGAGCAATGATCGATATGAGCTGATGAATATGGAAAGGGGCGTTTTAATTCACTGCCAGAGGGAGAACTGGTAATGAATTTGCATTGGGAGGAATTTTAATATATTAAAAAGTATTTAAAAAGGTTTATAGAAAATCCAAACAATTTGCAGTGTGATTGCTTTTCATTTAAATGTACAAGCAAAAAGAAGAAAACTAACGTTATGAATTTATCTTTTGGACTTCACTGAACTCTCTCTCTCTCTCTCTCTCTCTCTCTCTCCCTCTTCTGTTGGAATATCCCTTCTGTTAATTCCATTGGGGAAAAATAGATACACATAGAGAACAATACACTTTAGATTGTGCTACCAGGCGTTGAGACTGTGAGAGCAATGTGTTAGACGTGTTCCTGCGAGGAACAGGTGAGACAAAGGCATGTGATACAAGAAGTCCTCTTTGATAAAGATACATGAGTTTGAATGGTTCAGACAGCAGGGCTACATGGAATCGTAGGACGCAGAATTTATACTGTATCTCAAAAATAAATGAATGAATAAAATAAAAAATTAAACAACTCTCAATCCCAAGCAAAAAAAACAACTAAAAAAACTAAATTCCACAGATTGTCATTCTGGATCACCGCTGAAAACTGTAAAAAGAAATCGCCACATTGCATTAGGGTCTGTTTCATTAGACACCAAAACACAGCGGTCACCAGGGACGATCGCCAAGTAAACAACTTAAATATGCCGTTCCTGGTATTCATTTGCAAGTAGGCTACACAGTGCGTTGCAATAGGACGTCAACAGTCGAGCCAGGTTCATCTTTTTCTTCTAGAGAGCTCTGCGTCTGTACTGTCACTGCGAGGCGGTGGTCTCATTGAAAATGAATGAGTGGGCTCTGTTGCTAATTTCAGTCTGAATTCTACCTGAGGTTGGCATATCAAAGTAAAACTGACGTTTATTTAAAGAGACTTTGGGCCCTGTTTTAACGATCTAATCGCACGGCGTGAAGCGCATGGCGCAGGTGTGCTTAGGCCGCGTAAAAATCCACTTTTGAAGGTTTAATGGAAAAAAGGGTCATGCTTGGTGCCTTAATTAATTCATAGGTGTGTTTTGGGTGTAACAAAGTGTGTCTTTGTATTTCCCATTCCCTTTAATATCCAGGCGCGTTTGTACCTTGGCGCATTATGATGGAGGATTTGCATGTTTGTGTGTTACTGCGCATCCCTACGTGTAACAAGTATATTGTGCACGCTGTGCATGTCCCTATGCGTATTTTACTAATGCTCTGTTAAGAAAAAAACCATGAAATGCTGCGTTATTGACTTTGGACCAGGTTTTTGTCGGTGATTGTGCACATCGGGTATCTGGAGTGTCTACCAACCCACAAACGTGTGAAATTAGACAACCTAGTCAGTTTTTTGTGGACTGCCTCGATCAGATTACATGAGAGTCAACAAGCCATTCAGATTTGGCTCCCCTTCCTATGTCACACGCAGGCTCGTTAGAATACACCCCCCACCCCGCCCCTTCTGAGGATCTCCACCCACGACTTAAGAACGTCCTTTGAAAAGCTCCACCATATATATATTTTTTTTTCCACAAGCCAATTAGAGCGGACTGGTCTTCAAGAGGCAGGCGCAAAAATAGTGTTTCAGACAGAAGGTAAATACAGGTATATTCATACAGACAGTAAGATACAAATAAATTGTTTTTTGAACATTAAAGTCAACATGTTCTAGTTGAAACCCAAAAGGAAAAAACTATGAACCTGAAAATGAGCATGAAATGGGACTCTTAATTATGTAGACAACAGAGCATGTTTTCAGACAGTCTCTCCTGTACGACATCCATAGTATCACACTCGGTCGTTCACATGAATGAGTTACCTCAATAGTTGCATGATGAGTAATAAATGAAAGCTAGAGAGAGAAGTTCCAACCCAGGGTTCATTATCACCTCCCCACAGCTGACCAATCACGGTAGGAAGCGTGGGGTGTGAATGTTGGAGTAAAATGGAGTCAAAACTGTATGAACTTCAACAAAAACAGAAGATATTAGATCAAACTGGGACATTAGAAAGCCTTCGACTAGTTTAACAACTGGAAGAAGAACAAAGAGAAAGCCAAATGTTTTTGATGATTTAATACTTTTTCCTCTGTGACGTTCCTTCAGTCTGTCTCACTACTGTCAACAATTAGTTTTAATACTTTTGCAAGTGTGAGCACCTCCTTCTTATTTCTTTTGACAATGGCACTTTGGGCTGATAATGTGCATCAACTCCATTCTCAACTTCCAGGAGAGTTTAGTTTTTGCATACTGACATCGTTGAGTACTCTGAACTGTGTCACAGTACGTACTGCACTCAAAACCCAGGAAGAATTAGTATACATTGTGGAATTAGGACACAGCATGTGTTTATGAAGAAGAAGAAGTAGAAACCGGATCACTGTACTGTACTTGCAGTTCTGTTTGTTTTAGACCTTTTCTTACAATAAGCGTTACATGACCTGAAGTAGGTCACAAGCATTATGTTATTGGTCTCAGGCCTGATTTTTAAATTGTATTTCAGTGTTGCTGTCACTTGGGAGATGAATACTACGTGTTAGCTTCACACCAACCTCTGCCTAAACTTTAGTCCTACAACAGTTTACGTTTGTCCTTCTTCTGCTTCATATCTCGTCCCCACCTTCTCGTCCCGCTCCTCCCTTTGTTTTGACTTCACAGCCTTACGAATAGAGCTTTTGATTTTCACCCACTTTGTGGCTCAGAGGTAGTTTATTAATTGAGTCATAATGGCTGCCCGCCTGTGCCCCACTCACATATTCTCTTATATTCTGTGTCAAAGAAAGTTTCTAATGAGCTGCAGTAAGCCAGGCTGCACAGAGGAGGTGGGAGATTTACTGTATTTGCACATACACTACTCTCACTCTGTCTGTCTGTCTCACTTACTGTCTCTCTTTATATTTAGATGTGTGTGTGTGTGTGTGTGTGTGTGTGTGTGTGTGTGTGTGTGTGTGTGTGTGTGTGTGTGTGTACAGCTTGTAACTAAGAATTGATGTAATCTGAGTCTCTCGGGCACTGCCGTCTCCAGACTGTCCCTTGTGAACACTGAGGGCTCTGATCCTTTCTGCAAGCCAACTTTTGTGTAGACAGACTGCTGCCTCTCAGGACACACACACACACACACACACACACACACACACACACACACACACGCAAGACTGATGAAAGAAGCAGACACTTCAGCAAATGATTAAAGGGCAAAAAGTCTCGGGCAGTATTTTGGGAATGTAGGTTTTTTGCCTAAAATATTTGTTCATTCAAAGTTATCATTATTATTATTATAGTTATGTGCAAACACAGTTCGTTGGTTCACAATATCTCGGGGAAATATTGTTTTAGTTAATTTCTGCACTAATTTTTACACTGTAAAATGTCCCATTCTGTATATATGTGGGGTAAAATGATTCATTTATCAAATTTAAAGAATCCTAACATGACTTAGTCAAAACTGTTTGAACAGCATATATGTATATATATGTATGTATATGTGTGTATATATGTATGTATATGTGTATATACTGTATATGTATGTATATATGTGTATATATGTATATATACTGTATGTATGTATATATGTATATATATACTGTATGTATGTATGTATGTATATATGTGTATATATGTATGTATGTGTATGTGTGTATATATGTATGTATGTGTGTATGTGTGTGTGTATATATATATATATATATATATATATATATATATACAGTATTGTTATGTATGTGTATATATGTGTGTGTGTGTGTGTGTGTGTCTGTCTGTCTATCTATATACACAAAGTAAATATATATATATATTTACTTCATTTAGTTTATTCAGCCTGAAAGAAGTAATAAAAAGAGAATAAAATAAATACTAATCATCTGTTACGGCCCTGCAGTACTTGACATCTTTTCCTTCCTGCCAGCGCCTTCAGCTATTTCTTTGAGCCATTTAAATCTCAGTGTTTAAAGGATAAGTATGAAAATATTCTATATTTTTCATACAGTCAACAAATCTCATGAAAAGACCAAAACCAACAACTTGTGTATCCGTCTTTCAACACTGTCTGACTTCCTGTCTGTGGCTCTCAGCACCAAGCCTATTGGTTCCCACTGAAAACGTTAAGCTTTGAAAACACCTCAGATATACAGTATAGTTTCATTTAAAAAAAAAAAAAAAAATCTGTAATTTTGTAAAACAGCTGCTCACTGTATTTGTTATCTAACAAACAGGAGCAAATACTGCATTTGTTGTGGTTATATTGGTCTGACACAAAGGGAATTTGTGAAAGGATAATAAATGTATTTAACTAACTAACAAGGGAGTTATTTTGCAGAGGGGAAGAAGATATATCAGGCTTTGATGCACACACAACTGTGCCATGTTTCATGTGATAAAATAGCCATACAAAAACTATAGAATAGCACCAGCTTTGTGTTTTAACAAGGAGATGAGTGTAGAGGAATTGTCTCGTTGTCTCTATGATCTGTCACATCCGTCCTCTCTCTACTTCTCCCTCCCCTGCTGACTCAGTGTCTGAATATGTGCTTTAATAGCCCATCTATCCCCTTTATTTGCATCATTCGCTCTTCTCCTTTGACAAGTTCAAGTGACACATCTGAAACTTTGTGAGCAGCGTTTGGGAAGTCAGTTTGAATTCACTTAAAAGCCGTGTAGCTTAGAACAAAGCCTCTTGCTATAAATGACTGTGTGTGTGTGTGTGTGTGTGTGTGTGTGTGTGTGTGTGTGTGTGTGTGTGTGTGTGTTTTCTGCAGGTGTCCATTGCGACAGTGTGTGTGAGGAGGGACGCTGGGGACCCAACTGCTCCTACAGTTGCACCTGTGAGAACGGAGGCTCCTGCTCTCCAGAGGACGGCACCTGCGTGTGCGCTCCCGGTTACCGTGGCACCAACTGCAGACGAAGTAAAGACACACACACACACACACACACACACATCCACACACACACACACATCCACACATTTCCGAGAAGGACTCGGAATACAAAAAAAGTTTGCATTCAATTGCCTTTCAAAATATGCTTGACCATAAAGTGTGTGAAGAATGATAACAACCATGTTCATGCATCAATAATTTACAAGAAAATCCCCAAATGAGTGAATCTTATCCAATCAAAATGATGAAGTAATTATTTTCTTTCTTTGAGTTCAGTTTTCAAATTAGCTCCACCTTTACCAGCTACAACAACAGTGATGAACATATGAAATATTACATATTATTACATATTACATTTTACTTTAATTATATGCTGATGCTTATACTGATACTTTTTGTACTTAAGTAAAATTTTGAACGCTGGAGTATTTCTGCACTGTGGTATTGCTAATTTTACTTAAGTAAAAGAAGCAATACCATTTCCTATTTGATTAATTGAATGAAATTAAAATTAAAATGATTTCTTTAAAAAAGAATTGTTAAACACAATTTACTGCAGAGACGCTAATCACATTAGAAACAATCAGCAGTGTTGATTTATTTCAGTGATAAAATGCTATGGAGCTGTGTGTGTGTGTCTTCTTGTTTTAACTACATCAGTGGGGTCCAAAAACCAGTAATACAGTATATTTGTGGGGTCCCGACAGCTTTGTGGGGCCAAAATGCCGGACCCCCACAACTTTAAAGGGCTGTTTAAGGGTTAAGACTTGCTTTTAGGATTAGGGTTAGAATTAGGTTATGGTTAGGGTGAGGGTAAGGGTTAAAGTGAGGGTAAGGGTTAAGGTTAGGCAATTAGTTGTGATGGTTAAGGTTAGGGTAAGGGGCTAGGGAATGCATTATGTCAATGACAGGTCCCCACAAAGATAGTGAGACACACTGTGTTTGTGTGTGCGTGTGTGTGTGCGTGTTTGTGTCATCAGATGTAAGAAGGGTTTATTTTTAAATCTGATTAATGAGAAAATTGTAAATCATCTGTTGTACAATCTGCTGAAATTAAAGTCTGAGGCTACCTGTTGAATGTTGCTGGCTGGCAGTGGGCCTTTCTGCATATATATATATATATATATATATATATATATATATATATATATATATATATATCCTGCATCTCCCTACATCAGAGTTATACATTTAAAGGCTCTTGGTTCACAGTTTAAGCAATTATCTTAATTAGGAAAGTCCTGTAGCATGAAAGAGGCAGTAGACCAGCAGAGAGAGGCCTGCACCAGCTTGTCTCGCCACTTAGAGTAACATCAATTAAAGCAAATTAAAGGGCTCAGGAAGACGTGTGAGGGAGGCTCTGTGGTGGAAGGAAAACAAAGAAATGCCAATACTGCCAACAGGTTGACCCCAGAGAGCAGACCATGGGTCAGGGAAACACGTTCAGGGACACACACACACACACACACACACACACACACACAGAAATATATATGATGGACACAGCCAATATTAAGCTTTAATATACATGGTGGTTGAAAACGTAGCTTAATTTCGGACTAAGTGGACCATGAAATCCATTATTGAAATGATCAGAGAACTAATCAGAGAAGTAATCAGAAGTTCCCTTTGGACTGAAATTGGCTTCTCTCTCTATTTCACGCACACACACACACACACACACACACACACACACACACACACACACACACACACACAGTTTGCCCACTTCTTCTAATAGAGGTGTTTGTGTTCTCTGCAGCATGTTCGCCTGGTTTCTACGGCCATCGCTGCAGCCAGTCGTGTCCTCAGTGTATCTACAGCGACGGCGCCTGTCACCACGTCAGCGGACATTGTGAATGTCTCTCTGGCTTCTTCGGCTCCCTCTGTAATCAAGGTCAGTTGTCCTTTCAGAAACAACCAGCTGTGTCTGTCTGTCTTATGTTTTATGTTGTTTTATGCTTGCAATAAAAAATAGACACTGTTGAACTGTTCATCAATGTAACATTTAAAAATAAGTGGAGCGTTCAAGATGTTTGATGGAATGGCTCCTTGTTAAAAATGTGCCCGATTCAAATCGCACAGAAGTGAAACTGAAATGAAAACGTGGTTGTCCCATGGCATGCAGCTTAGTATTACACGTTCATTCATTTTTGAGAGACACATTATAAAGACAAAGCCGCAGAGGCACAGATTCTTCTAGTTTGAGTTAAAAACCTTGAATTTTGCAATTCCCATTGTGCAATTCTATAGCCTTTAAATCATAGACTGTAAAAAATTCAGTTCAATTTTATTTATAGTATCAAATCATAACAAGAGTTGTATCAAGATACTTTACAGAGAGAGTAGGTCTGGACCACACTCTATAATTTACAACAACCTACAATTCCAGTAATTCCCCCAAGAGCAAGCATTTAGTGCAACAGTGGCGAGGAAAAACTTCCTTTTAGGGAGAAACCTGGGACAGACCCAGGCTCCTGGTGGGTGGTGTCTCACGGTGCCGGTTGGGGGTGCGATGAACAGTGGCAATAATAGTCACAATAAAGATAATGGAACTATAACTAGAAATACGTTCACGGAGTAGCAAGCTGTTACACAGTGTAGCGGGGCATAGCAGGATGTAGCAGGATGTAGCAGGGCGTAGGAGAATGTAGCAGGACGTAGCAGGATGTAGCAGGGCATAGGAGGATGTAGCAGGACGTAGCAAGATGTAGCAGGACATAGCAGGATGTAGCAGGACATAGCAGGATGTAGCAGGGCATAGGAGGATGTAGCAGGACGTAGCAAGATGTAGCAGGACATAGCAGGATGTAGCAGGGCATAGGAGGATGTAGCAGGACGTAGCAGGATGTAGCAGGATGTAGCAGGGCATAGCACAACGTAGCAGGATGTAGCAGGACGTAGCAGGATGTAGCAGGGCATAGCAGGATGTAGCAGGATGTAGCAGGACGTAGCAGGATGTAGCAGGGCGTAGCAGGATGTAGCAGGGCATAGCAGGATGTAGCAGGACGTAGCAGGATGTAGCAGGGCATAGCAGGATGTAGCAGGACATAGCAGGATGTAGCAGGGCATAGGAGGATGTAGCAGGACGTAGCAAGATGTAGCAGGACATAGCAGGATGTAGCAGGGCATAGGAGGATGTAGCAGGACGTAGCAGGATGTAGCAGGATGTAGCAGGGCATAGCACAACGTAGCAGGATGTAGCAGGACGTAGCAGGATGTAGCAGGGCATAGCAGGATGTAGCAGGACGTAGCAGGATGTAGCAGGATGTAGCAGGACGTAGCAGGATGTAGTAGGGCGTAGCAGGATGTAGCAGGGCATAGCAGGATGTAGCAGGACGTAGCAGGATGTAGCAGGGCATAGCAGGATGTAGCAGGACGTAGCAAGATGTAGCAGGGCATAGCAGGATGTAGCAGGACGTAGCAGGATGTAGCAGGGCGTAGCAGGATGTAGCAGGGCATAGCAGGATGTAGCAGGACGTAGCAGGATGTAGCAGGGCATAGCAGGATGTAGCAGGACGTAGCAAGATGTAGCAGGGCATAGCAGGATGTAGCAGGACGTAGCAGGATGTAGCAGGGCATAGCAGGATGTAGCAGGACGTAGCAAGATGTAGCAGGACATAGCAGGATGTAGCAGGGCATAGGAGGATGTAGCAGGACGTAGCAGGATGTAGCAGGATGTAGCAGGGCATAGCACAATGTAGCAGGACTTAGCAGGATGTAGCAGGGCATAGCAGGATGTAGCAGGACGTAGCAGGATGTAGCAGGACATAGCAGGATGTAGCAGGACGTAGCAGGACGTAGCAGGGAGTAGTAGGATGTAGCAGTACGTAGCAGGATGTAGCAGGGCTAGCAGGATGTAGCAGGGCATAGGAGGACATAGCAGGATGTAGCAAGGCTAGCAGGATGTAGCAGGGCATAGGAGGACATAGCAGGATGTAGCAGGGCTAGCAGGATGTAGCAGGGCATAGGAGGACATAGCAGGATGTAGCAAGGCTAGCAGGATGTAGCAGGGCATAGCAGGACATAGCAGGATGTAGCAGGGCTAGCAGGATGTAGCAGGGCATAGCAGGACATAGCAGGATGTAGCAGGGCGTAGCAGGATGTAGCAGGGCATAGCAGGACATAGCAGGATGTAGCAGGGCGTAGCAGGATGTAGCAGGGCGTAGTAGGACACTGAAGAGGGTACAATAACCCACTTGAACAATCGTAAGTCAATCAGCTGTCAATCATGATGTTTCACCCCGTTTTATGGGCAAGGCAGCTTTATTACTGTATAGCACATTTCAGCAACAGGGCAATTCACATTGCTATACATAAATTATTAAAGAGCAGTTCAAAACAAAAAAATATTAAAACAGATAAAACAATATTTATCTTTACGATATTATAAGACGCCAGTATGGGACAATGTTTAATAAAGTTGTTCTATACGAGTCATCCACAACGGCCGGTAGTCATACAGATTATAACACAGTTCCAATTTTCAACAATGTCACTTCAGTAACGATTAAAAATATAACAACAGATCAAATACGAGAATAAAAGTTACAGTGCAGTATAAGAAGTGAACAGCTGATTAAAATAAGGCAGCATCAAGAAGATAGCATGGCATCAAATAGCATCAAATAACTGATAAAAAAGAGATCGATCAGAACGAGCTAAAATGAAAGAAACCATCTTTGGGAGAAACTTATTTGAAGTGTGCTTTGATTTTTAGTTTGGTCCATGTTATGGGGGCAGCCAGTCACCAGGGGGCCAGCCAGAATTTTTGGCTTCACTTATACAGTTAGCATCTGTTCGTGCCTGGTAGATGCTCAGGTATTTTAAACTCCTTGCTTTCAGTTTGTAGTGTCACATTTCCATTTAGTTGATCTCCATGTCCAGAAAAAACTGTATTTTATTTTTTTTAAAAGCCCCCTCTTAGAAAACTAGGTTTACGTCCCTCAAACCCTCATGCGTCTAAAGGCCCATATACTGTGTGGTTTATAACACATGGTCGTAAATCCAGAACTGAGGTCCCTCATCACCGACTACCACGGTCACCGTACACAACCTCTTTCTTTGTGTGACACAGATTGTGACCAACCTATTTTGTGACCCATCTCGCACAGTGTCACATGCTGTTGTGTGTGTCCATACAGCTCCACGCAGAGTCTAACATCATCAATCGGACAAAATCCCAGAGTGTTAGTGCAGGATTTATCATATTCACATTTCATTTGATGCCGTTTCGTAACAACCTTCTCACACTTTCCCCCAGACACACAAAGTTGTCACAACCTTCAGGAGCACAGTCATCGGCTGTACGCATTGCAATCGGCCTCTTGACATCTTCCTTTACACAACCTGTGTTTTGTAAAATCCTGACATCTCTAAGTAACTTAAGGTTACAGTTAAATCAAAGCAAACCCCTTGAATTTGTACATTTTATTAGAAATGTAGGTA
>JABXJD010000383.1:180000-272500 GCA_013375575.1 Percina caprodes | reverse complement strand
TAAACCCAGTTAAAACCAAACTCTTCATAGATATATAACATGCAGTAGTAGCAGTATGTCCTCTCATTGTAAATTGGCAATAATAATAAAAAAACAGAGCACATTGATATATTATCAGGCTTGTCAGACACTACAGTGTCTGTCTCTCAGTACGATTTTATGAGATTTATTTATTGGATTAGGACAATGCACATTAATCAGCATTTCTGTAAATGCGCCAGTGTTAGCCAATCAGCTAATTTTCAACTGTAGTCCTAGTTACCCAGCATGCATGTCTTTATGGTGGGAGGAAACCCATGCATGGGGAGAACATGCAAACTCCACACAGAAAGACCCTGCCTGGACCGGGGATCGAACTCTGCCGTGCCAACTTGCTGTGAGGCAGAAGTGCTACCCACTGAGCCACCGTGCTGTATTTTATCAGTGTAATTACATTTGAATCTGAATATAAAAAAGTAGTAGTGTTACATCCTTAAGCAACAGGATGTGCATTTCCCTAAAAGGATTAACTGACTAACTTTTAGACCCTTTTTAGGCTCTCCAGAAGAGAAACCTCTAACACAGTTTTCTGCAGAGACGCTAATCACATTAGAAACAGTCAGCTGTGTTGATTCATTTCAGAACATTATACATATAAATGGGTATGTTTCAAAGCAATTTGCAATCAGATTGCAAATTAAAAAAAATAAATCCAATTAAAGATGAGTATAATAATTGTGATTAACATGAGTTTTGTACTGAATGTTACTGAAAGAGGTCATTTGATTTTCCTTGAATCGTATTTCCTTTCAACTTTGTACAATTTTCATTCAATGTGTTCTACGTTTTGATCTTCTTGTCTCTCCCACACCATGATTACAGTTGGAAAAATATGGATTGAAAAAAACCAATATAATTGTCTTTCATTTACTTATGTTTAAGTGTCCCTTAAACCTTTTATCAAGATCGCCTTTTGTACTGAAGTATATTCTGTTGTTACAGTTTTTTCCGATTTGCTGAACGACAGCGGGCACAACTGAAGCCCCATGGGCAAAACTCCCACAACACTCACCTGAGCTAAACCGTTCACATCTTCTGCAAAACTCTTTCACAACAACACAACTCTTACGTCTCAAAACAGGCTCAGTGCAGCGAAACACTATGAAGAATCATCACTGAGATAACACACACTGTCGCTCAGAACACACACAGTAAAAACACTAGCATCACACACCAGTACAGTTTGAGTGACTTCACACTACTCAATAGTTTATTTAAAGAAAGGATATAGATTTTAGGACTTATCAATATTTACATAAGGTAAACAAGAAGGAAAGAAAATCCGCAGTGTGCTTCAATATAGTATTTTGTCTTGTCTTATCTTGTAATTTATGGAATTATTGGAAAAATATATAACAATATATTTATATTATATATAAATATATATTATGTTATATTGTTATATTATTATAACAGTATATAACAATAACAAAGACTGGTCTGACTGATCCTGCTTCTCTCCAGCATCATGCAGCAAGTTTTCTTCATCACATTGTCTGCATAATCTCTAAATACTAATGAATGTGGTGTTTCCATTACTTTTACCTCCATTACTTTCTGAAAAACAGTAAGAACGCAGTTTTACTATAGTAAAAATATAGTGTTTTTCACACGTTTTTATAGCTGTGTATGTAACCTCAGACATCTGACCTGGACATGTTGGTATCGCTGCTCTTTTACCTGTTTCTCTCAAACAGTACAGTTTATGATTGTTTCATTCTTATTTGGTGTTTGTATCCAAAAAAGGCTTTCTGAGCTTTCTCTATAAATACTGTACATGTTCACCAACTAGTCTAAAACAAGACACCTGCTTAGGCTTTCAGCTAAGATTGCAATCAGCAGTGTTTGACAGGCACCAGACTGGGAGCTATTCTGTCTGAGTGTGTGGTTAGTGTGTGGTGCAGTTGTGACAGCAAGGCAAGGCAATTTTATTTATATAGCACATGTCAGCACAAGGCAACTCAAAGTGCTGAGTTCTCGAGACACAAGACTTGAAACATTAATCATTAAAAAGCAAATAGCAAAATAGGGATTAAAAAGAAAGATATTCACGAATACAAATATACCATAAAAAAAATCATAGCTCAGTTAACAATTAATATGAGAATTAAAAATCCAAGCAAAATTCACAGTTATGTATTAAAATCTAATACGAAATAAAATACAAAGAATAAAATTCATGAAATACAGTTCATTACAAAAAAAAAAAATTAAGGAAAAGCAACATCAAACAGAAAGGTCTTCAGCCTTGATTTACAAGAGCTGAGAGTTGGGGTGGACCTGCAGTTTTCTGGTAGTTTGTTTCAGAAATGTGGAAAATAATAGTTCTGACTCTGGGGACCACAAGCAGACCTGTCCCAGGTGACCTGAGAGGTCTGGGTGGTTCATAGTGCACTAACAGATGTGGAATATATTTTGGTCCTAAGCCATTTAGGAATTTATAGACCAGCATAAGTATTTTGAAATTAACTCTTTGAGGCACAGGAAGCCAATGTAAAGACTTTAGAACTGGAGTGATGTGATCCACTTTTTTGGTCCTTGTGAGAACTCGGGCTGCAGCTGTCTAATTTGTTTTTTAGTGAGACCTGTAAGGACGCAGAAGTAGTCAAAGATAAAAGCAAGTTTTTCCAAATCCTGCTGAGACATAAGTCCTCTAATCCTTGATATATTCTTAAAATGGTAGTAGGCTGACTTTGTTATTGTGTTAATGTGGCTGTTGAAATTCAAGTCTGAGTCCATCACTACACCAAGATTTTTTGCTTTGTCAGTTGTTTTTAACGTTGTCGTTTGAAGCTGAGCGCTGATATTCAATTGCTCTTCTTTTGCTCCATAAAATCTCAGTTTTTTCTTCATTTAATTTAAGAAAACTTTGGCACATCCAGTCATTGATTTGTTCAATGCAATTAGTCAGTTTTTGTATTGGACTATAGTCTCCTGGCGTTAAAGTTAAACACAGTTGTGTGTCGTCCGCATAGCTATGGTGACTTAACTTGTTGTTTTCATAATCTTCGCCAGTGAAAGCATGTAGATGTTGAACAGGAGAGGTCCCAGAATTGATCCTTGGGGAACTCCATACGTCATAATTTTACACTCCGATACATAATCGCTTATAGACACAAAGTAGTCTGTATTCTTTAGATAGGATTCAAACCAGTTTAAAACTGATCCAGAAAGGCCAACCCAGTTTTTCAATGGATCTAGTAATATCTCATGGTCAACCGTGTCAAATGCCGCACTGAGATCAAGTAACACCAACACTGAGGTTTTACCACTAACTGTGTTAAAGTGGATGTCATTAAAGACTTTAACAAGAGCCGTCTCAGTGCTGTTGTGTGCTCGGAAACCCGACTGAAAGGCAAACTGTTGTTTACTGACAAGAAATGGGTTGAGTTGTCGAAATACTGCTTTTTCAATGATTTTACTTAAAAATGGAAGACTTGATATTGGCCTATAATTGCTAATTAGTGACGTATTTAGGTTGTTCTTTGGTGGCTTGATGACTGCGGTTTTTAGGGACTCTGTAAGAAGAGATGTGTTTATAATTTGTAGATCTGAAGCCAAACAACTTAAAATATTTTTGAAAACGTTTGTTGGTAGAATATCAAGCAGTGTGTTAGCATCTGAATAAAGTGATGTAGATCCACAGTGTTGTGCACGTGGTGGTTAAAGCCATGGCATAAGGTGTGTAGAGTTTTGAAAACTGTTTTCAAGCAATGAAAAACAAACCAGAGTTTGGTCCATGTGAACTGCTTCTGTGCGGACCGTAGTTAGAGTTTTGTATGTGTCTCCAGTTGTGGCCAATGTCGTTTAGCAATTGAAAAAAACTGTAAAACTTTTGTACTTAACTTTAAGGGTATCGTTTTTTCAACCTGGACCCTATTTTCCGGTGTTTTTGTGTCTAAATGACTGATGGAAACAACAATCTGTGACATTGGTCCAGTACTAAGCGAGATTGCTGCAGTCGGCAGTGGCAAAACAAGCTACAATGTAAGTCCATAGGGCAATTGTCCAGCTTGTATTTACCTTCACAAAAGTGCTTGTTTTGCCATTGACAGACTCAGATTAATGTTCCCAGTGTCTTTACATTATGGACAGGATTTCTAAGGAGGTCAACTTTTCTGTTAAAGACTAAGATCCTTTTTTAAAACAAAAAAACATCTGTAAAATTGCATTTGTTAAACCCACCAGACTCCATGTAAATAAACAGTAATTTTAACCATTGTAAAATACACTTCATTCAAAGTTGACAGAAACAATGTGAAACTATGAAAACTCGTTTTGGGTCGTATTTCCACTTTTCCGACCATCACACCTCTAGATTTGGTTAAAATAAACACAATGTACTGTTTTACATGTGAAAATATATTGGCTCTATACACGCTAAAAGTATTGTTTTTTTAAATGGATTCTGGTGGGTTTAGCGCTAGCGACTTCTGAGCTGTTCCTAGTTAAACAGAAAGATCTCTAAGAGGTTTTAAAGGTCTATCTCTGAAGGGATCCTCATAATGTTGTCAGACACTATTAATCTGAGCCTGTCAGCGGCAAAACAAGCACTTTTGTGAAGGTAAATACAAGCTGGACAAATGTTCTACTAACTTACATTGTAGCTTGTTTCGCCGCTGCCGACTGCAGTGATCTCGCTTAGTACTGGACCAATGTCAAAGATTGTCATTCCCATCAGTCACTTAGACACAAAAACACAGGAAAATAGGGTTCAGGTTGTAAAACAATGGTAGTTACCCTTTAAGTACACTTTTTAAGGCTGGACTTTCACTTTCAACATAGTATTTTTACACTGTGGTACATTTACTTGAGTAAAATATGATTATATTATGTATATTTTATTATTACTGTTGACTCTAGTTTTTACCATCTGCTCTATGTTTCTAGTCAATATTTGTGTTTTTATGTTTGCACCATAGTAGCACTTTTAATTTCATTGTAAGTATGTACTTACAATGACAATAAGCTCTGATATCTGAGTACTTATTCCACCGCTGGTATTGTCATAATGACCAGGGCCATACCAAATTTGCAGATACAGATTATCCACAGATTGTCCGCAGAAAAAAACCTCAGTATGTTAACACATCACTACCCCAAACAGAAATACAGATGTATATTCTGGATCACTGCTTTGGGTCTGATAATGAGTAACAGTTATTATAATATCTAACTTTATATGTCTGTGCGTCTCCACAGTGTGTCCCAGTGGAAAGTATGGTAAAGCCTGTGCTGAGGTGTGTTTGTGCACCAACAACGGCACTTGTAATCCCATCGACGGCTCCTGTCAGTGCTACCCCGGATGGATCGGCGCCGACTGCTCCAAACGTGAGACGCTACAAATATTCTCTCTTCGTCGTTCACACTCGCTCCTTTCACCTTCTCACCTCAGCACTTATCGACCGCTTGAGTTGAGTTGATCGTGAACCAGTCAGAGACAACTGAAAAAAACAACAACAACGTAAAGGCAATTACTCCATCGGCTCTGACATTAATTATCCATCTACCATTGATCGAAGCTACCACAATCACCCAATCTCTTGTGAAGCTAATGAAGGAACAGACCGTGTGTGTGTGTGTGTGTGTGTGTGTGTGTGTGTGTGTGTGTGTGTGTGTGTGTGTGTGTGTGTGTGTGTGTGAAGGCGTTTATGGTTTTGAATTTTCAATTACATTTTACTTAGTTTTAGTTAGTTTTCAGAGTTGTTAGAGTTTTGTTACGGCCAGGTATTTAGGTCAGAAGTTACATATACATAAAAAATACATGGTTGGAGAGGTGTGTAGGAATGGCTTTAATGTTTAATCTTTATGCTACTCTAGTGTCTGATGGGAAGCAGTTGAGGCACAGCGCCATCTCCTGGAATTTCAATGTCAACTCTGTTCAGTTTCTATAAAAAACTAAAATTATTTTCATTTATTTTTTATTTTTGTATTAGTTTTTTAGGAATATATTTCACTGCCTATTTTAGTTGTAGTTGATTATAATAACCCTGGTGTGTATCTTATACTTTCTGTGTGTGTGTGTGTGTGTGTGTGTGTGTGTGTGTGTGTGTGTGTGTGTGTGTGTGTGTGTGTGTGTGTGTGTGTGTGTGTGTGTGTGTTCATGCGTGGTATTTGCAGCATGTCCTCAGGGCTCCTGGGGTCCAGACTGCATCCACACATGTAACTGTCACAACGGAGCCCAGTGCAGCGCCACAGACGGAGAGTGTAGCTGCAGCCCTGGATGGACGGGACTCTTCTGTACTCAGCGTAAGAGAGAGACACACACACACACACACACACACACACACACACACACACACACACACACACACACACCTTGACGATGCACTCTCATTTCTTGCAGTGGAGTCACCAAGTGCGTTGAATGTCTCATACCTGCACCTCCATCTGGTGGCAGATTAAAAAAACTACAATTATTTTATCTCCTTAGATGCCTTCCTCCTTCCTTCCTTCCTCCCTCCTACTCTTTCAAACTAATTTGCTGCCACCATTTAAATACTCTTAAACAATGATTAAATAGCTTCTCAGTTTCCTTTGTGTCAGGAAACAAAATCATATCCTTTCTGTCATGTTTTTGATTTATCATCCGTTAATACCCAGACCCCATGAAGCCAAAATGAGATTCCTTAGGTCGCTTTCTCACTTGTGGTTAAACGGTAACTACCGTTTTTTTTCAACCTGGAACCTCTTTTCCCATGTTTTGGTGTCTAAGTGACTGATGGGAACAACGATCTTTGACATTGGTCCAGTATTAGACTTAGACTTAGACTCAGACTTTCTTTATTGATCCTTTTGGGATGACTCCCGCAAGGAAATTAAAATTTTCCGCTTACAAAAAAGGTATAAAAATACAGTGCAGAGAGAAAAACAGTATAAAAATAACATAATAACAATGATACTAACAATAAAACCTTTGGCTATAAAGGCTATACCTTTAGAATAATTTATCAGTTCAGAGCAGTTAGTGTCCAGGTATGTCCAGTATGTAAGTGGATTATTAATTACTTATTTGCACAGTGAACGAGTGGCTACCACTCCTTCTTCTCCATCCTGTTCTGTTCTGTCCTCTTTACCATTTCCTCTCCCCCCAAGTTTTATGGTCTGATAGCATGAGGGACAAAGGAGTCCTTGAGTCTGCTGGTCCTACACTTGGGAAGGAGCAATCTTCCACTGAACAGGCTCCTCTGGGTGCTGATGACGGTGTTGGGGGGTCCAGCAGTTTGTCCAGCGTTCTCCTCTCTGCCACCGTCAACAGTGAGTCCAGCTTCATGCCGACCACAGAGCCGGTCCTCCTGATCAGTTTATCCAGCCTGGCGGTGTCCTTCTTGGATATACTGTCCCCCAAGCACACCACAGTATCGAAGAGGATACTGGTGACCACAGACTGGTAGAACATCCACAGCAGTTTGCTGCAGATGTTGAAAGACCGCAGTGTCCTCAGGAAGTCTAACCGGCTGTGTGTCTTCCTGTACAGGTGGCTGGTGTGTGTTGTCCAGTCCAGTTTATTATCAAGCCACAGCCCGAGGTATTTGTATGATTGAACTGCCTCCACCTCAACTCCCTCCAGCAGGACTGGTTGCAGGCTTGGTCTGGACCTCCCAAAGTCAATGATCAGCTCCTTCGTCTTAGAGGTGTTGAGCTGGAGGCAGTTAGTGTGAAAAGCGTAAGTGTAAAGCGCAGTTAATTAAATTTGACGTTTGGCACAGCTTGTCACTCCCCAATGTAAGTCGAGTGCGATTTCTTCTAGTTTGGTATATTTTTGGGTCATTCACAACCTGTCTGAACATCGTTTTCCTTCATTTGTTGGAGACTGCTACCATATTGCTGCTGTTGCCCAGAAACAAGAAGGAGGGAAGATGAGCAGCCACTCCAGAGCGTCTTCAGGAGTTTAAATCTGCCCAAAATTCCAACTGAGTTTGGTTTTATCTGCAGAGATGATCCATGTCTATTCCACTGGGACAGAACAGATAAGCCAATCACAGAAAAGCTGCTTCCAAAAATCATCTCCAGATTAGTGGCTCATCTCTCTGCACTGAAGAGAGGAGCAGCTGGTGTTGAAAAGTGGCACTTGTCCAACAACCTATTTTCTTTTTCTTGTTATTTTGAATGTGCCCGGTTCAAAGGACTCAAACAGGCATCGGGTCCACTGATTTCTTTTTTCTCTTTCTCATTCAGATGTCAGTGTTTAACGTTTTTTACGTCAGTAGTCAGATGGCTTACAAGGATTCATATTAGAGAAGAAAAGAAAATTATATAGAAAAAAATAGACGTAATTTCCAATTCACTATGCGGTTCCTTGGCTACACACCAAAGAACAAAGACTGAATGACAGCTCAGCTCTTCTAAACCAGCTCAAACAACTTCTGCTTCAATCAGCTGATTGTCAAAAGGGTCCCAAGATGGGTGAACAGACACAACCCCACTAGATTATGATGAGTCTAGTTTTACTCTCTAAACAGTTTTGCAGAATTCATCAAAATCAAAGTTAATATCGCAAGATAGATTCATTAGATTTTAAAATCTAATAAATCTATCTATAATCTATATTAAACAGTATCTGCTGTTTAAAGAATTTCATACATACCTACAAACAGTACATACATACATACATACATACATACATACATACATACATACATACATACATACATACATACATACCTACAAACAGTACATACATACATACATACATACATACATACATACATACATACATACCTACAAACAGTACATACATACATACATACATACATACATACAGTACATACATACATACATACATACATACATACATACATACATACATACATACATACATACATACCTACAAACAGTACATACATACATACATACATACATACATACATACATACATACATACATACATACATACATACATACAGTAAATACATATATACTGTACATACATACGTACATTACGTACTTTATGTACAGACAGACTGTACATACACACAGAGGCTTGAGAAAGTTTGCACACCCATGCTAAAATGTGTAAAAGAGAAATAAAAACCATCATATGGAAATTGATCGTAATGCCTTAATTCACAAAATTTAGGAAAATCCAACCTTTTAAGGACACCAATTTTCTTTGTGAATGAATAATGTATTGTAAATAAATAAATGTTCTTCCTTAAAGTACAGGGGCCATAAGTATACACACCTCTATTTTAAATTCCCATAGAGGCAGGCACATGTTTATTTTTAAGGTTCACTTATTTCGTGGATCCAGGATACTATGCATCCTGATACAGTTCCCTTGGTCTTGATCAACTGTAGCATGGGTGCGTAAAATTTCTCGAGCCACTGTACATATGTACATACATACATACAGTACACAGTCACAGCCTGTTGCATCACTCGGCATCATGTTGCATGCAGAGACTGCCACTAGCCATCAAAATTGCACACTGCCTGTTGTGCAACAACAACAACAACAACAACAATATCCTATTTTAGTCATTGAAACCCCGTTTGTGGAGATGTCTGACGTACAGAACAGTTGTTGTGTGTTTGTCTTCAGGCTGTCCTACAGGTTTCTACGGCTCTCAGTGTGCTGAAGTGTGCCGCTGTCAGAACGGGGCGGACTGCGACCACGTCAGCGGGCAGTGTTCCTGCAGGACGGGCTTCATAGGACAGAGCTGTGAGCTCAGTGAGTGTGTGCACGTCGTTGACTACATCAACACAACGCTGTTTTTAAAAGAAGACTCTCGACGTTGAGCGATGTCTTCAACATCATCATAAAATACTGATGACATGCTGTTTATCACCAGACAATCCGTTCACGTATTTCAACAATAATGAAAAATATCTGATCGTACTTCATATTAAAATACATTTTAAGGGAATCAACAGTAGTTATATCTTTTAGCATTAGTATTTGTGTATTAGGACAGGTTAAACATTGATCCCACTAAGAGAAATTTAGTTTTACAGCAGCATAGTAAAGATGGGGGTGATATGACCAATTACAGTCAAATGGAATATGTAATAGGATATGAAGTTTCTAATGTGTACAGTATATGATTTTTGCAATAATGCAAGAAAGTTCCTCGAAATGTCCGGCATTTCATTTTCTGGATTAATCAAAAACATTGTACACAACATTGTTATCTGGTGACTTTACCCATTTCATTTTTAGAGAATGTGTGATATCACAATATACAGTACATTGATATCATGATATCAAAATACATGTACCGTCAAAGAAGCTTTTGTCCATATCACCCACAAGTGTAGTTTAGAGAATTGACCTGATTAGACTAGAATAGTATTTATACATCGTATTATGAGCATGTGCTGTACTATACACTGCACAAAGTTTTATTCATTCACACTAATATTAATGCAAAGTAGAAAATGTTTCTTGTAAAATAAAAATGTTTTCAATAAAATAAATAAATACAGAAATAATTAAGAAACGGAATTTGTCTAGTGGATAAAGTGTGTTATGTGTGGGAATAGCAGCATTAAAATTAAGTAATTGTGCTTTCTCAAGCAATACTTGAGTAAAAGTAGCAAGTATCTTAGCAGAAAATGACTTTGGTAAAAGTTAAAGTCACCTTTTAGAATAATACTTGAGTTAAAGTCTTAAAGTATCTGATATGTACTGTACTTCACTATCAAAAGTAATTTATTGATATTATATGTACTTAATTTTTTGAAGTAAAAGTAAAGAAAAACTTTGATTATGAACTTTATTGTGGCTTCCTTATAGTAAAGCATAATGTCCAGGGTTTCTACACCTTCTCAAACATCAAACTCAAAGTCTGACATCAACAAAGAGAAAAACAGAATTTAAATTTTTTGAAGAATCCTTCACTGCAAAATACAAAACCAAGTAAGGAGTAACGAAGACGCTGAGGGGAACGTCTACATTTTCTTTAGGACTGAAGTAAAAGTGAAAGTTTCCAGATAAGTAAAGTACAGATACATGACAATTCTACTTAAAGGTGTACTATAATTTCCTACGTGGTCACTTCTGTTAACGTGCCAAGTAAATGCTACATGTTCCGTAATAATAATAATCTTTATTTGTAGAGCACTTTTCAAAAAACAAGTTAAAAAGTGCTTTAACAAGTGTAAAGAGACAATAATACCCAAGAGACAATAATACAAAAAGAGAAAAGCATGAAAACATTGAAAGACTAAAATACAGATAAATATAAAATTAGTAAAATACAATAAAATAAAAGGGATAAAATAAAGTCAAATAAGATCGGGAAAGGCTCTCCTACAAAAGTATGTTTTAAGAAGGGACTTTAAAGTGTCATGACTAACTAATGGAGTGTTGTGTTGTATTTTGGTGCCTATCCTGTGCCTCTAGTGTTTGCTTGACGTTTACGACCCCCGAGACCGGGCTTTTTAACGGTGTGTTCAGGGGGCCGGCGGCCAGCTGATCAGGGAGGGACGCCTACCATTTGAGACAAAAATAAAGTCGCGTTGAAACCATGCAGGAACTCATAGTGCACCTTTAAGTGTTGTCATGTCACTTAAGTGACAACACTGCAGCTGTTAGATGTGCGCATAAGATGTAAAGATGTATTAACCCTCTGCTCCTGCGTCCAGAGTGTCCTGCGGGGACGTTTGGCTACGGCTGCCAGCAGCTGTGTGAGTGTATGAACAACGCCACCTGCGACTACGTGACGGGAACCTGCTACTGCAGCATCGGCTTCAAAGGCATCCGCTGTGACCAGGGTGAGCGCTAATGTTGTCTGTATGCTGGGAGGAAGGGTGTTTGATGCTGCTTCTTTCTGGAGGTTTAGATCAAATGTAAAGAAAATAAGATGACAAGGGGAACACTAATATATACATTATTTTAGAGATTAAAAACAAGACTGGGATACAGAAATCTGCACAAGAAAGAGTTTGAAGGGTTGAAGAGTTCAGTTTAGCTAGTATTCAATTCAATTCAATTTATATTTGCGCCAAATCACAACGTTATCTCATTGCGCTTTTCATAAAAGAGCAGGTCTAGACCGTACTCTGTGAAGTGTCTTTTAAGTTCAGTCGGCACGTGCATACAAAGACAAATGTTGCATAATTTAACAGAAAATCTTTCTTAAGAGACAGCAGTGTGTGGGGATGCTGAAAATGTGTTGAAAGCAACACGTTTTCAAAAGAACTGGATTTCTACAAACAAAAACTTCGACCCTCACAGATTGAGTTTAGTTACATGCCAAGAATAAACGTCCACAGCAGGGATACTTAACTTGCTCCTCACAAATCTACATTTAATTGTCATGCACCCTTGTCAGACCCACAATTGTTTTCAGAGGTGATGTAGTTCTATCAAAATCCTGCTTTGTTCATGTTATTTTGTCTACCCCATGCAGACAAAATGCTAGAGTATTACTAGGGAAACAGTACATAAATAAAATAAAGTATTAGGTAAAATGTGAGGACTTTTATTTTGAAACTTAATCAAATTAAAATACAGGAAATATTGTTATAAGATATTTAGCTGAACTTGATGTTAGTTACAGGAGTTCAGGTGTGTTTACCTGTTCCGTGTCCCTGTTTTGCTCAGCGGCTCTGATGATGGAGGAATTGAACCCTTACACAAAGATCAGCCCGGCCCTGGCATCAGAGCGCCAATCAGCCGGCGCCGTGTTGGGCATCATCTTCCTGCTGCTACTCATCATGGCCATGCTCGGCCTCGTGGTCTGGTTCCGCTATCGGCAGAGAGAGAAAGGCCACCACGTGCCGAGCGTCACCTACACGCCCGCCCTTCACATCAACTCCACCGACTACTCACTCTCAGGTAAGACGTCCGTATCTTTTGGTCTTTTTCTTCCTTCCAGGTGCTTTTTTTATTCACAGCAACACAGACTGTACAACCTGTACTACACCTGGAAGGGATTATTTACACAGGCCGTATATAAAGATGGACGACTCGTCTCCACATCCTCCCACTGGACAAAAGTGAAGCCAAAATATCAAGAATACGGGCGCCGCTATCTTGTAATTTTGGAGCCACATCCACCTCGACCAATCGTCACTTGCAGCTATCAGTCGTGATGTTGTTGATGCATCAAATAACTATTAAAAACCAAACTGATCAGAAAAATTGATACTTGAACAAACATCAGCGTGATCAGAACTACATAAAATGACAGAAACCATCTTTTTTCCACTTTTTTTTCTGTGTCCCATCCACTAACAGGGTTTATGACCTATACTGCAGCCACCAGTGGGTAACCCAGATGTTTTGGCTTCACTTAGACATTCTGTGCATCTACTAATTATTTGTCGTTAAAGGAGAATACCGGTCAATTTCAACATGTAGGTCTGTTGTTTGTAAATGTGGAGGTCTGTCAGTAGAGAGAAAAATGAAACCAATCAGTGCTGCCTACACCGTGTTATCCTCCTGCTAGAGTTAGCACCCAACAGGCTTAAACAGGGCAAGTTTTAAATGTGTTTTCAACCTCTAAACATGTTCAAAATGTCATTTAATTTGCAGCTTTCAGAGCATCTTTGAATTGTTTTGTTTTTTGGTCAACAAACGGCAATATAACGGCACATTTTTTGGCATTTTTGTCTGATAAACGACATAAACGATGAATCAGTTATCGAAAATCATACTTTAATCAAGTAATTATTTCAGCACTGACCTACACTGTATGAGAAGATGATTGTGATTGTCTGTGTAGCTCTTACCCTTCTATCATCTTAAAGGTGCTGTAGGTAGGATTGTGAAGATCCAGGACTTAGCCCAAAAATTTGAACATCAACAACTTCTCAGTCCCTCCCCCTTTCCGCTAAAGCCCAAACGGTCTCTTAAGCCTCCCCCCCACAAGAGAGAGCTGTGCGCAATAGAGCACGTGTGAAGAGGGGGGAAGGGGAGGAAACCTATCCCGTGCGTGGGGAAAGGGGAGGAGCGGATGCCATGAAATACGTGTGCCTGGACAGTGATTGACACACAGTCTGACACCCCCCCCCCCGGCCCTGATTGGTGCATCTGAACAGTGAGCGGTGGATTTTTGCAAATCGCACTACCTGCATAGGGTCAGTTTCAGCAAATATGACAGAAAGTTAGTTTTATAAGGCTTACCTCCTGCACCCTTAAGCAGGAATCAGCAGGTAAAGAAAATGAATGAATGTTCTACAAGACTGAAGTTCCTCATCTCGGTTCCTGTTGGACTTCCTTCATTTAAATCTGCAGCTTTGGGCTGTCGGTGTTTAGATAACATGTTACGTTATGTTGCTGATGTGAGAACATGTGCTGATGCTGTGTGGTGACAGCAGGGCTGCAGTGCACAGGTCTGCTCTCCTCTCCAGAGACCTCTCCCAGTAACAGCTCTGCAGGCCGCTGCTTCTCCAACCCCAGCTACCACACCCTGGGGCCCTGCACCTACACCGCGCACTACGCCAAGCCCGACAAGAGACTCTCTGCCAAGGTGGGTCCAGGGACTTAAACTCAGCATGCTGAGAAATATTCTGCTGAATGCTGCAGATGGGATTCAGCTGCAGCATGGTTTATGTAGAGACATTTAATATTTTAGAGCATGTAAGAGATATTCTGTATAAAACAGAGTGTTGTGCCCAGAGGTTTAAAAAAATAGGCACTTTATGTAGTTTATGTTTTTTTATAATAATTATCATAATTAAAGTCAGTGTAAAATAAACTCTAACTGGATCATGTGTTACAACAGTAAGTGTAAAGAAAACTGACCAATTGACTGTTTGATAAACCTCTCCCCCGAACAGCGATTGTCCAATCATAGCTTAGCAACCGTAACTAGGCACAGCAGGCCTGTCAAGCCATCCGAGGGGCTGCAGTTAAGCCGATGTGCAGCATTATAAGACTTCCCGGGGGTGGTGTCCAAGTACTTTATTTTGTGACTTTAATCCTGGAATCTGAGTTTTTTTTCTCAAAAAATGACATGTCTTTGCATGTCTTCCCCCTCTTTCTCTGCTTTTCTTTTCCTTCCTTTCTGCCTTATCCATTAAAGGTGGGGGGAAAAAATCTTAAAAATCCCCCAAAAAAAAATATAGAATTTATAATGATAATACTCGCCTTCACCTTAAATAAATTACATTTTCATATAATTTAAATAAAATTAATTTTCTCTTCCTTAAAGGACAAATAAATGAACCTAGGGGTTAATAACGTGAACCGAGTCAACCGTTCTCCGGGATATGTTTTCATGCTGATTGAATGTGACCAGTTTTAGCACAAACCGCTAATTAGGTTATTGCGCTAGCCGTCGGGGCACGGGTAAAGTAAAAAGAAATTGCTATTTCTATACCACTAACAAGGGTCAAACGACAAACTTTTTCCCAAGATGGCGCCTGCCTGTATACATGAACGGTACTGTCTTTTAAATGAACTGTCTGTACACTTACAAAGCTTCGGTTTACATGTTGGGACCCTCAATATGCTACCGTGGAAGTGTGGTGCTATTTTGAGCTTAAAATCCATCAATAAATCAATCAATCAATCAATCAGTCAACATTTATTTATAAAGTACTTTACAACAACCAGCAGTGCTTCACATCAGAAACCAAGAGTAAAACAACATATCATACAATAAAAAGAATGAAACATAGAAAACAGTAAAATCAGAAAAGGTTACACAGAAACAGGAGGAGGAAATTGTCACACCACTACAAATAGGTTTTGAGTTTACACCTAAAAAGAGCTGTAACGTCTGTAATAATGCGAATATCAGGGGGTAACTTCTGTCTAAGCCTGACCTGAAGGGCATTTCTTCACCGATGTTATAATGTTTCTCATGTGTTCCCACTCGTGTGTTTTCCAGAGGAAGATAAAGAAGCGACACAGGAACAGTGCTCCAGAGTGGGGGGCCTACTGCAACCTCAGCGAGCTGGGTCAGTCCGAGGTTGTTATCTGTTGTCTCTGCGTCCTCAGCCACGTACCCTTAACCCTGAATCCCACCAGGCGTGTCTGCGCTGTGTAGCAGCGGTGTCGCAGCCCCCGGCAACAGCCACGGCAACAGCCACGGCAAATCGGGACAATGATTAATGAATTGTTTATTTTCGTGTCTGGCCGCTTACACGGTCCATCCATTATAAGATTATTCAGACACATTTTAAATAATCACTTCAGACAAGTATACAATTTACAATTCAAAAGAAGAAGAGCTCTCCACTCGAAGGAAGTGGAGCGGTTAGAGCATCCGGTCGATTATCAAAATAAAAACCTCATCACATCACACTATTTTAACAACTAAAGCACAGCCACAAATCTTTGATCCGTGTTGTTCATACCTGGACTAAATTGGGGAAACCATTCAACTATGTAGAGCACAAATATCTAGGGAAAATGACCAAAACGCCAATCTTTGAGTCAGGCAGGCAAGACACTCCACTTGTGAGATGCTCCGGGGTGGTACCACGCGTGGCGGGCGACAGATGCCAGTAACATTCAAGAGTATATTAAACTAGTAGTCGCTTACCTTTTCTTCTCGTTTGTTTTGACCTTTGCTCTCTGGCTTCTGTGCAGGTGTTTACTGCATCGACCGGCGCTACAGCTACCATGTGGAGCCGCGCTACAGAGGTACAGCCGGACCGCCAGTCCTCTTGCTCCAACAGTTCCCTCAGCCAACGACTGCCTCCACCTCAGCTTTTCTTCTTCCTCATTAATCAGCTTTTCTAAAGAAAAACAAAAAACTGAAATACACCAGTCTACTGTCTGTTCACCTGAAGTCATCCCTCCTGTAACTACCCATTAGTAGGGTTGGGTACCAAACCCCGGTTCCACTATGGAACCGGCTCCTACGCAACTGGTAGGAATCGGTCCGGATTAGAACGCAAATTTCGGTTTCTCATTTAATTTTGTTTGTTGCTCGGAAACGGACGTGAAAGTATCACGCTCTCTCTGTAGTCTACCGTTAGCTAGCTACTGTAATTGTAGGCTACTTTTAAAATGCCTTATTTTCCCTCTGGGCTCTGGTTCGCGTACCAACTCAACATTTATTTTGTTGTTACTTGTTAATATTGTAACTGTTATTTATTGTGAAGTTATTGTAGTTGTGTGTTAGGTGGCTTAGGTTTACTTATTATATATTTAAGTACATTAAAACGTTAATATAGTGTTAAATTTAAATCATTTTCAATATTAAAAAAAGTCTATAAAAGAGTCTTTTTTTTATGTCATTCATCGGTTTAGGGATCTGAATAGTTTTAAAAGTACCGGTTCCAAATCGTAAAAAAACCAACGATACCCGACCCTAGTGGTGAGCAGGAGAAAAGGTGCAGCATGAAACCCCCTCACAGCCAAGCCTGTACCTGGATGTCCTCGAATGTAACGATTGAAATTGATGTGATGGTGTTGACATGCACCAACCAGTGCTGACAGGTGTGTTTGTGTCTCTGCAGGACGAACCGACTCCTCTCCTCTGTGTGTTCCCCCTCTCTGCCGGGGCTCTTCCTCCTGCTTTGGACCCCCCATCACTCCCAAAACTCACCCGAGGGAATCTCTCCTTCACAATAACTGTTTTCCTCCCACCTTGATGTTTTTCCTTCAGCTGCAGCTGTTTCGTTTTTAACCTAAACTGCTTTTGAATGTCGATGTTTTCCTTGCAATGTAACCTTTGTTGTCCGGCGACGCAATGATGTTTCTTACAGGATAAGTCTGGTGATATTTTACATGTTTATTTCACCACAAATCCCACGAAAAGACCAAAAACCAACAATGAATCATCAGTAGCCATTGACAAATCTATCTTCTTCAGTGAGCCACACTGTTGCGCCGGCTGACATGTTCCTTCATCGTTATGGACACACACACTGTAGTTTATCCTGACTCAATCCCACCCACTCACCATCCTGCTGCCACAAATACTCATAGAGCACCAAATATGGATTAATCCGCCACTGAAAATAGTCCCCAATAAATGCACTATACCTCTACAGCGAAATACCGACTTTACACCGTTTACTATTTAGCTGTCAGCATTTTAACTGTGTTAAATCCATCTACTACCTAAGTAGGCTAATGTTACCCAATGCCAGGTGTAACGTTAGTGTCACTCGTGTGACATGCAGCGATGCTTCTGTTGTTGCCTGTAACGTTGGTTTCGGAGCATCAGAGAGCAGTGCAGACATGTAAGTGGCACCGGTATCTGCGTTAGATACCGCTCGTTAGGGCACCAGTGCCATATAAGCACCGGATTTTAAAGGTCCCATGACATGGTGCTTTGGGTGCTTTTATATAGACTTTAGTGGTCCCTAATACTGTATCTGAAGTCTCTTTTATATAGACCTTAGTGGTCCCCTAATACTGTATCTTAAGTCTCTTTTATATAGACCTTAGTGGTCCCCTAATACTGTATCTGAAGTCTCTTATATATAGACCTTAGTGGTCCCTAATACTGTATCTGAAGTCTCTTTTATATAGACCTTAGTGGTCCCTAATACTGTATTTGAAGTCTCTTTTATATAGACCTTAGTGGTCCCTAATACTGTATCTGAAGTCTCTTTTATATAGACCTTAGTGGTCCCCTAATACTGTATCTGAAGTCTCTTTTATATAGACCTTAGTGGTCCCCTAATACTGTATCTGAAGTCTCTTTTATATAGACCTTAGTGGACCCTAATACTGTATCTGAAGTCTCTTTTATATAGACCTTAGTGGTCCCCTAATACTGTATCTGAAGTCTCTTTATATAGACCTTAGTGGACCCCTAATACTGTATCTGAAGTCTCTTTATATAGACCTTAGTGGACCCCTAATACTGTATCTGAAGTCTCTTTTATATAGACCTTAGTGGTCTCATAATACTGTATCTGAAGTCTCTTTTATATAGACCTTAGTGGTCTCATAATACTGTATCTGAAGTCTCTTTTATATAGACCTTAGTGGTCCCCTAATACTGTATCTGAAGTCTCTTTTATATAGACCTTAGTGGTCCCCTAATACTGTATCTGAAGTCTCTTTATATAGACCTTAGTGGACCCCTAATACTGTATCTGAAGTCTCTTTTATATAGACCTTAGTGGTCCCCTAATACTGTATCTGAAGTCTCTTTATATAGACCTTAGTGGACCTAATACTGTATCTGAAGTCTCTTTATATAGACCTTAGTGGACCCTAATACTGTATCTGAAGTCTCTTTATATAGACCTTAGTGGACCCCTAATACTGTATCTGAAGTCTTTTATATAGACCTTAGTGGTCCCCTAATACTGTATCTGAAGTCTCTTTATATAGACCTTAGTGGACCCCTAATACTGTATCTGAAGTCTCTTTATATAGACCTTAGTGGACCCCTAATACTGTATCTGAAGTCTCTTTTATATAGACCTTAGTGGTCTCATAATACTGTATCTGAAGTCTCTTTTATATAGACCTTAGTGGTCCCCTAATACTGTATCTGAAGTCTCTTTATATAGACCTTAGTGGTCCCCTAATACTGTATCTGAAGTCTCTTTTATATAGACCTCAGTGGTCCCCTAATACTGTATCTGAAGTCTCTTTTATATAGACCTTAGTGGTCCCCTAATACTGTATCTGAAGTCTCTTTTATATAGACCTCAGTGGTCCCCTAATAGTGTTTGTTCTCCCCACACAGGGTTGAACGATGGATGTGGTTTTTATCTTTCAGACTACATGAAGGGCTCCTTGTCCAGCACCTGCTCCATCAACAGCGAGAACCCGTACGCCACCATCAACGACGCGCCCGCCGTGTGCAAACACTCAGAGAGCAGCTACGTGGAGATGAAATCGCCGGCTCACCATGAGCACATGATCCACTGCTGTTCCGCCGCCATCATCACCACGACGACCACCACGTCCGCACCCACCAAGAACGTCTACGACATGGGTACGCTCACGGCCAGATAAACGTTAGCTTGTCCCTGCTTAGATCCTGAAGAAACCTCATTGCTGCTTTTGTACTTCTATTGTTTTTCGCCCTAATGTGTAAATGACAAACATCTGGACAGACAAACGTATAAATAGAGGGTGCCAAGTTTACTCAAGTAGAAATCAAAGAAAAAAATAAGAAAACCTGTAATATATCTAGAAATTAAAAAAAAATAAAAAGAACTTTATTTTTCCCGTGAGGGAACTTCGTTTGTGGTCACGCACATTCATACACAACATACAACCAGAGGTGGGTAGTAACGAGTTACATTTACTCTGTTACATTTACTTCAGTAAGTTTTAAAAACATTATACTTCTAGGAGTAGTTTTAAATCACTATAGTTTTACTTGTACTTGAGTAGATTGGTGAAGAAGAAGCTGTACTCTTACTCCGCTACATTAGCTCGTTACTTTTCTTTTTACCTCTTTGGTGTTCTACGCGTCATTATTCTTACCCCCAAGCGTACGTCTCATTTTAGTGTTTTATTTTGACAGCGAGAGTCTTCCGCTGGAGGCTCGACCGCGTAACTGTGTTCAAACGTCGTCGTGCAGTCACGTGACCATACTTGATCTCAGCGCGGGACAGGTTAGCTTTACAGTCGTAGCAAAACAAAGATGTCAGAATCAACCATCGCCAAGGCAACACAGACGAGGAGGAACGGGGGGGGGGGTTATGTTTCCCATAGGAAACATAAAGCGGTAGTTTTAGTTTTTGCTGTGGAGAGGTGGATGTTTGTCTTTTAGGTTACACACAGTATGTTTTGCACATACAGTATCCATCCAAATTGGATGTGATAAGTCAAGCTATGTTGTAATTAATAAATTCATTTTAATTTATTTTATTGATTGGATGAACTATAATTTGCCTAAAGATGATTATTTCGTATTTTGGTCTGTCTGATTGATGCTTGATGTGTTAAGAAATAAATCAGACGGTACTCAACAGTTACTCACTACTTGAGTAGTTTTTTCATCAAGTACTTTTTTTTACTCTTACTCAAGTAATTATTTGGATGACTACTTTTACTTGAGTCATATTATTCTGAAGTAAAAGTACTTTTACTTGAGTACAATTTTTGGCTACTCTACCCACCTCTGCATAGCCCGAATTAATCATACCAGAGAATAAATAAATGCTAAATATTAAATTACTAAAAGAGACTTGGGGGTAGGGAGACTAGGTCAGAGTCTGGATCAATCAATTGGGGTGGGTGGGGGGGACAAAGGTGGACGTGGCTCGTTTGGTTTCTCGTAATCTCCTCCCTGAAGGTAACGGATGGTTGTAGATCTGTTTTTATCTCCCTCCCCCCTTTACTGCATATCATGTTTTAGTGTAAATTTAAGATGGTCGTTATCCGATCGCGTGATTAATCTAGAGAATAATCGGTAGAATACTCGATTACTTAAAGAACCGATAGCTGCAGCCCTCGTTCTGATGTTCCCAAGTTCTTACGTCCCCTTATTTAGGGCTAGATTCTCTACAGCGACGACTAACATCATTGTTTAAATTAAGAAGTTATTAAGTGTCCCCTAATGACATATAGGAGTGTACGCAAATGGGACAGCCCGGGCCAGATTTAAGCTTTAAATAATAATAATTTAATTTAATTTATCATACCATCATTTATCATAATTTCATTTAATTTCATTTAATATGGCACCTTTTACAGACAGAAAAACTGTTAATCAATCAAAAAAAGTATACAAAACAATGATTGAAAACAAATCTTCGCGTTTGAGGATGGTGTTTGATGTTTTTACTTGTTAAATAACAAAAATATGAAGCAGTTTAAAAGAAAGTTGCAAACTGATGAATAAACTAATACTTTCTACTATCTATCCCTCTCAGAACCAACCATCAGTATCGTGCAGGGAGGCGGGGGTGCGGCGGGTCCCACTTACCCCCAGAACCCGTATGACCTGCCCAGGAACAGCCACATCCCCAGCCACTACGACCTGCTGCCTGTGCGCCCCAGCCCGTCCCACAGCCACAGCCCCCACTGCCCGGCAGCCCCACCAGCTCGCTGCTCTAGACACCCCCTCCCTCCCTCCCTCAGACTGGACTCTGGACCATAACTCCCAGCTCATCCAGAACCAGGAATCTGAACTGGGACATAAGATGATGTGTGTTTAGGACAAAGGGGGAAGACTCTCCTTCTCGCAGTGCTCCAACTGCAGCCGTTTGATATTTTATCACTGTATTATATCCAAACTGTTTTGTGCCAATCAATACTACATATTTTTGTGTGTTTTTGAAATTCCCACTCATCAACAAAATGTCAACAGAGGGAATATACACGTAGATATGCACACAAGTACACCTTTTTTTCTGGTACGCTGATCTCTTGATACGTCAGAAGATGGAAAGTCGAGGATGATCGGAAACACAAAGAGTTATTTGTTAATGGATCTGGCTGGACTGTTGGACTGGAAAGTGAATGTGCGTGCCAAAGACTGGACTGAGGCCCACGTCACACCTGGACTGAACTGGATCGGACTGGACTGGACTGGACTAGAATGGACTGACTACCGAACCTGTACAATGAAGAAGCATCATGCGGTCATTATTCCTCCCAGCGCTTACAAACCTGTACAGTATGGACAAGTTTGGAGAAAAGGTGCTCATTACCTTTTATATTCTCCCAGACACATTCGAAGAAATGCACATAAACTGCAGTCTGGTCAGATCTCCACTCCCTGTATAATTCTGGTATTTTTACACATTGTTTCTTATTTCCTGTTTACATATTTAAAGATCCCATCGAGGATCCATATTTTCTCTCTGAAAAGTTATCTTTTTGTATGTACTGTAGACAGAGTGGTGTATTGGCTGTACACTTACTGTACACTAGTGATTATTATTGTGTTTATTTTGTTGTGTCACGCTTAATACAGATGCATGCCAAAGATTATTCAAGATGTAATATTTAGACAGGAATACCCTTATAATGTCCTTTGGTGCAAACTGATTGTTGTTATCTGACTGTCTCAACATGGGAACGACTGAAACATTGTTTCTGGGACAATACGCTGCAGGGCTGTAACGAACGGCTGTTTTAATTACAGGTTCATATTCCAATTATTTTTTTCAATTAATCATTTGACCCGTGAAACGTTATTAAATTGTCATCAGCCCAGCATGACGTCCTCAAATGTCCAGAACCTAAATATATTCAGTTATTATGACGGGAAGAAAAGCTGCATATTTTGACAAAAGTTTTCCTAAACAAATGACTCAAACGCTTCATTGATTATCGAAATAGTTGCAATTAATTGACTGACTTACTTGACGGTTCTTATGATGTCTTACGAGAAGTTAACCTACGAATGTCCAGCAACACAAGCGCTCAGGCAACAAACTAGTAGGTTAGGTTTAGAAAAAGACGGTGGTTAGCTAGCTCTTGGCTCTTTACGTCGCCTGACTTAAGATCAACGTTATTGATCCCACAAGAGGAAATTACATTTATTTTTTCACTCTGTTAGTTAATACACACAGGCCTGAAATACACACACACACACACACAGGCCCAGGAACTATACATGCACTAAGGGAGTGATGTCAGAGTGAGGCCATGACAAGTGCTCAGTTGGGGGGGGAAGGGTCCCCTTTCTTTCCAGCTACCAGTCCACACGGGGACTTGGTCCGCACGGGGACTTGAACCAGTTCCCGAGCCAAGTCCCTTGGGTGGCAGTAGCTCAGTCCGCAGGGAGTTGGGTTGGGAACCGGAGGGTTGCCGGTTCCACGATAGGACCAAAGTGGATTGGTGCTCTGGGTGCTGGTCCAGCACTGGCAGCCCACTCTGACATCATATATAAGTCCTGAGCATGTGTGTGTATTTCAGGCCTGTGTGTAGTGATTACTAACAAAACAGAGTGTAAATTGTAATTTCCCCGCTGGAGATCAATAAACATTATAAATTATTAGTACAGGCTGAGCCACAGCAAACTTCTTTGTTAGAGGCAGCCCTGCACCCTGGCTCACGATTACAGTATGTGGGTAATGTAAATATTAATGTGTGCATTACTTTTCGTAGGTTAAGTACAGTGAATGAGAACAGCCTGATTCGTTGCAGCGAGGTCAAACTAGAAACTATAAAAAGGCTGTCAAGGATTTCATGTCATAGCAGAATTCGCCAAACAATGAACATCTGTTTCTAATCTTGTGGCAACGGTTTCTCACATTACTTATAAAATAGAGCTGTAATGTATGAACTCCTGCTTCATTTTCCAATGACACACGGGTCACTTCGTTAAACATGGTGGTAATTTTACCTTGGCAAATAGCAATAACAGGACATGTGGACAATCAGATGTAAACAGCTTTGTTTTCCCATGAATTTTCTTTCCTACTTCTGTTTCATTTGCTCTAACTTATATCTTGCTTCTGTGTCTTCTCTTCGACTTTGATCCAAATAATAGTTTCACTACTGTAGATGTATCGAGTGTTGCTTGTTGGTCTTTTTGTTTTAAGCCTAAAGTCAATAAAGTTGTCTTAGCTCAGGGGAGTGGTGTCATGTCTTGTTACGCAGCAGATGTTTAGGTAGAGCGGTTGCCTGTCAAGTGGAAGGTTGGTGGTTCAATCCCTGTCCCATGTCAAAGTGTCCTTGGGCAAGATACTGAACCCAGAGTTGCCCCCGATGCTGCGCCATCGAAGTGAATGTGTGTGAGTGTGTATCTGATGAGCAGGTGGACCTTGTACGGCAGCCTCGGCCACAGTGTGTGAATGTGTGTGATGGTGAATGGATCCTGTATGATGTAAAAGCGCTTTGAGTAGTCGTTAACACTAGAAAAGAGCTATATAAATACAGCACATTTAATAATCACAATAATATCTTACATATGCACATTTTTAATTCAAACAAGCAGCTCAATTAGCTTCTGGTATGAAGATCCTTTAGACTGTCGGAGAAATAGAGATATACAAGTGTGTGTCGTCTGCATAACGTTTTACATCATGTTACTTATTATATTGCCCAGAGTTTCTATAAAGTGTCTGTTGTACAAAATCCCCCTAGACCAACAGGAAACATTATATTAACATTAATATTAAGAGTGGAAGAGACTCATTCACAACAATTCATCACAAGTTCAGTTACCTGCGATTCGACCACACACACTTATTCACGCATGTGTTAGCAATATATGAAAAGTATATTTCAGAAGTACTATGTGCCGGAAGACTTAAATGCATGAAAACTGTTGTGCAGATGTTTTTTGAGCCACATTAGCAGTCAGCCCTGAAACTAAAACCGTTGATGTTCCCCTCAGGATGAGTCGTGATGATTTTGATCCTCTGACTCTGCATCTAGCGCCACAATCAGGTCAAAGATATTAGAAAATACTTCCAATACTTTGGTTCATGATCAAATTCCTGCAGAACTAATGAATGACATTCCCATCAGCCTCAGCTGCACTTTGTGTTAACTGCTAACTAGCATGTTCAAATCATTCTCATTTGTCATTGTGGGTATGTTAGCATGAGCGGGAGTTTTGCCAAAGTACATAAACTAACATGGCTGCAGGCTTGTTGGAACAAACACGGGCTTAGTTCTTCTTACGTCACAGTATGTAAAATAGTTATTGGGCGTTTTGTCTTGTCTTATTGTGGTAGTCTGTTTTCCTGTCTTAATTTCTCAGCCTGGTTGTCTGTCATGTCTTGTGATTGTGTTATTTTTGGTCTTGTTTTGTATATGTTCTGTTTCCTATTTTATTGTGACAGTCTTGTTTTCTGTGCCGTCTTGTTAAGCTTTACTTCCTGCCTTAGTTTTCCCGCCCTTGTGATGGTCTGATGTCTTCCACCTGTTTCCCGGCCCTGTGTCACCTGCCTCTCGTCACCTCGTTAACCTTTGTATTCAGTCTTTGTGTTCCCCTCGTCCTGTGTCACATCATTGTTTCAGTTTGGAGGATCTGTGTGGTCAGTCTTCCCGGCTTGTCTCTGTGTTCCTGCTTCCAATGATTCCTGTCTTGTCTTTCACGTAGTCCTGGATTTCTTTACCTGCTGTTTTTTTGCTGGACACTTTTTGTTGTAAGGATTTTCTTTATTAAATATTCAAGCTGTATTTTGCCTACGGTCTCTGCACTTGGGTCCTATGTTCTCTAAAGCTCATGACAGTTATTAGTTTTATTTCTGTATCACGCCAAACATTTGAGTTATCCCATACGGCAAGACACCACTGCTTAACATCTTCTGTGTTCAACATATACAAATCATGTGGATTAATACATGGAGTTTGTGTGTGTGTGTGTGTACACTGGTAGCAAATAAAGCTCAAATTATACCTGCGACCTTTCCCACAGTTTGACGTTGTCGCAATAAAAAGGGCTAAATAATAAAATGATTGAATTTAGCCATCACACCTGTGCTTTTATCATTGTGAAAAATAAGTAAAATATTGTTTGACAGCATCTTACAGGCCCTGCACACCTGGGCTACACCCACACAGGTGTTTTCACTTATTAGACCTGTAGCTAGCTGAATCTCATTTCTCTAATTTAATTTCCAGTTATTCTTGCTGACTAGAGATCTGCTCAGGTTGAAGGGTGCTTGAACTTTAAGGGGAATGTATCAGGTCACAAATATTCATCTAGCAATAAGGACAAAGGTGCCATTTGTCCTTTGCTAACAGATGCAACAAGATTAACCCTCGTCTTGTCTTCCCGTCAAATTTAAAAATCAACACTTTTGTTGATGCTTTTTATCAACGTTTTTAATTCTTACTTTTCTTGTCCCTTTTTTTTTTAAACGTTTGTCACTTTTTTGATGTTTTCAACACTACGTAACCCTAACTTATAACTTTAGTTTTAGTTATTTTTGGAATTTATGGTCAATAAACCTCATTTATAGGAAATTATACCTAATGTTTGAGTTAGAAAAGCACAAATTTAAAATTAAAGGAATGATGTTGATGGATAATCAGACTGGAATATGTCAACTTTTACTCAATACTATTTATTTAATACTTTTTCAAATGCTATAAAATTGAATAAGACTCTCCAAAATTAATGAAAATAGAGATTTGTACTTGCCAAAGAGCGTTGTGTGGAATCAATCATGTTATTTTGGGGAATTAAAAAGAACATTGATATAGGAAAACGGGTCAATTTGACCTGAGGACAACATGAGGGTTAACTACAGACTCTGAAAGATGTCCTTCAATCAGACAATACACACCCACACAGTCCTGGGAAGCTAGATTAACTGGAAACCTCTACTGTCCGTGGGTGTTGGGCGCTCTTATTCCTGCCCCGAGGAGCAAGGTTGGCTCTGTAAGAAGCTATGAGCGAGGACACACCAGAGCAGCCTTTCTGAAAGCCGCTGCTAACTACGTCCACACAGCTGAAGAATTCATGTGACACTTCTCCGCCTTGTTTTTTCTCTCCTCCCACGATTTCCTTGCATCTCTCCCATGCTTCCTTGGTGGGACGGACTAAGACGTGAGGAAGGGAAGCAAGTGAAGGACTCGTGGATGAGACCCAGCCAGTCCTCTGGTGGCCTAATACGTGTCCCCTCGTTACTCTGCTCTCCTTCCACCTGAGCAGAGGCCTCATCAGCCACAAAAACTCAAAGCACCTGCAGATGTTACTCATTCTGGCTGACTAATCACACTTCAGGACAATAGTGTGATTAATTAGCAGATTTTAGCAACGGGTCCTCAGCGATATCCTGGAAAAGACTTTGTAATTTGGTACTAATTAAAGAGAAAATGGAGATAATGTTCTCAGACACTACATATGGTAAGTAGCCACTAATTAATTTGAGTTTATGAGAAAGAAAAAGTCAACTATATAGAAGAAATCACAAAGTAGATAAGCGCTGGGGGGAGTTCCAGGGGCATTTCATTCCATAAACTACTGCTGGAATTTTAATTAGAGCTGCCATTGACTGTAATTAATTCATCATATTGTTATTTTGATTTGTTTTCCCTAAAATGTACAAAAATAGTGACACAGTTTACCTACACCATCTAAATTGCTTGTTTTGTCCAACTAACGTGTACAAAGACCTAAAAAAGACATGCTGCAAATCCTCACATCTGAAGACTGAGAATATTTTGCTTTATTATTGGCTTAAATGATTATTAAGTGTCACCAATTGTTTCAGCTATAAGCTGAATTCCTGAACATAATTTTTCTTTTAGCAACCATTGAAAACTGTTCCCGCGGACATGAACGCCACACAAGGGTTAATTATGAAGCTAGATTTGTTTCTTTATTACATGCGAGAAAATATCACACTGATAGCAAAAAAGCATTTAATGAAAGAAAAAAAAATATTAAAGTTTTCATACCGATAGCAAAAAATATGAGACTAAAAAACTTATTTAAATTAAATATACTAAATATAAATTTGATTTTTTTTTAAATTTCTAGCTGCTAGTTAGCTACCGCTAGCTCAACTAAGGCAGCGCATCTCTGCTGGTGACAGTGGTGTAACGATTCAGATCGACTCCCCAGACAAGACGGTGCTCACCCGACTGGCCAATAGGAACGTGGCCCAGCCCGACTGGCCAATAGGAACGTGGCCCAGTCCATGACATAAGGCCCGTTCGAGATGAGCCGGGTCTGCGCAGAATGGATCACCGGCGATCGGCGCCCGTTGCATGCTGGGTAGATTTGTGTCCGACTTGATCCCGACTTGCTCTGACGTCATGCACACGGGCAACGGAAATCTCACGAGAGCAAGGCGGCCGCAGGTCTGACACCAGGGGGCCGCAGGTCTGACACCAGGGGGGACCAGGGGGCCGCAGGTCTGAGACCAGGGGGCCGCAGGTCTGAGACCAGGGGGCCGCAGGTCTGAGACGCAGGCGGCGCAGTTGCTTTTCACCGACTGCAAGAGCCAGGCGGACCCAGAGCATGCTGGGAAACGCCGGCTTCTCAGCTGATTTAACAGCTGATTGGTTTACAACATGATGACGTTTTATATAAACTTTTCATTGTTTTTTTAATTGGAGGGATTTTAGTTGCTATTTGTCTGATTTAAAGGCTTATTCTGTCCAGAACACACGTTGTGTGGCTGATAGTGATGTTAAGAAGTCAGAGAGACTAAATCCGTTCAGATCTCTGATCATCTCCAGTCTGTTAATTAAAATCAGCAACAGATCTCATGTAGAACATTCTGAGAGCTACTCTGTCATAATTAAAACAACTAGAGAGTGTGTACCAGCTGATATGTGGGTTTGATTATATTTTATTAAATCATAATCGCACCATAGTGTTTTTGTCACTTCGTGTCCAGTCTGAAGGCGGCTGGAATCGGATGGAAACTGTCCGACTTTACCGCAGCTTTTTTTTGCTATTGGTATGAAAACCAACTTTTTCTTGCAAATATTTTTTTTTCTCATAAAATGCTCTTTTTTTCCATCAGTGTGAAAACGTCTTCTCTGAAACATTTTTTTCTTCTCCCTGATTATTTTCTCGCATGTCATAAAGAAACAAATCTAGCTCCGTAGTTAATGACGCTGATGAAGCCAATGTGACTTAATTTATTTATAGTATCAAATCATGACTCCATCCATTTATTGGACTTAATTAACTTATTGGGATAATAAATAGCTCTACAGCAGATTTGGCATTATTGGGAGATTTAGCAAGCGCACCTCGGTCTCACAATCACTGAATCGGGTTTCTTCCCCATATTTCTGTTTCTTGATTGGTCAGCAAGGGCTCCTTTACAAGGCTGGAATATCCATTGAATGATTGATTCGGACCTTATTAAGACAAATATGGGACGGCCTTGGGAGGAGCCTGAGGCTCATGCACGTCCGCATAAGGTAACGCACGTCTGTATTTACAACGAGAAGAGTCTGTACAGGTGCGCGCCGCAGGGTGTCAACCAGAGTCCTCATACAGCCATCGGAGCTTAGAACGGCAACACAGAGGAAGAGGAAGGGGACGGGGACGGACATCCGGACAAAATGAGGGACGTCCAGCGGCAATCGAACAGTCCCGGCTATGAAACTGAGTCGCTATAGACTACCGTAACCCCGACTATGGAGAAGTAGCTCATACAACCACACTTCAAAACATCTGAACTCTCCATTTTAACCAGGTGACGTAAGAATATCACAAGTAAAATACAAGATCATATAAAGGTTTATGACTGGTGCGCTTTATTAAGATGAACTGATAACTTAAGATATAGACACAATTGTACAATTTATCAATCTGTACAAAACATAAAACCATTCATTTTGACCCCCCTCTCACATTCAACCTTTCAAATCCATTGAAATGACATCATTTCACTCTTAATACGTTTACACTGGAATTACAGTCAGTTATAGAATTCAATATAGTAAAAAAAAAAAAATCAAATTACAATTATATAAAAAATAAAAGACAGAACAATGGAGGTACATGAAACAGGATTCAGAAATTGTATTTTTGGAAGAAAGAAATCACTTTGTCCACAGATTGCCAGCTAAGTGAGTCTGGTGAGGCCCGGCTGGCGGCGCCGTCTGTTCCCAAGAAACGCCATTGGCACTGCCAGCCAGGCACACACACACACACACACACACACACACTCCAGAGATACCCATCTACCCTCTGCCTCTAAACACACACACACACACACACACACACACACACACACCAAGTTCAGGCATTGTATACGTCTAACACCACACGGCTATAACCTGGAAGTTCAACCTAACACACACTCGGGAGTTTTTAGTAAAGGAGGTTGTTTAGCGAGGCGTCTGTCCGTTCACACACTGGACGCAACAATTAGCTCGTTAGCATGTCGTCTTAGCTAGCCAGGCCTAACCCTCAGCAGATTTCATGCACAGTTAATGACAATGTTAGCTACATAAGGCGATACGACACGGCGTTGCAGAAAGTCGTAACAGAAAGCCATGCATTGTGTTGAAGTCAGAGGCAGCTCGGTGTACGTAGGCTTAATGTGACGGGGACAACACAGCTGTCTGTCCCCTCGAGGGACAGACGGAGCAACGGTATTGGTTGAGGAGGAGGTGGGTATGAGGGTGAGTTATTAGCAGGTGAATGAGACAGGTGAAGGAGGCACCGTGACCAGACGTTGGCAAGAATGGAGCTGAAATCCCCGAAAAGTGTTTTTTTTTTTCCTTGATTCCTCGTCGTGTCCTTCATCAAACCTTTTCAGTCTGAACAAGGAATCAAGGAAAGACTTTTGAGACTTTAGTTCCGCGGTGGCTGAACATAATATTTTGGTATTTGAAAAGTGGCAGCGTCTTTAAAAAGAAAAAACGCGGTACATCCGACAACAAGGTCCAGATTCTCCATGTGCAGTCAAAACTTAATCCTAGACAAGAAATTACGTTGACCAATTAAGGTTCAGTGCAAGATTGGTGACAACTTCACGCTCATGAAATCAACCCCGAGGGTGAAAGACATTTCCTACTTTCTCAGGTGCGTCCTAGCAACAGTTCCGTGGTTACATGCAAAGCATAATTTGCCCAACGACAGGAGATTTTTGATTATATTGAGTATCATAACAATACGAGAATACTACATCAGTTACTCCTACTTCTGCAGTTTTTTTTTCTTCAATTCCTTCATTTGCTATAGAAGTGCACTAAGAAACAAAACATCCAAACAGCCATGAGCTAGTTTCTGCATAGTTGTAGTCATAAATGAAAGCATTGTGTTTTCCCTAATGGAGCAGGAAAGCCCGACGGACTAATGTGTCTTTGATCAGAAAATCCTTCAGTGTAAGCATGACAATCTCAGTATGAAGCCACGCCGGGACTTAAAGTAGGACAACATGAAAATCTGAATGTACAGGAGTTGTGTTCAGCTTCCATGGCGACAGCCCAAATTTCCGCACCCTCCAGGCAAAGATGGTGTCCCACACAAACAAGTCCAGATTGAGTCTTTCGCCTGACTTAAAAACATGCCGTACAGCAGAGTGCCCTCTTTTTAAAGACATGTGAAGCCGGCCCGGCCCATGGTGCTCGCTGTAAACGCGGTGACAACAACGCGGTGACAACAACGCGGTGACAACAACGCGGTGACAACAACGCGGTGACAACAACAACGCGCTACATGCGAGCTCCCGCTCGCTCGTCCCACTGCGCGAAAACTGAAGCTCGGAGAAAAAAAAACGGTTTAAATAGCATCATATTCACAGCAATCGGATCAAATGGAACGACACTACCGTAGCACGCGTGTCTACAATGCGCTCGATACATCCACATGGTTTTCCAAAAAATAAACAGTACATAGCACTAAAGAGGAGGAGGGGGTGAGCTTGTATATGGGAATACACTTCAGAGCAACTTTGATGTGCTTTTAAATTTATTTATACCTAGTTATATATATGATACAAGACAGAGAAAGATCATGAAAATGTGGAGAAATCAACAGAAGTATGAAGTATGAAACAAATCACATTCATATATTAAGACATTTTTGTGACATGTCAGCGCATCTACAGTAATGAAATCTTAACGTGATATGAAATGCCTGCTGCCTGCTTGTCCTGCAGTCGCCTAGCGACAGAGGGGCTCTGCTTGGGGGGGTCACCCCACGCGGTGACGTCTTACACTGGGGATATTTACCTGGGGTGGGGGGAAAGGAGGAGGGGTGGGGCGGGGGGTGGGGCGGGGGAGGCAGGTACAGATAGGTGCAGGGTTCGGGTCATAGCCTCGAAGCTGTGGCTCGTCCCTCCCGCACCACACAGTACACTGAGGCAGTCTATTTTCTGAGGGGCGGGGCTTGGAGGAGCTGTGGAGCTGGGGGAGGGAGGGGGGGGAGGGGAGGGCAGGCGAGGGTGCTGGGGGGGGGGGTAGCAGCAGAACCGTGGCGGGGCTAGATGTTCTGACAGCACTGCATCTTTGGTTTGTTCTCAGTGGGCTGCACCTGGATGTTGACCACGTTGTTGCTGGGGGACATGTCGCTCTCCTGACGCTCCGACATCTGCTTCTGGGAGACGATACGGTAGATCTCTGGGGGTGGGGGCAGTATCAGTAACAATGTCATTTAGAGTTGCAGCCTGTTTACCTCTCTCCCAGTCTGGTTTACAATCTGCCACAACACACACATCTTTTATGCTGAATTAGGGTTAGGAAAAAAAAAAAAGATCTGATATTGATTAATAAAATCCCGAAAAATCAATATTTTTAACGTCTTTTCACCATGGATGTGAATTAACCCCCCCCTTAGGTTAGGGGGGGGTCTTTTTATATTGAAGCAAAGTTAGTATTGTAACAGAAATGCCCCTAACCTAATTGATATTAAATCAAATCAAATGGGCAATCATCGGCCATACCCTGCCCTGAAGGATTGAAACCTTTTTTTTCCAAAAACGTATTTCTCAAAAAAGCATAGTAACTTTAGTTAAGATTTCCTGGTGATGATAAAGTAATAAAGAGTCAGTGAACATTTCTAATCCTGCAAATTAAAACCTACCAATGATTTCATAATGCCCCCACATATTTACAATGTAGTGTTAAATCCGGGCAACACATTTTTTTTACCATTTGGACCCCCCTTTCTTAAAAACGGGATATGATTGGAACATAAAAATTGGATTATTATTTGAAATACAACATGTGAAGGACCACTTTGGAGTTGTAATGTATGCTGCTGATTTAATGAAATAAGTATGGGTTGAGTTATTGGTAAAATGTGTAAATGTTTTGTAACTTTTCCAATATTTTTATATTGGTATGTGCTTTAATGTTATTTGTATGTGATTGACTGGATATTCTGTGCACCTGTAATGTTGAAATGTGTCCCTTTGGTGACACCGTAGTTTTTTTGCACACAGGAAGATGAGCTTTAAAAGGTGTGAACGGTACAGCTGTGTTCGGGCTTACAGGATCGTATCCGAGATGTTTTATTTATGAACTTTGAGACCTTGACGCCCGTTTCATGACTATCTTATATTGTTTTGCATTCCTTTGTGAGGGCAGTGAGGTACGATGTGTTTTATTCATTGTAATTCAGAAATAGTTTGCATGTGTGGTCTATTTTGCTGTACAATATAATATCACTTTGGCTGTGACCAGCAGACGGTTTAATGTTACTTCTGTAGAGCTGCAACTAACAATTATTTTCACTGTTGATCAATCTGCCAATGATTTTCTAGAGTAATTGATAGGTTGTTGGGTCTATAAAATGTCAGAAAATTATGAAAAATATGGATTAGTGTTTCCCAAAAGGCCCAACATGATGTCCTCAAATGTCTTGTTTTGTCCCCAACTCAACGATATTCAGTTTACTGTCACAGAGGAGAGAAGAAACTAGAAGATATTTACATTCAACAAGCTGAAAGAGAATTTCTATTTCCATAAAATGACTCAAATCGATTATCAAAATAGTTGGTGATTCATTTAATAGTGGACAACTAAGATTAATGGGATTTAAAGACAACAGGAAATAACATAATACCAGCAGTATCCTTTAAATGCCACTAAGTTGATTATTAGTTTTGATATCAATCGATATCCTTATTCGTTGATCCAGTCACTCATTCTGTTACACAATAACAAGACTTTCATAGAGACTGTTCACAGACAGACACCAGCAGGACCAATAGCACCCCCTCATTTGCACTGGCCATAGGAACTGGTAGGAGGGGTAAGGGTCTTTATAGCGTCGTACCTTGACTTTAGCGCCACATACAAACTCCCATTTGCGTTAGGTCACTGGAGAGTTTCAGCGCCTGCGCCTCTGCCCGCTTTTCAGAGTTCAGTATTCAGTTTATTCTCGTAGTAATTCACGTAGTCATGTACAGTGGGTATAGAAAAGAATCACCCCCCCTTTAAAATAACATTTTGTTGCTTTGCAGCCTGAAATGAAAACAGGACAAACTATTTTTGTTTTATTCAGCTGTATTTACAACTTATAACATCCAAGTGAAAGATATAATACAAACTTGTCAGAAAAAAAATTAAAAAACAGAATCACTGAGTTGGAAAATGAATCCCCCGTCCCCCCCCCCTCCTAAAAATGACTTGTAAACCCAGCCAGGTGTAGTTAATCACCTTCTCAATAGCACCCAAAGCCAAAGTGCCTTTCATCTGTGATCAGCTGTGGTCATTTTGATTCGCTGAGCATGAAACAAGCTTTTCCTTTCAGTCCTTGGGGGTGCAACTGAAGAACACAAACAACTATGGGAGGCAAGGCATTGTCAAAGGATCTCGGGGGTTAAAGTTGTGGACAGGCACAAGTCAGGAGATGGATACAAAAAAAATTGCAAAGCCCTAGAAGCAGAGTGAAGTCTATTATTAAGAAGTGACCCCCTGGGTCAGGAATGTCGCTCCAAACTGGATAAAAGAGCCAGGGGGAAACTGGTCAGAGAGGCTACCAAGAGGCCTACAGCAACTCTGAAGCAGTTGCATTAGGCTCGGTCGAGATGAGCCAGGTCTGCGCAGAATCGATCACCGGCGATCGGCGCCCGTTGCATGCTGGGTAGATTTGTGTCCGACTTGATCCCGACTTGCTCTGACGTCATGCACACGTGGGCAACGGAAATCTCACGAGAGCAAGGCGGCCGCAGGTCTGAGACCAGGGGGCCGCAGGTCTGAGACCAGGGGGCCGCAGGTCTGAGACCAGGGGGCCGCAGGTCTGAGACGCAGGCGGCGCAGTTGCTTTTCACCGACTGCAAGAGCCAGGCGGACCTAGAGCATGCTGGGAAACGCCGGCTTCTCAGCTGATTTAACAGCTGATTGGTTTACAACATGATGACGTTTTATATAAACTTTTCATTGTTTTTTTAATTGGAGGGATTTTAGTTGCTATTTGTCTGATTTAAAGGCTTATTCTGTACAGAACACACGTTGTGTGGCTGATAGTGATGTTAAGAAGTCAGAGAGACTAAATCCGTTCAGATCACTAATCATCTACAGTCTGTTGTTAATAAAAATCAGCAACAGATCGCATGTAGAACATTCTGAGAGCTACTCTGTCATAATTAAAACAACTAGAGAGTGTGTACCAGCTGATCTGTGGGTCTGATTATATTTTATTAAATCATAATCGCACCATAGTGTTTTTGTCACTTCCTGTCCAGCCTGAAGGCTGCTGGAATCAGATGGAAACTGTCCGACTTTACTGCAGCTTTTTGCCCCCCCGCTGCCGCCTGCTCTCATCCACTTTACAGGCGAGGTGCAGTTCATCTCGAACGAGCCTATTAATTCATGACAAAGAGTGGTCATTGTGTGCATGTGACAACAATATCACAAATTCTCCACAAGTGTGGCTTGTATGGGAGGGTTGCAAGAAAAAAAGCCACTCCTCAAGAAAGGCCACATGCAGTCACGACAGAGCTTTGCCAAAATGCAACTTGAAGATTTTAAGGCCACTTGAAAAAAAGGTGCTGGTCAGGTGAGATTAAAATGGAATAGTTTGGCCTCAACGCCAAACGATATGTCTGGCGAAAATCCAATACAGCTCACCTTCCAAATAACACCATTCCTACAGTAAAGCATGGAGGTGGTAATCTCAGGTTTCTCTGCAGCAGGGACTGGAGCACTTGTCAGGATAGAAATACAACATACTGTCACATTCTTAAGGAAAATCTGCTGCTCTCTGCCATAAAGTTGTCACTGGGAAGAAGATTTGCCTTCCAACATGACAATGACCCACAGCACACAGCAACACTCACCACACACTGGTTGAAGGAGAAAAAGGTGAATGTCCTTGCATGGCCTAGTCAGAGCCCAGACTTAAACCCCATTAAAAATCTGTGGAATGACTTGAAGACAGCCGTCAACACACAGTCACCAGAAGAGTCATCAAATATTACGTCTACATGTGCAAAGTTAATAGAGACATATCCCAACAGACTAAAGGCTGCAATTAAAGCAAAAGGTGGTTCAAGAAAATACTGAAACAAGGAGGTGATTCTTTTTCCAACTCGGTTATTCTTTTTTTTTCTGACATGTTGGTGTTATATCTTTCACGTGGATGTTATAAGTTGCAGTAAATACAACTGAATGAAAAATTGTCCTCATTTCTGGCTGCAAAGCAACAAAATGTGATTATTTTAAAGGGGGGGTGATTATTTTTTTTACTATACCCACTGTAATTCAGGCGGCGTGGCTTTTACAGATGGCGCGCTGTGGTGGCGTGACTAGGTCACTAATCGGAAAAGGGAAAGACCCTGCCCTGAAGTAGGAACTGAAAGAGTTACAGGAACTTAATAATCCCCAGACTGGTCCAGTCAGGACATGAGGAAAAAAGGGATCTAGGAACGTTATGTTCTAGGAACGTTATGTTCTAGGAACTGCAAAAGAGTACCAACCTGTCAGAATGGTCTGGAAGGCCGTCTCGACGTTGGTGGAGTCCAGAGCCGACGTCTCCAGGAAAGATAAACCATTCTTCTCTGCAGGCCAAAGTAAAGCAGCACGTTAACAGTATGTCAAATATGTCACCTTCTCCAGATAGCAGACCAGTGAGGATGTCAACGGGACCAACCATACGTTATTTCTCTGTTACTCGTATAGAGCCCAAGAGAAAAACATTACATCAGAATCCAAACTATAATCTAATCTAATTAACTAATCATTAGGGGTGAAAATCCTTAAATTGGTTTTCAATTCAACAAGCAGTTTGATGTATTTTAGCAGAATACTGAAAGCAGCAGAAATGCAGAACTGCTTTAATTTCAGTTTATCGCAAATAATATCATTATCGTGCTATACAACGTTATTGCATATCTGATTGTTTCCTTATATCGTGCAGCCCTAGTTTAGCGGTCATTACAGTTAAATTTAGCCAGGAAAGGTGTGCCTGGTGCAAATGTGTTTCATGGGATGGCGAAAGGCCTGGCCCGCCTTACTCTGCCTCTGATTGGCTAACCAATCTCACTCCTCATGCCTAACCTAACCAGCAAAGGCAACGAGTATTAGCCAATAAGAGGCGGAGTAGGGTGAGTCATTCCTTTGCCATTCTAGGAAATGCGTATCTGGGAGCCGTGAACCGTCCTGTCACGGTCGTTACAGTGGCCGTTGCAGTTAAGTTAGGCCAATTAAAAGGCAACGACAGTTAAGTTTAGGCGCCAAAACGACGAGTTGGGATTAGAAAAAAAGAAAAAGGGGTGTGAATTCCGGCAGAGGGGAGACTTTAAAAAAAATATTCATCACAACTGATGTTTCTCCTTCAAACCTATGATTAAGAGAAATATTATTCATGTGCCTGCTCAGTTACAGCACAGTGCAGCTGGAGAGCAGCCACCCTAGACTACACTATAACTTTTTTACCTGTTATATAAGATGTTAATTACATTTCCACACAGTCCCGGTCATAGTTCATTTATAGAATCCTGCCCGGCTGCTGAACAGTAGAGGAGGTTGTACCAGTGTCTGGTCTAACACCACTCTAGCTGACTCTGCTGATCAACACCACAGCTCAGAGAGTCAGAGCAGCAAACAGATACAAGTCTCTCCTTGTGAAACTGGAACTGTGCGTTATGTCTTGTTATGTGTTCTTTTAAGATCGTAATGTTTCTCTCATTAGGTCATTGTTTTGGATGGTGAAGCTCTTTGGTTGTTTTACGGTGCCATTTAAATGGTTTTTAGATTGAAACCTTTTTGTCTTGTATTTCTCGTTCAGATTTTGGGGTATTTTGTTTATTTTGTCTTTAACTGAATTTTCTATTTTGTCCCCGGGGGTTGATGGGAAGACAACAGGTTTCAAAAAGGTGGTTTCATTGTCTAAATATTAGACAACGGTCTTACCAGCAAAAGCCCGCGCTTCGTCAGTGGGAACAGCTCGGAGGTGACGCAGGTCGCTCTTGTTTCCCACCAGCATGATGACGATGTTGCTGTCGGCGTGATCTCTCAGCTCCTTCAGCCAGCGCTCCACATTCTCGTAAGTTAGATGCTTGGCAATGTCGTAGACCAGGAGAGCCCCCACCGCCCCGCGGTAGTACCTGCAGCACAGCCACATGCATAGAATGTCAAATCTCTGGTATATTGAGGGTGATTTGGACCACTTTGGTTCCCTGAGTTCAGCTTCTAACTGCAAGCGTGATGCATGAGTCCAGCTAGATACATGAGCTGCCAGATTGTGCTTCAGCTGATTGGCTGTTATTTGTATAACAGCTCCATATTTCTGCGGCGTGTTTAGTGGGAAACTGCAGTAAATGACAGGTGGTGACAGGTTAAACGAGCCAGTCCACTGGCAGTCCATGTTAAGAAAGCCTCCAAGAAAGCAGAAGGCTTCTTCAGACAGAAACTTTTTGGATTTCTTACTTCAACACAATATCTCCAACCGGCTTAAAGAATTTGATATAAAGACTTTTCTATAATGTTCTTTCCTGTGATATTGTGTGTGTGGAATTGGTCTAATGTAACAGTGTCAATGTTGGATAATGTAGCAAATAATGTTATTTTGTAAGTTGGCCATTTTTTTCCCCCCAATTGTGTCTATTCTTTCATTGTCTGTGTGCATATTGTGTATACTATGTTGTGTAACTTTTTCACTAATGGTTTTATGTGGCGACTGTGGCAAAGGTGGTACTAAAGCATGGGTAATTACTTTAAATGAGCTCAGCTGATGCTTTATCAGCTGACCATGTATGTGCCCTATGTACAGTTGTATTCAAAATAATAGCAGTCCAACATCACTAACCTCAAATCCTATTTTTTGGTAGAGGTGACATTTCTACATGGCAAATGTACTAGTAAGTGTTGTAGAGTTATAGGAAACCAACAGACCCAACAATCATGACATGCATGCTGCTCATTCTGTGTAATTTAATCTGTAATTGAAAGGAGCATGTTCAAAATAATAGCAGTGTTGTGTTCAATTAGTGAGCTGATTGAGTCTGTGAAGAAACGGGTGTCAATTATGGCCCATATTTAAGGAAGAAAGCAAATGTTGTGCATGCTGGTTATAGTGCATTTCACAATGAAATACACAGCAAAATGGGTCGTTCAAGACATCACTTTGAGGAACAGCGGACTTTGAATAAAAGATTGATTGGGGAGGGGAAAAAAAGTGTGGAAAATTAGGCTGCTTAGCCAAAATGATTTGAAATGCCTTGGAATGGCATCCAAAGCCTGAACGACGTGGGAAAAAACGGTCAAGTAGCATTCGAATGGATGGAAGAATAACCAAAATGGCAACGGCTCGACCGATGATCAGCTACAGGAAAATCAAAGAAGACTTAAAGTTACTTGTAAGTACTGTTACGATCAGAAGGCTATGTGAAGCAAAGCTATCAGGTAGAAGCCCCCCCCAAATCATGTTATGGGGATGTTTTTCATACTGTGGTGTTGTATGTAGTGTGCAGTGCTTTGCCTTCTGAGAATATAGTTCCCAGTATGTATACGGTTAGAAGATGGCTGTGTCTCATGTGACCTTGTTATTTGGACACGCTGTGATTATACAAATCACAACGTGTAAATAGGAACATGTTGGCATCATTTTGTCACTTATTGGGAGCAGTAGGCTAGCTGGAGCCGGTTACCATACAGCATTTGTGCTAAGCTAGGCTAGCAGTGGGTGCCTCAGACAGAGTTACGACATACACAGAGATGACGAGGGTACGTATGGACTTATCTAACTCTGGGGGATATGGTGAATAAGCCAAAGTCCCAATAAGTCGGCACGTTCCTTAACTAATAATCGGTATCTTCCCTGAAAAAAGAGAAATCAGTCGACTCCAAGTTTGTATATTACGTATATTAGGCCTGCATACGTCCTCTTCTCTACTCACGCTGATGTGATGGCCCGGTAGCGCTCCTGGCCAGCTGTATCCCAGATCTGGGCCTTCACCGTCTTGCCGTCCACCTGGATGCTGCGCGTTGCAAACTCCACTCCAATGGTGCTCTTACTCTCCAGGTTGAACTCATTGCGGGTGAAACGGGACAGCAGGTTACTCTTCCCCACGCCCGAGTCACCAATAAGGACCACTGAGACACAGGGAACACATGTTAATGCAACCAGTAAGAAAAAACCTACTTCCTGTGTGAACATTGCTCCTGAGTTTTTACTTACATTTAAATGGCCACTTTAAGAGATTTCATACATATAATACCTGTATGCATTGATCTCACTTCATGAAACTGTTTAAAGTGTCCCCTAACCCAGTAAGAGCTGGGCTGAGTCCTTGGCAGCGGCCCGGGTTTGAATCCTACCTGCGGCTCCTCGCTGCGTGTCATCCCCTCTCTTTCTCTCCTCCCTTTCCTGTCTATCACTGTCACTATCAAATAAAAAGTGAAAAGCCCCCAAAAAATAATCTTTCAAATAGGAAATATAGGCTATATTTAGTAATACAGAACAGCATAGGTATTTAGTATTCTGTATATCAACAGATGTACAAATGGCATACAGTTTGAGTATGTGGTGCTGATGATGATGATTACTTAATCATACACAAAATGCAAAACATGAAGTAGAATTAGACTGTCAATAATTCATAATAGAATATTAAATAATAATAGACAATTTAATAAAATGTTAATTAATACTTCATGATAATTATTCCTCAAACCTCGAGCTGCAAAGATTAATCGATTAGTTGACAACTTTAAAATTAATCGCCAATTTTGATAATCTGGTTAGTGGGTTTATGTCTTTTTAAGACAAAAGTAAAAAATTATTTGATTCCAGCGTGATAAATGTGAATATTGTTCTAGTTTCTTCTCTCCTCTGTTAAAGTAAGCTGAATATCTTTGAGTTGTGGACAAAACAAGACATTTGAGGACGTCATCTTGGGCTTTTTGGGGAAACACCGATCCACATTTTTTATAATTTTCTGACATTTTATATACCAAACAACTAATTGATTCATCTAGAAAATATTCAACAGATTAATTGACTATGGAAACTGTTAGTTGCAGCCCTAGGCAAACCCAAACGTCACATCTAACACCAACCTACACCGACATGTAGACAGATACCAGGTTGTTTACACAAACTTTTGGCACAACTGCACAAAAACCATGCAGCCTTCTTTTCTTTCTAAAAGTTTTATTGTACATATTTCTTACAGTGTCTTCCACATATTTTAATTGCAGTATTTCTGTTCTTTACGTTCCTGACTATTGCAGGACTTTGCTCCATGGTCTATTCCCTTTTTATATGTTTATTACAAGCATCAAACACACCAAGGCCAATTCCAAGCAGATGGAAACGTACTTTGGCAATAAATCTCATTCTGATTGACAAGCAGAGTTTTTACTAACTAACTTTAATTAAAAATGTGCCAATATCTTTATGATAATCACGTTATTCCGCAAACCCAAATGGTTACTACCAGTGTGTTTACTGGCATTTACCTTATGCCAAACAATAACCCTGTAACACACACACACACACACACCTTTTTATTGTAAAATGATATGTTTAACACATCATTTAAACATGTAAATATTTGTCAAACGTACACTGTATAGACTATTAGGCCTGAACGACATTGAGACCCCCATCGCGGTGATTTTGTAGGTGAGTGCATTGCACGATGTCGATGCTAAAACCCAATATCGTTCATCATATCCACCTACCTCAGATATAAGCAACCTGGTATATTAATATACCATATTAAGCTTCTTACTGTTCACAAGCCTCCATGGAGCTCTTTCTTTACTATGTGTATGTAGCTATATCTGTACATAGTTCAGCTTTGTTGTCCTTGTTTTTAGCCGTATCTTTATTTGTGTATATGTACTTTTGAGAGCAACAAAAACCGGAGTCTAGTTGCTTGTATCGCGATATGTTCACACTTAGTTGGCCATTAAAAGGTGACTCTGATTATTATTGTTTGTCAAACCGCGCTTTATTACAGTTAATACATATATACTAACACTCAGCCGCACGGTTCCCTGTAAGATGATAAGCAAACGTGTGCATATGTCGTAAATTGTCCTGTTAGCTCGGCTGGTTGGTATGGTGATAACGTGATAACGGTTAACGTTAGCTAGGTGTGTCAGACGTGAAGCTGCTCCGTCAAGCTAACGTCTGCTAGCTGCTAACGTCCAAGACGCCCTTTCGTTTAACGACAACTAACGTAACGCGAGGAAGCAGCTGCTAATTATACTTCCACTGTTTAGCGAAGGGTAGTTTCATGTCATGTAAACTCATTTAACGTGCTGACATTTCTCCGAAAGCTCTGTGGAAAACAATCGGGAGCACAAAAGGTGTACGGGGGCTAACGTTAGCATCAGCTGGCCTGTGCAGGACTAGAGGAGCTGCAACAATAACGAGAAGAATAAACACTGTTTTTACCTTTGAACAAATAATCGTATTCGTCATCTCTAGTGCCCATCGTCTTATTGAGGAATGGTTAGTCCAAGATTTAATTTTATTTAACTGGGGGGAGGCGATCTACTGTATTTTACTCTTCCAACGGGAATCTGTTTGGAAGCCGTACTTCCGTAACTTCTTCTTCTTCTTCTTCTTCTTCTCTGGCAGCGTCATACCATCACATAGAGAGAACTCTGACACCAAGTGGTCAGGAGAGGGAACTGCGCAACACTTTTTTAAGTGCTCATATCATGCTTTTGGGGTTTTTTTCTTTCCTTTATTTGTGTTATAGATATATATTCTACATGTTATAGGTTTACAAAGTGAAAAAGACCAAAGTCCCCCCAAAAGGACTTACCAACTTCAACAGAAACACATTCACAAACTGCTCCAAACAGCTCTGTTGTAGTCCAGCCTTTACGTCACGTTATAATGCTCATATATCTGCTAGCCTTGCCCTCATACTCTGCTTCTGACTGGCTAGTAGTCCTAACCTAGTCCTAACCTTGCACATGTGCAGTACACATGTGCAACTCCCAACAAAGATGGAATAGAAGTGTGATCAGACATGAAAATCACTCACCTTTCAGTGAAATTCGCCGTTTTAAAACCAAAATAGGTGACCTACTGTACGTGAATCGTGTAGATTCGATAAAAAAAAATGTTTAAGTGAGAAGGTCGCATTCATGACATAAACACAGAATAATGCACTATTTTTTAACTTTTACTGGGCTTTTTCTTGGGTACACGTGTCACCACGTTCCCAGCGCAATGTTATCAAGAAGCCGTACCGTTATAAAATACTCAAAATATTATTGAAATATTTTATAGGCCATGTTGAACTCTCTGATCTTCTGGTATATACAGGGAAGAACTCGTTTTATTCTTATTTACCATTACCGTCATTTACTGTGTGTCCCTGGCGTCATTTTCTCCCAGTTAGTTCGTTTCTCACCTTCCAAAAAAAGTCTTCTATAAAGACCATTTTCAGGAAGTGAATAATAATCCAAATAATAGAAAGAATTATCTTAATTTTAGTTTATTACAAAGCATTTTAAATGTAAAGGAAATCTACAGAATATACATAATGATAACTGCTGCTGTATTTGTATATAAAATAGTAATTTTATGCAGTGGTTAAACATCTGGATTCTACATGACTTTCTTTCTTAATAAAATGGTCTCATAAAAGGGATTTATTTGTAATACACATTTCACTTCTGCCTCATTTTTACAAAATAACAAACAGTCGAGTCCTTTTTATTTCTTCTTGTAATCGGGAAGGAAATTCTTCCATTTTATATTCTGCAAACAGAAAAAAGAACAGCAAGTAAGATGATATATTGTTGCTCTTGATGACACTAATAATAATAATAATATTAAGAATAATAATAATAATACATTTTATTTAAAGGCGCCTTTCTCAGCACTCAAGGACGCCGTACAGGGTATACACATAATAACAATACACACATATATATATATATATATATATATATATATATATATATATATATATATATATATATATATATATATATATATATATATATACATACAACAATAACAGCAGAAAAGGGGAAGAGGGCAGAGCAATAGACATTCAAGTGGAATAGGCAGTTTTAAACAGATGTGTTTTGAGTTGTGATTTGAAATGGGGGTGAATTGATGTTTCTAAGTTGGTGTGGTAATGAGTTCCAGATACGGGGAGCAGAGGGGCTGAATGCTGTGTCCCATGGGGGACATCAACAACCCTGGTTATTGTTTCTGACCAGGCTGTTCTCATGAGCCATTCGTTCATATAACTACCAAAAGTAAAGCACTGTAATGTGTATACACAGTGAACCCTCATTTATCACGGGGTTACGTTCCAAGAAGAACCCGTGATAGGCGAAATCCGTGAAGTAGTAACCTTTATTTTTTACAATTATTGTACGATGAAATACTCCATAATACACTGAAACCAAAGAACAAAACCTTTTTACAGGCCCAAGCATTTGTTTAACAAATAAAAGTACTGTATAAACGTTTTTTTTTTTTTACAAATAACTACTGTAAAATAATAATTTTCATCATCAATACGAACTGAAGGCTTCAAGCACTTCGGAGGCTTCGGAGATCAGCACCCCCACACCCCCTTGTGACCAGAGTCATTGGATTAAAACGGGAGAAAATGCAAAATACAAAAAAATACGAAGTACAGTAGGAAAAATAGTGACTCCCGTGTATTTCTGATCTGACATGGGCAAAAATCCGTGAAGCAGTGAGACCGTGAAAGGTGAACCGCGATAGAGCGAGGGTTCACTGTATTTCACGTATTTCTAGCTGCGTGCACCACATTGACTGCTGCTTTATAAGAAGAATGCGGACCGCGTTGGGAGGAGGTCGGGGTGGATGTTCGGGTCATAAAACACAGCGCTTTCAAGCCGGGGAGTGGAGTTTGCTTCCCGCCTCGGACAACAAACTTTCACCCAGGAAACGTGTTCGTTCCTCCGTAGTGTCTAAATCATGATGTATATTTCTGCCCCCTGTGGTTAGGGGCATGGGCGGCAGGTTGGTTGGGAATGTGCTGGGGACAGAGACGCATTCATTTTTTCTCTTTTGCGCAGGTTATGTTTTGAAACACACTGTGCTGAAGCTTACTAATGTAAATTAATCAAACATGGTTTATTGTGCATAAGAAATGATCAATGATTACCAAATTTCTCTCTCATATTGCTCGTCCTAACCGCTGAAAACTGTCAAGAAATCTAACCCCAAGTCCTATTTTTACGGACGTTATCTGACATCAAGCGTTTCTCCGTCACATTTTCAGCAGGGCAGAGGAGCGACTCTGGGTTGAGTCCCCATGGTTCTCATGGGCTTTATAAGTCATAATGTGATAAAGCGTAATGTGATCTAATGTACCTTAACGGCGATCAATCATCACCAAATTTGTGGTGACATTTTTTTGATCCATTTCAGTTGTTATGAGGAGCAATATGAAAGAGAAATTTGGTAATCATTGATTTAGGTAGGCCTACATTAAACCACATTAAGCTTTTTCCGCGGCGCCAATTAAGAAAACGTTAATTTTGGGATATAACTTCTATGATTTTGTTGGATTTCGGTTTAGTTTTCATGACAAGATATGGCCATGAGAAATTTGGTGATCGTTGATCGTTGTTTAGACACCACGTTAAGAGTTTTCTTGTTGTTGAATGTCCTGACAGCCAACGCCTGTCTGGACCCGCCCTGTAGGGATAGAGATTTTTGTGGATTTGTTAGCATCGGTCGCTCAACTTTTATGTGTTATGAACTTTATTTTTTTTTAACTAAATTGAGCTTTTTGATTTGGTTTTCAAAAAAAGTGGCATGACAAAAAATCTGATAGGTACGCGTACCCACCGTCTCTACCGAAATTAACCCCTACGGTTAGCGGTGAGTGTCACCGCCTGAAGCTCACTTTTTTGTCAGCTAAACTTATTCTGACTCAGTTCCTGGGATAAAGCCTCACATCTGGCATCTCTCACGAAAACCGGATGTCTTCCCCTTTCTATCTCTACGTTCTGGGCTTAGCACCGTCCAGGACAGTTGTGATTTGTACAATACAAACAAGCCCAGAGTGTTTGTGGTCCAGTCCCAGAATAGACAAGAAGCCAGACCATAGTCCAGCGCTGGCTGACACAGGTCTGGCAATGCGAGGCTAAACTCAACCGCCACGGTCTCTGAAAGCACCGTTACCTGGCAGTGCCCTGTACCTTTTGTCGGCTAAACTCTACTACCAACTACCGCTGATACGACCGACAGCTCACTAAGCTAGCCGTAGCCCGTGTCACGTGACAGTTGCCTAATTTTGTAGGATATCGTACGAATTAGTGTGCATTATGCGTGGGGGGGGGATAAAAAACAATTTTTTTTCTCAGAATCTATGTTTTCTATTCATTTTTTTCCCCAATGATTTACCTAAATATTTTGTGTTCATATGGCACAGCAGACGGCGACTACATCGTATCTGTTTCCTGTAGACGGAAAGCAGGAGATGCAGAAAGTACATGTTATGTTCTTCTTTACAAAATAAATAAATATCAGTTTTTAGAGATGGCTCGTTATATAATATATAATCATCTTTTGTTTTTGTTAAAGAAGGAAAAGAAAACCGGGATACTCCATACTATCGAATCGCAATACTTCTAGAATCGCAATACAAAACCAATCGGCACCCATGCATCGTAAAAGACTCGAATCAGGACAAAAGCATGTCGTCCCAGCCCTATAGTACGTTCCATTTGTACTCGGGAGTCAGATTTTCTGAGGTCTCTATCCATCCATCCATCTTCGACCGCTTATCCGGTATCTGGTCTCGGGGGCAGCAGCTCCAGCAGGGGACCCCAAACTTCCCTTTCCCGAGCCACATCAACCAGCTCCGACTGGGGGATCCCGAGGCGTTCCCAGGCCAGGTTGGAGATATAATCTCTCCACCTAGTCCTGGGTCTTCCCCGAGGCCTCCTCCCAGCTGGACGTGCCTGGAACACCTCCCTAGGGAGGCGCCCAGGTAGGATTTTCTGAGGTCAAAGTGGGAAACGCGCCCACTGACCTCGGATCTCCGAGCTCGGACAACATGGATGCCCCGTGCATCAACAGTTGTGAAACTGTAGTAAAATACAGTTATTGGCACTTCTGGGTTATTTGTGTCCCAGTCGTACACACCGTCCTGTCCAACGTCTTTGTGGACATGTTGCCAAACTGTTTGCATGCACAATAACAGCGTATTGCTTTGTTAACTACGGTTATTGCTAAGAATGGCTAACCTGGCTAGAGCTTACCCACAATGAAAAATCGGACTTGTATGGAACTCATTCCCAGCTTCCGAGTTCCGAGGTAAATGAAACGCAGTAGTGTGCATACATTTCCATACTATATTGTACCCGTTTATGAGAATGCGTTTCAGGTTCTGACTTACATTTTTCCCCCAGGTTGATTTGGATTTCTTGGTCTTCACATCCTCCAGCGACTCGTACATGTTTCCCTGGATGACCACAGCCTCCCCGGGGATCTGCTCGTAGGTGTCATCAGGCAGTCTAGCAGGTGTCGCTGTCTGGGAAACCTCGGCATACATGCCGTCTCCCCGCTGAGGTGATCTCCCTCCAGGCGCATCCGAGGTGTGGTACAGCGGGTTGGACTTCAACATTTCCACATCACCACCCTGCTGTTCTGACCTGCAGCTGCTCGGCCGTGGACTGTCTCTGGGGTCGTGGAGGGAGTAGGTGTGACAGGTGACCCTCTTCGGAGGAGTAGGTGAATAAGATGTTGATGTTCTGAAAGCGGGACTGCCAAGCTGGTTAGAGTACTCGTCATCCTCTTCCTCTATGTTGCTGTTGAGTCTTGGAAGAGATTTGCTTCTGCTCTCCATCTGTGTCAGCTCCGGGTATGTGATCCCCGGTGGACAAAGATTACCTGGATAGCTCATGTCAGCGGTGTTAAATCTCTGCGATCTGTTTGGGTCGGTCTGGGTTTCACTTGGATGTGATGTTTCGGGCAAAGACCCACTCAGGGAGAAGCCCAGAGGAATGCCTCTCTTTGGTACTGGAGGAACATCCTAAAAGACAGGATACCAGAACAGTGAGATTATGGATGACAAAAACAATCTCTCGTCATTGTAGCAATGGTATCGCATGATCTTCCTCAGCAGATGGATCACTTTTTGCATTTTAAATGATGGTCTTATTGTGAACAACCAAAAACACCAATGCTCAATACTGTTTGACGTCCCTACACAGTCGTTCTCAGCTCCAAGCCCATTGGTTCCTACTGGAAACTTGAATCTTTGAGTTCATTGAGAATATTTGTTTGAACATGGAAAGGATCTTCTGTTAGTTAATTTGTGTTATTGTGTGACTTTGGTGAATCCTAACCATTTGAAACACAAACGTCACACAATATCACGAACCTGCGACCAGCAACTCCCGTGTTAAAACGCAAGGTAAAATGAGCAGAGAGAACGGCTTCAGTTTCCTGTTGTAAAGGACTGTCTGACAGCAAGGTAAAGTGCTGAAAATATTCTAAATATAGCGTTCAATTAATTATGCGTACACAAATATGTTTTTAGGCGTATAAATGTGTTTAGCTGCTGCTCCCGGCCACAGCAGGACATGGCTCAACTTCCGTGTTGGTACTCCTCCAAACTGAGGGCGCGCCGACCACCATCTACTGTAGCTAACGCACTAGTCTATATATCCATGACGTCCCACTTCCAATATTGCTCTGGTGCTGCCGGGTATCTCTCTTTTCGGCTGGATGTCCGTTATATTCCACTTCCTTTGTATTGGTATTTTAAACTCCAGTGGGTTTATGAAGACTATGGTTACCTGGTCCTCAGATCTCTGCAGGGTAAATCCAGACAGCTAGCTAGACTATCTGTCCAATCTGAGGACTATGGTTACCTGGTCCTCAGATCTCTGCAGGGTAAATCCAGACAGCTAGCTAGACTATCTGTCCAATCTGAGGACTATGGTTACCTGGTCTTCAGATCTCTGCAGGGTAAATCCAGACAGCTAGCTAGACTATCTGGTCAATCTGAGTTTTCTGTTGCACGACTAAAACAAGTTTTTAAGGTGTCTCTTTTTGACACCTAACACCACCCAAGATTGGTTTAAAGAAACTAACCAGAGCACATTTTTCTCCCATCCTGGAATGTTTCGTGGACTAGCCAGACCCTCCTCCACAGCGCTGTGGAGGAAGGTTTGGCAATGCAAGACTATAACACTTACTATGGAGAAGTAGCTCATACAACTACACTTCAAAACATCTGAACTCTCCCTTTAACACACTAGTTTGTGTATGACTGCTCTACTCAGAGTATTTATGTTACTATTTTATTTGACTTAAGCATGACTTAAAGTCATACTAATATCAAATCAGGTTGATTTACTAATATCAAATCAGGTTAATTTGTTTTAGTAAACGTCAGACTGGCAGGACACTGTTTCCTGTTTTTAATGCAAATGACTGCACGGCAAATATATACAATCTCTCATGTATGACGCAAGCTGACCGCTGAACACTCAGATAAAAATGTAAAATGTATCTAGAACATTTTTATTGACCTATTTATTCAGCTGGGTCTCCTGTGTGTGGTTTGGATGTGATGTCATTGAAACGAAGATTTTCATAAACACTGAAATCAAATCTGCAAGTGTTGTGAGTGAAGACTATTAAGTAAGTTAAAAAGTAAAATGCAGAACATTTATTTGTATGAGAGTAAATTCTACATTGTTGTATTATTACGGTTGCTACTCAAGATCGGTCTTGGTCTCAAGACCACTTTTTAAAGGTCTCAGTTTCGTCTCGGATTTGCATTTTAACTCATGTCTTGTGATGTGGATCTTTTACGTCAATTCGAGGATTGCCTATGGTTAGCATTTTCCACATTTTATCGTGTCATGCTGTGTGGGACTCGGTCTTGCCTCTGCCTCGATACTCCCTGGTCTTGGTGATGACTTGGTCTCGGTTTATATCAACGACATTTCCATTCCGGGATTGTTCAGGAGCCGCCCAAAATTCTGGTGGATTTCCGTCACCTTCCTCTTTCTTTGTATTTATGAGGACTCTGGTTACCTGGTCCTCAGATCTCTGCAGGGCAACTCCAGACAAATAGCTAGACTATCTGTCCAATCTGAGGACTATGGTTACCTGGTCCTCAGATCTCTGCAGGGTAACTCCAGACAAATAGCTAGACTATCTGTCCAATCTGAGGACTATGGTTACCTGGTCCTCAGATCTCTGCAGGGTAAATCCAGACAGCTAGCTAGACTATCTGTCCAATCAGTTTTCTGTTGCACAACTGAAGCAACTTTTGAACGTACACATGTTCCACCAAACAAGTTCTGGGTTCGGCACTTAGCGCCATGCAAGACGATTGTGATTGGTTTAAAGAAATGTCAATAAACCAGAGCACGTTTTATCCCATCCCAGGATGCTGTGTGGACTAGCCAGACTCCCTGGTTACTATTACTTAACTAAGTAAAATATCTGAGTACTTCTTCCACCTCTGCAAAGGTGTCAGGCGTTCATACACCTTAGACTAAATCCAACCTTTTGATGAAGAACAGAATTATAAAAGTGTCTCCGTGTGAAGCAGAATACTCCAACAAACATACATGCATAATTGATTAGTTCTCATTTCCCTCATACCTGTGAGAGGGACATTGTGTCCACAGACACTGCTCCCGTCAGCTTTCTGTTTTTGGATTTAGCTGGCAGTGCAGGTGGCTGAGCTGCAGGAGTGTCATTTTGCTGCGGTATCCTTTGATTGTTGCCGGGGTTGCTGGGATGATCGCGTTTTTGGTCCCAGAGAGTCCGCAGAGCTTGGACACTCACCCCAGCCTTCTGCTTGGTGTTGAAATTTACCACATCATACAGCTCACCTGTGTTTACCTGAAAAGAACCACCGGAGTTATTGTCTCTTTACACAAGGGAGACATGAACAGGCTGCAGGTGCCAGTGGTGCAGCAATATGGCTCTCAGATTCAGAAGCTGAGAGTGAAGAAGTGGAGTGTTTTATGTCTGATTTAGCCTGGTAAAAATAAAACCTACTGTCATTAAAATGTCAGAAATGTGTTACATTAGAGTACTTGTGTCCGCGGGCAGAACCTGGCCCCTCGCAGATTTTGATTTGGCCGGCATATTTTAGGTTGACAATAAATTTCGGTTTGGGTGCCAAATCAAAAAGATGGGAACGTGTTTTTCTTGATTTGCTCAAATCTATGATGGCTAAGGAACTTTTTTGCTGATTTTTGTTGGGTTTTATGTCAAAAACAATGCAACAAAAGTGTCCAAAGAAGTGTCAAAAGTGTAAAAAAAAGAAAAGAAAAAAAAAGCTCTAAAAACGTTGGACAAAAACGACAAATTACGTCAGAGAAAGTTACTAAAAAGACAGAACAAGCAACAAAAATGTTGAAAAAACTACAAAAATGACAAATGTGCCTTACAGTAAGAAGATATTTCAACTAAATAAAAGCATGTCAAACTCTACAAGTCTGGCCATTGATGTGATTCTCATTTTCTAGTGTGACACCTCTGCATTAGAGTAACAAGACCTCCAACCCATACGACCATATAGGTGGGTATAGGTATAGGTAGCACTCGAGTTTCTGGACGCCACAATCTTTTAAATGTAGCCATACTGAAAGATATAGAGATACTTGTGTGAAGCTGATAGTCTGAATTAGCTCTGTAGCAACTCATATGAATGTAACAGACATTCATCAATATCAAAAGTTATGCACTGTAGCTTTAAAAAGACAATTCCAGTGAAAAATGAACATTGGAGTTCATAACACGTGAACCGAGTCAACCGTTATCCGGGATATGTTTTCATGCTAATCGAATGTGACCGGTTTTAGCGCTAACCGCTAATTAGCTTATAACGCTAGTTGTCAGGGCACGGGTAAAGTAAAAAGAAATGGCTGTTTCTATACCACTAACAAGACTCAAAATAGCACCGCACTTCCATGGTAGCATCATGAGGGTGCCTACCAAAGCTTTGGGAACTTTGTAAGTGTACAGACAGTTTATCTTATTAAAAAGAGAGTTCATAAAGACAGCAGGCTACCGTTCGGAATACAGGCAGGCGCCATCTTGGGAAAACAGTCACGACCAGTCGAACGACAAATGCCGTCTAACCAGTAACATAGCTCAAACACGGTTGCTAATTAAGGGTTTCCAATAAAACTGGTCCCATTCGATTAGCATGGAAACATATTCCAGAGAACGGTCAACTCAGTACCAATATGATCAACCCCTAGGTTAATTTTGCGCTGAAATTGTCCTTTAATGCTTGCAACAACCAGGCCCCTCCTCACCTCAAAGCAACTGGAGGTCAGGTATTCTCCAAAGGGCTGGATGGGGCTGACTTTGTAATGCTCTATCAGCTCTGTGAGACTGCCGTATGTCTGACAGTCTCCTGCTATGACAAACTGTCCATCTGGATTCTGGGTGATGACAAAATGGCGACACCTGTCGAGGCCCCTTTAGAGGAAAAAAAGCACAACCAGTGAGATGATTTACAAAAGGCAGTAAAGAGGCAACTGGACAATGTTTATCAGATTTGGTTTGCCTCACTTGTAGGACAGGATGTAGCCGATGGCTTTGTCACTGAGGCGAATGAGAAAGCAGCCCAGGGCTTTATCTCTCAGTAGATCTTCCGTGTCCCTGAGGCCGAGACCGAGACAGGAGCAATCAAACAGACTTATAGGCAAATTAGATTCAAAAATAATGCTGCTGCCATGTCATAAAACCTCTGTTTCCTCTGATTGATGGACTGGACAAAGATCTACGGACAATACATTCATTTCTGTTATACCCAGGGTCATCAATGCTGTCAAATAAATTGATTTTTCACTCCGCAAAGAGCCTTTATATCTGTTTCCTTAAAGCAAGACTGCCACTTTTGTAATAAAAAATATGCCCTGAAACATTAAATCAATCAAAAGTTGAATAGTTTTGCTTAAATGCAAGTCTAACGTTATAACAAAGTTATAAAAAACCTTTTTAAAGATGGAGATAGGATAAGTTAAACCTTTCTTGTCATTGCACAGAGACCCTTACAATGAAACTAACTAAAATGAGTCAGTCTTGCCAACACCCCCTCCATGTTTCAAATTCTTGACATCATTTGTTGTATCAGTTAACTGCTTATTATTTATTTATTTATGTATATTTTAAAAGTTTTCTTCTCAACCTGATTTCACAGAATTTCGTGAAATGAGCACAGCCATTCAATCTGAGGCAGTTTCACGGAAACGCCTAATATTCTGTGATGGGCCCATGAAAATGAACACGACCTCTAAAATAAGGAAAAGGTCGTGGGGGGGCGGGACAAACATGGATTATAGTTTAGGAAAAGCAGAACGGGACAGCCTTTTACAGCAGATGGGTTGGTTTTAGGAAAAGAAGAACAGGACGGTTGTATACAGCGGACTGTTGGGTTTAGGACTCGTGAGACGTGGGACACAATCTCCGGTCTCCTGGGTGAAAGTCCCGTTTTGCTAGACCCCCCCCCCCCCCCCCCAACCAACCAACCTCCTAATGCAGATTTTCAGGCTTTTGTACTACTCGCTATTGTTGCTTTTAATGCTACGTCATCTTCTCATTGACTTTACTTTGGCATTGTTTTTTGTGGTGACCACATGGAATACACACACACACGCACATATATATATATATATATACACATATATATATTCAAAAAGACTGCAATCAGTATTTGAAATACCCACCATGTGTATAGTTAATTGCAGGATATTCCCCTTACTCCTGGTTCATAATCACAGTGGTGGAAAAAGTATTCAGATCCTTTACCTTAAGAAAAGGTAGTAATATGCAATATAAAAATACTCTATTGGAAATTTGAAATAATTGAAAGTACGTTTGTATTATTAGCAACAATCAGCAAATTGTTTTTAAAATATCAAAGTAAAAGTAGCCATCAGGCCAGAAAATGGCCCCCAGGAGTCTTTTAAAATGATACATCATATTATTGGAGGATTACTCCGTGATGCTTTTATGCAGTGTTGTAATGTAACAAAGTACAAATACTTTGCTATTGTACTTAAGTAGAATTTTCATGTACTGTATCTGTACTTTATTTAGATATCCGGAAACTTACTTTTACTCCACTACATTTCCCCCTCAGCATCTTAGTTACTTGTTACTACAAAATAAAATCAAAACAAATTTTGGGTTACGCTTTACTTGAAGGTATCTACATAAGAGTGACATGACACTGTCATGAATGTGTCATACACATAATAAACAGTCATAAACGTTTATGAGATGATGCTTCTTTTAGTAAGTGTCATTCGGTTTTGTCATAAATCAGGGTTGGGGTTAGGATTAGAGTTCATGTCTCATGTCACTCTTATGTAGATACCTTCAAGTAAAGTGTTACCCAAATTTGTTACATAGGAAATAAGCAGGTTTAGCGAATCATTGCAACTAAATGACCGAGATAATGCACGCTCCACTCCAGCTGGTGACTTAATGCTTGTTTGTTGCCATGTTAACAAAAAAGAAGAGGAGGAGGCATAATCCCCCCCCCACGATGGTGGTGAACAAAGATAACGTTACACACCTTTTTGCCCTAAAGTTCATAATCAAAGTTTTTTTTTAACTTTGACCTCTAATACTTAAGTACATTTAATATTTGAAAATGACTTTTGATACTTCAGTGCAGTAAATATCAGATACTTTAAGACTTTTACTCTACTACACTATGACCCCCCCCCTCAGACCTCTCAGATGGTCTGGGACAGGTCTGCTTTCTGTCCCCAGAGTCAGAACCAAACAGGGGGGGCAGCGTTCAGTTTCTATGCTCCTCATATCTGGAATAAACTCCCAGAAACCTGCAGATCCGCTGCTTCTCTCAGTTCTTTAAATCAATGCTGAAGACCTTTCTTTCTGATGTTGCCTTCCTTTAAATGATGTTCATTTCTTTAATCTCTTATACTGCACTGTAACTTTTATTCTTCTGTTTTATCTGTTTTTATTTTTTAATGCTCTACAAATAAAGCTGCCTTGCCTTGCCTTACTACTTTTTTAGTAAAATTCTTAAAGATCATTTAAACTTCTACCAAAGTCATTTTATTTGATACTTGTACTTTTACTCATTCGTTGCTTTTAAGTACTTTACACAAGACTGATATTATGTGTGTGTTCGAGTAGCATTTTACTGTTGCAGCTTGTCGAGGTGGATCTACTTTATATACTTTATATACTGTTGGGTAGTTAAATCTATAGCAGTACATCATACACTGTAGTTGAACTATTAACTAAAGCTCACAAATGAATGACTAAAAAAACCCACAATGGGCCTACATCTCTTTAAATTGTAATGGAGTAGAAGTAGAAAGTTGCATGAAATAGAAATACTTGATTAAAAGACCTCATATTTGTATTTAAGTACAGTACTAAAATAAATGTGCAACTAGTACTTTAGCAATACAGCCCTGCAATTAACAGATAAACAATCATGGGAAACCATAATCTGCAATGTCTTGCCGAACTCTATTCAAATAAATTAAAATGAAATGCCCCGACGTGGCTGTCAGAGCCTACACAGACAAAACAAGTGCAACTTCTGTTTTAAAGTCTTAAAGTTTCACAAGAAAACTTCTCTCTGTCACCACAGATAGTCACCACTCTATAGTTGGATTCTTTGCTTACTTTCGTGCAGCAAAGCCTTGAAACCAGTCAGGGAAGTTTCCATTAGGTTTCAGGATGAGCGGTGCCTGAGTCTCAGTGAACCACTTGAGCACCAGCTCCTTCAGGCCTCCCTCCGAAGTCCCCATGTGCAGGTCTACACCCGACATCTTCTCCATCATCACAGATTTGTCAGGAGCCGACAGAGCCGGAGAAGCACACGCGATCCGCTCACATAACTCTCTAAAGGAAGTCGAGGTGCCTCATTTGACTATTTCCGTTGGCCTTCCCTCTCATCTGAATAGTGGTATTGTTTCTGTTTATCTACCAAAGACTCCTTTCATTGGGCTGCCAATTTCATTTTACTACCTGTGTTCCTTGTCCCAGATCCCAGAACTTTGACAGCTTGATCACAGAGTAATTCATATTTTAGTTTGTTTTCATTTTATTTGACAAACTAGGTTTTCTACTGTATGGGGGCGGGTTGCGAGTGTGTGTGTGTGTGTGTGTGTGTGTGTGTGTGTGTGTGTGTGTGTGTGTGTGTGTGTGTGTGTGTGTGTGTGTGTGTGCATGGGCATGTGTGTTGGCGCCTCTGGCACATCACAACTAAACAATTCAAATTTAAGGTTAAGATGTAGGCAGCCATCTGGAACCACATTCATTTTGCATTGTGCTCAACATTTTTGTCCAAGGGACTTGAAACATTGCGTTGCAAGTTGCCGTTTGCTATTAGTTGTTATAAAAACTTGGTAATTAGTTGTAAAGACTTAGTATAGCTGTTAGGAAAGCGTAATATTAAGTTGTTAAACAAACTTGGGAATTTATTGGAGGGAGAAATTATTGTTGTACCCTCAACTATTATCGTTGTGTTGGCAGCACAATCCAGAAAGAGTTGTTCAAACTTAAAATAAATAATGCAACTGGTTCACTCGTTATTTTAAGTTGATACAACAAAGCACTTGTTTACAGTGTAGTTGTCAAGATATTCCTCTCGAAACCAAAATGTCAACCTCGTAGTGATGCAAGTTGAAAAGTCAAGAGATCAACAAAATCAGCAGGATTCATCCTCTGGGGATCATGAATGCCTGAAGCAGATTTAATCACAATTCATCCAACAGTTGGTGAGATATTTCAGTCTGGACCAACCAGCCAGTTAACAACTAGTTATATTATTTTAATAGTGAATTTGTTCTTGATTGGGACATAAATAATTGTAACCAGTAGGCTAGCTTAGAAAGTGAAGAAAATGGGAAAAGGGTTGTGAAAAAGTGTGAAAAATAATTAAATCTCTATTGATCAGAATTAGCATTTAGCTTTCTGATACCCCATAAAAGAGGTAATATAACTTTTTATTTGACTTCCTGATGGTGTCTATTTGCAATTGATTTTCAGAGTTGATAGTGTACTAGAGCGCGCGGAACAACAGGTGTGTTATAGATAGTTTCACGAGCTGAACAGATGGTCGAGCCAAGTGGCAGAGCGCGCGCACAGACAGAGTCACGCCAAACCTCATTTGTATTATTGCAAAGTAAAAGTTTCCTTGAATGTCTGCAGAGCTACATAGGTGATTTAACTCTTTTGGATTTATTGTTCGAGTAAGTACATTTCCGTTTTCGATTCGGCTTGAAAATAATACATCTAGAGCTTCTTCTGAAAATACGTTTTCACAGTATTGTGTCAGGTAAAGACGTAAAAAGCAGTGGGAAGAAATAAAAAACAAATGTTTAAATTGAATTAAAATGTACTGCTTGGCTCGGCTCACAGTTGTCATTCATCCGAGCATTACATTACAGTAAAATGTTACGTTTCATCCACCAATATCACGCAGAACGCTATGAGCAAAGCCGCGTTAAATCTGTAGTTTTCTGAATGAAGTTTGGTATGACGCTGTCCCCGTTGCTAGTGAGCGGAATGTGTTGCTGGGAATTGAAGTCCTCCTTGAACACAACGAGACGCACGCAGGACAGGAGCAGGACATGGTGTTCATGATTAAGACTTGACGTTTTTACACGGTAAGACGTTTTATAGTCACTGATTGTTATTAGGCCTATGTGTTATATTATTTATGACTTATCACATTTACAACACTAGGCTCTTAATTCAGTGTCCAGTAATTGAAGCCGTCGGTGGGCGACTGCTTCAACTTTTAACGGAATTGCATTTGCAATGTCAAGACAGCCATGGATGTCTAAAAACGTTTTGTATCTTTTAGTTACATGTAAAGAGTTATAGAAACATATTTCCAGGTGAGGATAATAACAACAACAACGGTGTAACGTTTGTTATTTCAGGTAAAGTGAGATGAAGTATTATCCTAACTGAAGAATATCAGTGAGGACTGCACCCATGGACTTGTTCAAACAACAGAAAGTGGAGGATTTCTATGAGATTGGTGAAGAGTTGGGAAGGTAAACACACATACGTGCAGTATTTATTCTCATTTACTTCTTAATGGTAAAATATCTGCATCAGATTTTTTATTTTTATTTAATTAAATGAATAATGGTGAGATGTTTAATATAAATCAAAATACAAATAGCTGATGGTATGAATGCAAACACCTTAATGCATGCCAGGGTAATGCTATCTTGGATAATGGATGGATGGATGGATGGATGGATGGATGGATATGGATATGGATGAATAGATATATATATGGATGGACGGATGGATATGGATGGATGGATGGATAAATAGATGTATAGATAGCTGGACAGATGAATATGGATGGATGGATGGATGGATGGATGGATGGATGGATGGATGGATGGATATATAGATGTTCGAGTAGCATTTTACTGTTGCAGCTTGTCGAGGTGGATCTAATTTATATACTTTATATACTGTTGGGTAGTTAAATCCATATATATATATATATATATATATATATATATATATATATATATATATATATGTATGGCTGAATAGATATATAGATGGCTGGATAGATGGATGGATGGATGGATGGATGAATAGATGTATAGATGGCTGGACAGATGGATATGGATGGATGGATGGATGAATAGATATATAGATGGCTGGACAGATGGATATGGATGGATGGATGGATGAATAGATATATAGATGGCTGGACGGATGGATATGGATGGATGGATGGATGAATAGATATATAGATGGCTGGACGGATGGATATGGATGGATGGATGGATGAATAGATATATAGATGGCTGCGGATGATGGATATGGATGGATGGATGGATGAATAGATATATAGATGGCTGGACGGATGGATAGATGGATGGATGGATGGATGAATAGATATATAGATGGCTGGACAGATGGATATGGATGGATGGATGAATAGATATATAGATGGCTGGACAGATGGATATGGATGGATGGATGGATGGATGAATAGATATATAGATGGCTGGACAGATGGATATGGATGGATGGATGGATATGGATGGATGGATGAATAGATATATAGATGGCTGGACGGATGGATGGATGGATATGGATGGATGGATGGATGAATAGATATATAGATGGCTGGACGGATGGAGATGGATGGATGGAGGGATATGGAGATGGATGGATGGATAGATAAATGGATACTACCTAAACTAGCACTACTACTACTCTATATATTGTACATTTTATTTATATTCTGGGTTAATATAATTGATTCTCCAATTAAAATCAGTCTTTCTTTCAGTGATCTAATATTATTAATACAATCAAGAAATCCATCTTTTATCTTTAGCCTACATGTCTTTTCACCATGGAAAAGTTCTTTAAACAAACTTTTTGGAGTCACTTCTTAATGTAAACATTATAAATCATAAAAACACATTTTAGTGTTGCTTCTTTCTTGTCTAATTTCTCATTCTCATTTATTTCCAAGCAAAGTGGACATTATAACTGAAACGTCCTTAATTGACTGAAATGTAATCGAATTGAAACCATGTGAATTTGAATTGAATCAATTCGGGGAAATAATTGGGGATACCCCGCTCTATTATTTATGTTTATAATATTTATCCAATTATTTCAGTGAGAGCCGCAGGAAAACCTCTGTTTCTTTTAATTTTAATGTTTTATATATAAAGAAATAATTCATGATAAATGTGGTCATGATAAGTTATGATTTAGAGGAACTTATGTTTTTTTATTGTTTTTTGTGAGGACATACTGCACAAAATTCTCTAACTATTTACAATGGCAGATGTAAAGTGTGGCATAACTTAGGGCTAGGCAATATATTGATATTTCATCAATATAAAGCTGCTCTATTTGCCTTTACCCACTTAGTGATAATATCCACATTATTAATGATTATTTATCTAAAATGTAATCGTGAAAATATTTTGTAAAAGCACCCATTTTTAACCCTATAATATCGTCGCAATATAGGTAACGATGTATTTGGTCAAGAATATCGTGATCTTTGGTTTTCTCCATATTGCACAGCCCTAACTTCTTCACATAGTCTATTAGTGTATCAGGAACAGTGAGTCGGGCATCAGTAATTTGGATTTTAGTGCTGGTGTAGAGTTTGTGAGAGGTATTTGTAATAACATCTATATACATTTCATAATAAGGCACCATTAAGACTGGAAAACTTGCTCAAGAGCACCAACAAGCATGTAGGTCACTGCACCGAGCTGTTATTGTTGGTCCATAACAATATGGAAATGATCTGAGTCATTGACTGCATGTTGCAAATACTTCCTGCACCTGCTTTAACAGGAGTCAAACGTGTGAGCCGAGGCTTCCTCTTAGATACACGATTGCTTTCACATATATTCACACATTAAAGTGTTCCTATACACCTCCCAACACACTGCCATAATACTGGTAGAAGAAAGGGGAAAGAAACATAAACTAGCATGTGTTTTAGGCCTTTTAGGTTTGTTGCTGTGCGTCGTCAGGTGGAAACAACTGCTACGCGTGTCAGGCTGCTTTCTAAAGGACTCGTCTATCTTTAGCTGGGGCTATATCTACCCCCAGACTGGCTGCACATGAGGAAGTGGAGGGTTAGATTACAAACCACTCAAGTGAACCAGAAATATAGAGATACAGTTGTTCAGTCAAATGACCTTTCAATTTTAAATACATATCCATATCAAACAATGTAATTTAAATGACATGTTTGCTTGTGTTGGGATGTGTGAGTATGTAAAAGAGCCAATTTTATAATTATTACTTGTGGCAGAATTTGTGTGATGCTATTAATAGACTGAAGTGGTGGGTAAATATGAGTGAGTCACAAACTATAATCTCACCTGTAGCCTGTAGCATGTGTTATTGTGGAGTGCACAATAGTAAGTAAGCATTTGGCAACACACAAATAAGAAAACAAAACAAAATAGGGTAATTATGACATCAAGATAATGATGATAATGAGTGTTGCAATGGAAGAGATGTTGGTCATGTATTCAAACATGTCTGCTCACTTTGCACTTTGTTGTGGTTATTTGTGGCTGCGTCCTCATTCTGTTGCTTTTTTGGATGTTATTGATGCTTTGTTTCGTACATTTGGAAATGTCAAAGTCAGTCATCAGTGACTGTTGTTTTTTGCAATTTAAAGTTTTATTTGCAAATATGACAAACAGCTCATGCAGCTTACAGAAGACAAATAAGACGAGAAGATAGTCAGATAGTGAAATAACATTTCAGTCAAAGCATAAGTTATCCTGGACACAAGGAATGTGAAAATTAAAAAGTACAATGTACAGGCTGAGCGGACAAAAAGTACAGTAGTATTAGTTAAATAACACAATCAGACAAAATATCAGAAAATTAAATAAATATGGCATAAAAAAATCCAGTTACAATCTCATAATCAAGCTACTATTGTAGATAGAAGTCGGATGGACTATAATCCCAAATAGCCAGTGTCCCATGCTCTTTGCCCCTCATCTTAGCCAGCATAACCTCATATGATGCTGTCTCACTCACTGTTGGGTTTATGGGGGATTTCCAGTCTCTCAATTTAATTCTGGCAGCCAAGGCTATCCCAACCATCAGGACTGAATATGCGCTTTTTGTCAGGGTTGGTGTTTGGCCATCAGGCCAATGTGTGTACTTTTAAAAAATATCTTTTAGACATCTCTCTATGAAGTTATAAGACGCATGTTGTCTGGTGAGATGAACCTCCATCCATCCATCTTTATCCGCTTATCCGGTATCGGGTCTCGGGGGCAGCAGCTCCATCAGGGGACCCCAAACCTCCCTTTCCCGAGCCACATCAACCAGCTCCGACTGGGGGATCCCGAGGCGTTCCCAGGCCAGGTTGGAGATATAATCCCTCCACCTAGTCCTGGGTCTTCCCCGAGGCCTCCTCCCAGCTGGACGTGCCTGGACCACCTCCCTAGGGAGCCCCCCAGGAGGCATCCTCAACAGATGCCCGAACCACCTCAACTGGCTCCTTTCAACGCGAAGGAGCAGCGGCTCTACTCCGAGCTCCTCTCGGAGGACTGAGCTTCTCACCCGATCTCTAAGGGAGACGCCAGAGATGAACCTGCTTTAAATAAAAGAAAAACACACCTTTTACGCGGAGGGTTTAAACGCTACTTGTCACTTGAGCCAACAAACAAAACTAGGCTAAATTCAGTAAAGAGAGAACTATTGGGAACAACAATGAAAACTGTAACAATTAGTCAATTCATAAATTAGTCAAAGAGCAAACAAAAATCCTTTTAGCTTTTTGGATGTTAATATTTTTTATTCATTTTTCACAGTGTTCTGATGTTATACATGTATAGGCCAAACAATTAACTTATTAAATAAGAAATTACTTGGCAGATTAGTCGGTTTTGAAAATAATCATTAGTTACAGGCCTGATAACAATATGTGGATACTTGAATTTTGAGCCCAACACTTACATTTCAAATAAAAAATATACATACAGTATATATTTATATATATATAATATACTGTACATTAGTTTACAAACTAAGACATTTTTTAAACAAACAAAAGCTTTTTTTTGTCAAATGTTTTTGACTTTTTCAATTATAATACAAAGACACAAAACAAGCAAAAAAAGGCACATCAATAAGAACAAATAGGCACTTAAAGATATTCCAAATGTAGAGATGTTATGGTGTATATATATATATATATATATATATATATATATATATATACACTCACCGGCCACTTTATTAGGTACACCTGTCCAACTGCTCGTTAACACTTAATTTCTAAGCAGCCAATCACATGGCGGCAACTCAGTGCATTTAGGCATGTAGACATGGTCAAGAGAATCTCCTGCAGTTCAAACCGAGCATCAGTATGGGGAAGAAAGGTGATTTGAGTGACTTTGAACGTGGCATGATTGTTGGTGCCAGAAGGGCTGGTCTGAGTATTTCAGAAACTGCTAATCTACTGGGATTTTCACGCACAACCATCTCTAGGGTTTACAGAGAATGGTCCGAAAAAGAAAAAACATCCAGTGAGCGGCAGTTCTGTGGGCGGAAATGCCTTGTTGATGCCAGAGGTCAGAGGAGAATGGCCAGACTGGTTTGAGCTGATAGAAGGGCAACCGTGACTCAAATAACCACCCGTTACAACCAAGGTGGGCAGAAGAGCATCTCTGAACGCACAGTACGTCGAACTTTGAGGCAGATGGGCTACAGCAGCAGAAGACCACATCGGGTGCCACTCCTTTCAGCTAAGAACAGGAAACTGAGACTACAATTTGCACAAGCTCATCGAAATTGGACAATAGAAGATTGGAAAAACGTTGCCTGGTCTGATGAGTCTCGATTTCTGCTGCGACAGTCGGATGGTAGGGTCAGAATTTGGCGTCTACAACATGAAAGCATGGATCCATCCTGCCTTGTATCAACGGTTCAGGCTGGTGGTGGTGGTGTCATGGTGTGGGGAATATTTTCTTGGCACTCTTTGGGCCCCTTGGTACCAATTGAGCATCGTTGCAACGCCACAGCCTACCTGAGTATTGTTGCTGACCATGTCCATCCCTTTATGACCATAATGTACCCAACTTCTGATGGCTACTTTCAGCAGGATAATGCGCCATGTCATAAAGCTGGAATCATCACAGACTGGTTTCTTGAACATGACAATGAGTTCGCTGTACTCAAATGGCCTCCACAGTCACCAGATCTCAATCCAATAGAGCATCTTTGGGATGTGGTGGAACGGGAGATTCGCATCATGGATGTGCAGCCGACAAATCTGCGGCAACTGTGTGATGCCATCATGTCAATATGGACCAAACTCCCTGAGGAATGCTTCCAGCACCTTGTTGAATCTATGCCACGAAGAATTGAGGCAGTTCTGAAGGCAAAAGGGGGTCCAACCCGTTACTAGCATGGGGTACCTAATAAAGTGGCCGGTGAGTGTATATATATATATATATATATATATATGGTAAAGATGCTATGCTTTACTGTTATGGTAACACACTGACTCCCATAGTGGGAAAAAGATTAATACTAAGGAGTGACTAACGTGTACATGCACAGATGGACACACTTTATTTGCACATAAAATGTTCCCACCTTCCAAAATGTGAACAGTCATCTTATTGAAAGTAGATAAAAATAAAAACAGTAGACTACAAAGCCACCATGAAATCCCCCTGCAGAAACTGCATAAAAGAGCTCCAAATCTGTACAAAATATTTCCCTTTAATAACATATGTAAGTTTATCCAGGGCATTGCAGGAGTAGCCCTTCGACCCGGCTTTGCTTGCTTGGTCTGTGAACAGATTTCCATGACAGTGCAATTTTAGCTTCAAGAAGACCAAATATAACCATCTTCTTCCTGCTTTTGGGAAACATCCAAAAATACAAAGCTTGGGACATACTGGAGTGGAAGTTCATTGATAAACATAGACACAATTGTAATGATCTCTTTACTTTAATCTCAAAATGAATCGACCCTCGGGGACCAATACAGGTCTTGGACCCAAGCTGTTCCAGCTTCTCCCCTCTGGGGGGCGCTACAGAGCACTGGATGCCATAACCAACAGACTCAGGACCAGTTTCTACCCACAAGCCATCTCTCTGATGAACAGCTGACTTCTGACCCACAGTGTCAGGTTCAGTTCTGGTCAATGACCCAGTAACACGGTCTCTACAGCACCTGGTTACTGGTTCCACTATTATTCCACTTATTTAGTATTATTCATCATTCTCATATCTCACTTATTTATTTATTATTTATTCATCATTCTCATTTCAGAACTGTTCATACTGTTCATATTATAATATAATAACTTAATACTATTTATCCCAGCATCCTTTGCACTATGCTCCACATTTAAATAATTTTTATTGATTTATTTATTCTCTTCATTGCACTCATGCCTCTATATTGTTTCTGTTTCTTTTCAGAGTATGTATGTATTAGTGTGTATATATTAGTGTGTATATATTAGTATTATATATTAGTGTGTATATATTAGTATGTATGTATTAGTGTGTATATATATTAGTGTGTATATATTAGTATTATATATTAGTGTGTATATATTAGTATGTATGTATTAGTGTGTATATATATTAGTGTGTATATATTAGTATGTATGTATTAGTGTGTATATATTAGTATTATATATTAGTGTGTATATATTAGTATGTATGTATTAGTGTGTATATATTAGTATGTATGTATTAGTGTGTATATATTAGTATTATAAATTAGTGTGTATATATATTAGTGTGTATATATTAGTGTGTATATATTGTTTGGTTGTTTTGTGTGTATATATTAGTATGTATGTATTAGTGTGTATATATTAGTATGTATGTATTAGTGTGTATATATTAGTGTGTATATATTGTTTGGTTGTTTTGTGTGTATATATTAGTATGTATGTATTAGTGTGTATATATTAGTGTGTATATATTAGTATGTATATATTAGTGTGTATATTAGTGTGTATATATTAGTATGTATGTATTAGTGTGTATATATTAGTGTGTATATATTAGTATGTATATATTAGTGTGTATATTAGTGTGTATATATTAGTATGTATGTATTAGTGTGTATATATTAGTGTGTATATATTAGTATGTATATATTAGTGTGTATATTAGTGTGTATATATTAGTATGTATATATTAGTGTGTATATTAGTGTGTATATATTAATGTGTATACATTAGTGTGTATATATTGTTTGTTGTTTTGTGTGTAAGCACATTGTGAGTAACTATGCTCCAAAGAAAAATTCCTCGTATGTGTCTTCATATCTGATTCTGATTCTGATTGAACTTGAACTTACAAACTTCTTGAATGAGGGTGCATTCACAGAGGCAGTGAAATAATAAATGTAAATGTAATAAAATAAATGTAATGTAATAATCTATACTTTATTAATCCCATAAGGGGAAATTACAATTTACACTCTGTTATTACACACAGGCCTGAATTACACACACATGCTCAGTACCTATACATGCACTAATGGAGAGATGTCATGGTGTGGGGGGGCTGCCCATGGAAGGGCGCCCTGAGCAGTTGGGGGTTCGGTGCTTTGCTCAAGAGCACCTTGGCAGTGCCCAGGAGTTCCCAACCCAACTCCCTACGGACTGAGCTACTGCCACCCCCAATAAGCTACCTTTCTCTGTACCGCACTTTATATCCAGTGTACCAGAGTGAACCCGATGTAGTAACTCTGGAGTAATGTATGTTCTCATCACCCATTTATACTGGAGGAACTTGGATTTATTGTTTTTAAACAAGCATTTTTTGATAAAGATCCCTTTTTTCCTTTTCTTACTTGAAGAATTGTGACTAGTACGTGATAAGTAATGGTGACACGGTTTCTGAATTACCTTAACCCTCGTGTTGTCTTCCCGTAGATCATGCTACATTTGGTTTTGCTTTGTCACTTTTCCCAAAGTTCTTTCTTTTTGTTGTTGTTTTGACCAAGTTTTTGTCACTTTTTGTTGTTTTTATAACTTCCCAAAGTTCTTTCTCACTTTTTACAATGTCTTTTTTTTTTTTTTCTGCATTTTTTGGGATGTTTTTGTTGTTTTTTCCCCCTTTTATTCTGTCATTCTTTTTCTCTTAAATCTTTTTTTTTTCTTCAAATGCTATAAAATTAAATAAAACACCCAAATTCATGGAAAATAGTGAACTGATCAGTTATTTAACTTGTGAAGAGCGCCGTAGGGAACCATCAACGTTATTTTTTTTTCACAATTTGATTGAAGGAAACCCAAAATGTCTAATTTAGAAACTTTTTGAAAATGACAAACTTGACCCCCAGGACAACAGGAGGGTTAAACACGTTACTCACTGATTGATGAACCAGCAGAGATACCGATACATCTGTCATACTCTACAACTATTAAAAACTAGTCTAGCCTCTCCTACTTCTTCAGATCTCTCTGTGTGATTCCTCCTCTGTGTTTCAGCGGGCAGTTTGCCATCGTGAAGCAATGCAGAGAGAAAAGCACGGGTCTGGAGTTTGCTGCCAAGTTCATCAAGAAGCGTCAGAGCATGGCCAGCTCTCGAGGCGTGCGGCGCGATGACATAGAGCGGGAGGTGGACATCCTGCAGCAGATTCAACACCCCAACATCGTCACCCTGCACGACGTCTACGAAAACCGCACCGACGTGGTGCTCATCCTGGAGCTGTGAGTGACAGACCATCAGTTAAGGGATCATAACAGAGTAATAAGAGCATCTCATCGTAATCATATCATATTAAGCCTCTTGGGCTACATCTATACTACTATGGTTTGGGTTAAACAACCTATGTCAGGTTACAGGGACCCAGGTTCCATTCAGACCAAGGTTATTTGTTCTGGGAGATGGGTCAGTCCTAAGCCGGATGGATAAGCACATAAGAAGCTGGATCCATCGCCAGACCTTCCTCCACAGCGCTGCACAGGAGGGTCTGGCTAGTCCACACAGTGTCTGGGATGGGAGAAAAAAGTGCTTTGGTTTTTCTTAGCATTTCTTTAAAGCTTTATTGCAGCTTTATTTATAGTGTGTAGTTTCTGTCTTCCCCATGAGGAATTCTAAGTAATGACAGCAAAGCTGTCGCGTGTCCACATGATACAAGCCTTCCGTGACCGTGCACCGCCCCCACCCTTCCTCCACACAGTTGCTAGTAGCCAAGGAGGATTAAAAAACATGATTGGCAATGGCTGAATGTAACGGACATTCATTAATATCAAAACGTTACGTACCAAAGGTTTACGATTCTTGTAATCAGCCATCAATGGTCAGGCCCCAACCTACATTGGTGATCTGCAGCACACTTATGTGGTTAATATGAGTTCCCCCAGCCTGCCTATGGTCTCCCAGTGGCTAGAGATGGTGATAGGTGTAAACCGAGCACTGGGTATCCTGCTCTGCTTTTGAGAAAATTAAAGCTCAGATGGGCCAATCTGGAATCTGGCCCCTTGTGAGGTCATAAGGGGCCAGGCTACCTCCCCTTTCTCTGCTTTGCCCACCCAGAGAATTTGGCAATGGCAGTTAGTCAAGGCCACACCCCCAGCCTCCACCTCGTTTTTTATGATTATTGATTGGTTATAATGATACAGCAACTATTTATTTGGCATGTGAAGCACTTTGTGACTCTGTCTGTGATAAGTGCCATACAAATAAACTTTACTTAATTACAATGTATATGATAGAATCAGTGTGGTACTAAAGAAACATGAGGAATAAAAGGGAACAAATTTAGGTATATTTTAGTATTAGCTGTGTGACATAACAATATTAAACGTATATAAATGATGTGTCCATGGCAGTTTTCATGTCCTATCACATAGTTTTTTGCTGAATTAGAGAATGTAAAACCTTTTTTTGTAGTATTACTCTGCACTGATTTGGTGACAGCAGGCAGTTGGATGATGCAAGTCTGCATTGCAGGGTATCTGGAGGTGAGCTATTTGACTTCCTGGCACAGAAGGAGTCTCTGAGCGAGGAAGAGGCCACTCAGTTCATCAAGCAAATCCTCAAGGGGGTCAACTACCTCCACGCCAGGAAAATAGCCCACTTTGATCTCAAGGTTTGTCCAGTGAAGACACAATACATTCAGCTGTAACTACATTGTCTTTGTACTTGTACTTTGCACAATGACAATAAAGGAAATCTAATCTAATCTAATGTGCTGTGGAGGAAATAACTCACATTTCTGAGTCATATATTTACACTGAAGTGCAACTTTCTACTTGGCCGTGACATTTTGTCAAAGCCACAGACGCTTGTTGTTAGATGTTAAAATAGAAATACAGTAATCATACGACAATGTCGTCTGTATTTGTTATTTAGGTTCCTCAAACATATTTAACTTCTCTCTCTCATCTGCAGCCGGAAAACATTATGCTGCTGGACAAGAACGTGCCGCTGCCGAGAATCAAACTCATTGATTTCGGTCTCGCCCACAAGATTGAAGCCGGGGTCGAGTTCAAAAACATCTTTGGAACACCTGAGTTTGTAGGTAAGACAAAGTATAAACACACATACACAACCAAGAAAACAGCGAATCGTAAGTCAGAATTCTCCACCCATCACACCTGCTGACGTGCAGTCAGACAACACAAAAGAGGTTCCCAGAGTAGCCAGTAAATAGATGCTCACGCATGCAAGATGCAGACTATCTCCAGTGTCCATAGCTGTCCATCCAGGCTGAAAATGTCAAGACAGAGACAGTCAGGGCTGTCCAGTGAATGGCCTTTAGAAAATGTAAGTTAGATTGACAATTAGCCACGCTCAGATAACATCTCACTCTGTGTAAATCAACATGAAACTACAAAGTTGCCGTTGAGTTTTACCTTTACCTTCCTGATATAATCAGGTTTTCCACCCAAATCTACATCCAGCATGTCATCAGTATACCCCATATAAACTCTGGATCTGCCATAACCAATCGCTAACGAATATACTGAATATAAGAATATACTGCAAACCCAGACGTAGTATTAAAGGAGAGTGAAAATTGAGCATAGGTACGTTGGAGGGCGGAGCCAGGCTTGGTGCATGCCAAGCACTGTACAAACTGAACCATTAATGGAACGAGCTTTGAAATGAGAAGATGGAGAGGACTAGATATCTCAAAACCAATGTCTTCACACCAGGCCTCCCTTAGATGACTGGAAGATTCAGAACCTGAGATATTAGATGCTAAGAGAAAGGTTGGCTGGACTGGTACACTGAACAGGAGTCTGCTTATTTTTTAACCACTTTAACAGAGATATTTTCTGCTCTGTCATCTGTTTGCCTATTAAGCACCGGAGATTGTCAACTATGAGCCACTGGGATTAGAAGCAGACATGTGGAGCATTGGGGTCATCACCTACATCCTGCAAGTGAACCATGAATACCAAAATGTCACTTAGAGGATAGTGAACATTACATTGCAGCTCCTGTCGAACAGGGGGATGAACTGCTCTTTCTTTTTTATGTTTTGTTCCAGGCTGAGTGGTGCTTCACCTTTCCTGGGGGAGACCAAACAGGACACGTTGGAAAACATTTCAGCCGTAAGTTATGAGTTTGACGAGGAGTTCTTCTGTCACACCAGTGAGCTGGCCAAGAAATTCATCAGCCAGTTGTTGGAGAAGGATAAGAAGTAAGAGCTCAAGCATAATGTAGGAAATGGCATTTTCTTCAAAGCAAAACAAAGTTAATCTCTGTATTTTCGTTTCGTAAAGTTCTCCAGAATCACAGAACCACTCTGTTTATGGTAGTTTAGTAACATTATTTTGACTTTTGTCTTTTCTACTACAGGAAAAGATTAACCATTCAAGATGCTCTAAATCACCCATGGATCAAGGTAAAGTGTAAACTTAACTTTAGATATATACTGTAATTAGGGTGACCAAAGTCCCGAAATCCAATCAGTTGTCCCGAATCCCGAATCCTGCCCTAATCGTCCTGAAAATTAGACCAACGTCTCAAGAGCAGACTCTCGAGCAGTTATAGTCTAAAAGAACATTGAAAGCTGTTAATAGTGATTGAGTCGTCCTGCAGGCAGACCCGTCAGCTGCTGCATAGGCACAAATTTGGATGAATACACATTTCTATTTTTCATTCATTCACTGTTGAAATGGAGGCTCATGGGTTTTTTTGTCACTTTTTCAGCGTTTGAAAGCGTTTTTTCCTGCTTTTTTGTAGTTTTTTTTCAACGTTTGTCACTTTTTTCAATATTCTCTTTTCATAGTTCTGATATAGGAAGTGTTTGTAAACGGGTCAAATTCGACCCGAGGACAACAGGAGGGTTAAAACTCTTTATATAAGCAATTTTCGAAAAGTCAATCATATAATTGAATGGGGGAAAACACTTCGGAAAAAGTGTGCGGTCACTGTTGAGCTCTACAGACCTTTCAAATGGAATTTTATTGCTAGGCAACAGCCTGCAAGGCTGCACCCCTTGTTAACTTCCTGTCAGTTGATGTTGCATACACTGCACGGAAATCAACTTGGGGCCATTCAAAATATTTATTTTTACAACTGTGAAATGATCTATATAATAGCATGAGCTGTCTGTATCTGTGCCTGCTCCTTCCTCATTTGGACGACACTAATGCTGCCTTTTTTAATCCCTGAAGTCCAACGAGCACAAGGAGGAAAATAAAGCTAAGGAGCCAAGGAAACGGGAGCGTCGCCAGCTGAAGACCAAGCGCCTGAGAGAGTACACTATCAAGTCCCACTCAAGCATGCCACCCAACAACACCTATGTAAACTTTGAACGCTTTGCCCAGGTGGTAGAGGACATTGACCAGATGGAGAGCTCGTTCGTTAGCCTGGCAGCAGCCCACGACTCTCTGCAGGAAGACATCGATGCCATGGTCTCTATATACAACGAGAAGGAGGCCTGGTACAAGGAGGAGAGTGAAGATGTGCGACACGAGCTCTCGCAAATCCGCTACGAATTCCGTAAGGTGGAGGCCTTTAAGAGGAGCCTGCAGGATGACATGCAGGCTTTCAGCTCCAGCCTCGGGGCCGTCAGCAGCCGCTACCAGGAGCGACAGAGCCACTTCGACACACTGCGTCTGGAGCTTGGCAACGAGCTGAAATGGGTGCAGGAGGTGATGGGTTCATTTCCCACGGATGGCGGTGGCAGAGGATACCCCAACTGCAGCTTCTCCACCGTCTTCAACGACGTGAATGAAGCCCTGAAGGAGTTGCTGAACCGCTCCTGTGGAGGGGAGCTGCTGTCCGGGATCAACCTGGACTTTGAAACCGGACAGCAACGATAAATGCTTCACAGTTATTAGAAAATCATTTAAAATCCCAACGCTGACAAGTACAGATTCAATGTGGCATTAGGGAGGACTATGTCAGGTCGTAAAGGATGATATCTGTCGCTACACATAAATACTTTAGCAGAGATATAGTTTCACACTAGAGAAGTATTATCCTATTTTTGCAGACAAACTGCATATTTTTGTGCTGGACATAGTAGGGCTTTGCTTAACTAAAGACATTTGTATATTTCCCGATTTTAATTTTTTGGGCAGCAATACAGATTAGCGCCGCCGGCTGTTATGGGGATGTATTACATCTCACGCACACGCAGAACGTACGCTCGAGTCGGCGTCACTTCGGTGTCTTCAGAGGTACTTTATTGACCAACTCGGGGAGGCAGTCAGTCCAACTGCCTTTTCTGCTACAGGTCGGCCGACGGGTTGGTGTGTCAGAGCCTAAAGACCGATTAGTTGACTAACAGGGGCCGGCCTTAGAAAAAAACTCCTTTCAACAAAAAGGTATATCCTCACATGTTCGCAGAAGCATTTCAGTATAATTTTTATTTCTGTAATGTCAGTCTGTTGTGCTGTGTGTTGGAAATTAAGGTGTAAACACAATGGCTTTTTCATTTATGTATGTTTGTCTCCGATAGCCTAATATAAAAACAGTATTAAACTTGTATTGGTACTATATGATGTGTGCATTAATAAATTATATGTGCAAATGTCCCATCAAAGGTTTTTAAATGGAATTACATTCACACGTTGAGGTTGAGGTAACTCATGAGTCTAGATTGAACAATACTGTGACAGCCACCTGATGTTTACACAGGTACGCTTACACCATATTGTTGACTTTGTAAAGCACCCACAACATTTGTTAACTCCAGGAGTCTTGTGAGTGTACATGTGTACATCAGCACGTACAGAAGATCAGCACAGTGTTCACTGGAGTCCAGTGAACCAATTTATTGTGGACCTCCACATTACTGAATCAACAGAATTATTTCTAGAAGGCCACTGAATCAAAATCAGAACTGGGCATTTAAAGGTCCCATATTATGCTCATTTTGAAGTTTATATGTATTTGTATTTTGGGTTTATACTTACACATGTTTACATGCTTTAATGTTTAAAAAAACTTCATTTTTCTGTTTGTCTGAATATACCTTTATTCACCCTCTCTCTGAAACACTCTGTTTTAGCACCTGTCTCTTTAAGCCCACCTCCTGAAAAAGAACAGTCTACTCTCATTGGTCAGCATTTCCAGGATCTGTGCTCCCGGAGTCTCTGCACCATTATTGCAGCCGGGAAATGACTGGTACGGTACTGTAGTGGCACTTTGTACCTATAAAGAGTATTTGTGACATCACAACTGTACGGAAAGTACAGTATCTTGATTACGTTCCTATACTTTCGTTTCTAGACTTTCTAACTTTCTATTATTTATATAGCACCTTGACCTGCGTTATAATAAAAAAAGACATGGAAATCTCACTGTTTACAATATAGAATCTTCAAGGTGCTTGCAGGTTATGAAAAGCAATAAAAAACCCAGCTGATCTGCGGGTGATTTGATTTCTCCCTGCAGCTCTGGCTGGAAACCTGTACATTTATCTATTCTGTTTCCGTTACAAATCTGCGGGGACCAATCACAAACTGGCATATCCACCTGGGGCGGTTTAACACAATGACAATAGAGAAGTAAATGCAAGCAGCTCTTTTGTTTATATTGAACATGGCGGCCACCGAAACGCAGCAACCCGTTGATGAAGTAACCCGGATCGTTGGTCTGATTGGTTGAAGGACTATCCAATTGCGTACAGATGCCCGTTGATTATGCCTCTTGTGCAGTAGAAAATACAGAGCAGACTCCCCAGACTAATGTTCAATCTCAAAAGATTAAGCTTGATGTGGTGATGGCCAGACTAGTTAAATGCAGAATTTAAGAAGAACCATGTTGGTTGAAACTGAATTTTTCTGATTAGTAGACCAGTCATGCAGAATTAAGTTACATGACAGTTGTATTAATTTTCACAGTTTTTGTTTTGTTTGTGAAAATGATCTGATGATTCATTTGAAATGCCATTCAAACTGAAATTTGCAGACCCCCTGGGCCAGCGGCTAAATCATGGAGCTGACAAGTGTGTCAGCTGGGGGGTGTTAGTCATGTCGGCAGTGATGCGAGCTGCTGCCTGCAGCGATAAACTGGAACAGATCAGAGAGAACGGCCAGCTGGGACACAAACAACACTTTATTTCAAGCTGCACCTCAAATAGGTGTGAGTCTGTATAATGAATACTTTTACTTTTAAGTACTGTATATTTTGCTGTTGGTACTTTATTTAAGTAACCATCATCAATTCCAAGTATTCCTATTGGCTTGAAAATTTACATTTGCATTTGCATGAACTGTAGTAGACGCCAGAGCCCGTCTACGGAGAGCCTGGTCACTCCCTATCTCACTCCCTATTAAGCCCCATTGTACCAACCCGGAAGTTTCCTGAGAGTGGAAGCTCTCCCCTTATTAAACATTCTCTGTAGACCCTCCATATTCATGGAGACATTCAGTCTTAAAATACATTAGCTGGTAAGGGACATATAGGATATACTGCTATATATATATATATATATATATATATATATATAATATATATATATATATGAATATATATATATATATATATATATATATATATGCATCCTGATATATAAAATAGCCCCACATCATCACATACTCTTCACCATGCTTAGAGATAGGCATGGTTTTATTTCTTAGACTAATACCTGGTTTGATTTGCATTGAGAGATGATTTTATAGAGTATCCCATGCCTATCTCTAAGCATGGTGAAGAGTATGTGATGACTTTTACATAATTTTATACTTAATGAGTACTATTTACTTTTAAATAAGAACTTTTATAGTACAGGGAGGTGAGATATAGTGTATATATATATATATATATATATATATATATATATATATATATATATATATATATATATATATATATATACACTTGAAATAAAAGGTGAGAGTCTGTATAATGAGTACTTTTACTTTTTATACTTAATGAGTACTTTTACTTTTTATACTTTTAAGTACAGGGAGTGAGATAGGGAGTGACCAGGCTCTCCGTAGACGGGCTCTGGCGTCTACTACAGTTCATGCAAATGCAAATGTAAATTTTCAAGCCAATAGGAAAACTTGGAATTGATAATGGTTACTTAAATAAATTACAGAAGTACCATCAGCAAAATATATTTAAAAGTATAAAAAGTAAAAGTACTCATTGTACAGACTCTCACCTTTTATTTCAGGTGCAGCTTGAAATAAAGTCTCATCCGTGTCCCAGCTGCTCTCTCTCTCTCTCTCTCTCTCTCTCTCGCTCTCTCTCTAAAGCTGGATGAAGACGTGGATGACATCTTGGATTTTTGACGCGTGGAGGCTACCGTAGCTGTAATACGTATTTTGAACTGCATGGCGTGAGAGAATTGATTGTGATATATGATTTTAATGCTAGATGGGAGAAATTCCAACACTTTGGACCTTTAAGTTACCAACTTAATACTGTTATGTTATTTTGAAATATTAGTATCCAGTGCAGTCTATGGATTTGTCGGGTGACCGGGAACACAACTCCAAAGGGATTATATTGTTCTTTGTGTTGGTTGCGGAAGTAGTAACTGTTTGCTATTATGTCATAATAACGGCTGTATGGTGATCTGAGCTCTGGCCTGCAACTTAAAGTGCACCAGTGCTGAATGGTACTTAAAGGTGTTTTTACAGACAGAAAAGTGGAAAGTGACTTATCATGTTCCATTCACCTTAAACACAAAATGTATGTTATTAAAAGTTAAACATAAGGGCGCCCGGATAGTTCAGTCGGTAGAGCGGGTGCTGATATATAAAGGTTACAGATCGACTCCAACCTGCTTCATGTCATTCCCCTCTCATTCCCCTTTCATTCCTTCAGTTGGCCTGTCAATAAAGTCCTAAAAATGCCAAAAACATAATAAATGAACCATAACCGTTCCTGTGAAGAGCAGAAACAGGTGAAGTCAAGAACAACCTCTTACTCCAAATGGCTAGTGAATGTTCTCTCAGCCGCTCAATAGATTAACATTGTTTTTTGGCTGGCGAGTGAAGCAAAAATCTACCATCCATAGTGCATGTTTTACCAGCATTTGCCTAGTAGATGGTGTTAATTTTAGATCAATTTTGCAGTGTAAAAAAGTTTGACCTGTGCTAATCTCGCTTTGCCAGAACTTCCTCCGCCGCGGCGCTGCGGAAGAGGGACTGTCGAGTCCACACAGCATCCCGGGATGGGAGAAAACCGTGCTCTGGTTTATCGACATTTCTTTACACCAATCATAATCGTCTTGGGCGGCGTATGGAGCAACGGCGCCTCTGCAAAATAGCCTCGGTGGAACGTGTACATTCAAAAAGTTGATTTAGTTGTGTAAAAGAAAACTCAGATTGGACAGATAGTCTAGCTAGCTGTCTGGATTCACCCTGCAGAGACCTGAGGACCAGGTAACCATAGTCCTCAGATTGGACAGATAGTCTAGCTAGCTGTCTGGATTCACCCTGCAGAGACCTGAGGACCAGGTAACCATAGTCCTCAGATTGGACAGATAGTCTAGCTAGCTGTATGGATTCACCCTGCAGAGATCTGAGGACCAGGTAACCATAGTCCTCAGAAATCCACCGGAGGTTAGAACGTCAACACAAAGAAAGCAAATTAGTGAAATCTGTCGGCAACGGAGCAATCTCTGAAGTGGAACGTCGTGGATATAGACTAGACCTGTGCTGATGGAGTCATTAGTAGCCCCCACACTCTTGCAGTTGTGATAGGAGAACTCACAACTGCACACACTACACTGAGAGCCTCCTTCTACGGCCTCATCCACGTCACCAGAATACAAACAGAGATACAGTAATTACTCATGCTGTCTAATGTCAGCTTCCTAAAGAAGAGGCCTGAACTTAAAAAAACAAAACGGGATCAGCTTCCGTAATACAGAGTGGGGGTGGACTTCTTTGCGTCTGCACTGTAAAGATAACCACAAAACAGTGTAGACACCACTTCACATTACATCGTGTCCCAACTGAATGAATTTCTGTTAACATCATCGTCATAGTTGTTAAGAAGTTGGTAATAAAGAGAAGTCTAAGTCTAAAAATAAAGATTCTTAAACAAATTATGCTATAATACTGCTAATGATTAACACTACTTTGACTTATTTATTCCTGGACCACTTTATTAACAGCCTTTATATACTTTTACCTGTTACATCTCTACATGTATATGTATTACTTCTCATTATTCATATACATTTCTGTTTTCTCAGGACTGTGCACCAGGTCTCCCCCCCTCTTTTTTTCTGCACTACCTATACTTTATATTTTTATATTTTATATTTCTATATTTTGTGTCGACCCTGTAAAGGCGTTGCCTCAATCTTGTTGCACAGGTACTGCACTTGTGTATAATGACAATAAAAGCTTTCTATTCTATTCTACATTACAGTTGATTCACTTGACAGTTACTGTACACCTGTATACCACAAATATGTATTATTCTATATTATGTATTGTGTTTTGTTTCTTTAAACATTTATACTTTACAACTTACATAATAATTGTATGTAGACATTGTATTTTTATTGTTGATCATTGGTCCTATATTCATGTGAACACCTTTTTAGCCACATGTTGAGTACTTAAATGCCTGTCCTTAAACTTTATTTGTCCAGCTTTGTTCGAACCGTAGCTCTCATGTCTATTTCTGTTTAAGTACATGAGAGCAATGCAAAAAACTGGAGTTAAATTCCTTGTATGTGTACTCATACTGTGGCCAATAAAGGTGATTTTGATTCTGATTTTGTTGTATCCCTTTATGTTAGCTTCTGAACTTTTTAATGTCTTAGATTCTCAATTTTTACTTTACTTACTCTTCTTTTCATACATATTTAATTGTTGGAGGCAGCCTGATATCTACGATTGCCATTGTCAACAACTGCTTATCTGTAATTGTTGTGCATATGACAATAAATAAATAAAAAAAGTGTCATATGTTCACATTTGAATTATTGGTGCAGTGCATGCAATGACAATTGTGAAACAGTGAGATGGCCGTATTGGACACTTGCCATGTTGAACTGCTGTGTGTTTTGGAGCTTCTTCGTCCGTGTGGGTGTGAATGACAGAGTGGATGAGCCACTGTTGACTGTATGGTGTGTGTGAGCATACAGAGGAAGAACATGTAGGCAGACAGACAGGCAGGGAAATAATCATGCTGGAAGACAGAAAAAAACATTGTGACAGATTGCACAGAACCACACACACACACACTACCTGCCACTTAAGACATCAGAGACGTATACTTTCCACACATTACACACCCCACAAAGATTTAGAAAACATGACTACAAAAAAACATCCATACCGGCTAAATGAAATACAACAATGTGCAAAACAAGATTTGTGAGCTGTTGTGAAATAAAACCACCATAAAGGCTGTCAATCATACGTGTAATTCCCACACTGACCATCTGCAGTGCTGTGCTGATATCTGTATACTGTACATATAGAAAATAGAAATACAATGAAATAATTGTATTTCTATGATATAGACACTTAAACATATAGGTATAGATACCTCTATATACTTTAAAAATGCTGCCGTGTTTACATATTTCTTACTTATTTCTTTTAATATTTTTTTTAACTGCAATGTCCACACTATTTATCTTAAGTTATCTTTACTTATTTGTATATATAGGCCTATATAACTTTACCTATTTTAATTTATATATTTAATTACAATGTTGCACAGCTCTGCTTACACTTTATTTTATGAACATTTTTGTTTGTAATTCCCACAATGTAAATCTCTATTACTATGGATGTCCATTTCTGCCAATGTGATGAAAAATAAGATTATATCATAGAGATCAAGTCATAATAATGAGACACTTTCTCAAAATAATGACTGAGGTTGTTTTCAGACCGGAGCAGTTTGGTCCGTTTTTAACCAAACCCTGGAGCGTTTTGTGAGAGAGTCTAGCTCATCTGGGGGGGCGGTGTGAAAGCTCATTTGAACTCTGGTGCAGACGGTGACATGGGAATCAATTGTCGCTCCCATCCCATCCCGAGTCCACCAAAATACTCCCGGCATGTCTCAATCATGTGACTGCCCCCCCCAAAAAAAATCCTGTCCTGCGAGATCCTGAGAAAAAGACTACCGGATCCTGTCCTGCTCCCGATTCGTTTGCTAAAGGGGGGAGCTCTGCTGCCCCACTATAGCATGAGTTTTTTTTTTTTATCCCAACGTATCCGAGTCTGGAAATGGATTAGTATCTTACCTTCTATCTGTTGTCTCCTCTGTCGCTTGATTTTTAAAATAGTGTCCTGCATTGTCGTTGTTGACCTTATTCCACGTCTTATTCCATCCATGTTATGAATGGACTCAACTCATCTGACTACTACCTAACTAGTATTAAGCTGCATGCTTTTAAACAGTCCGATATAACGCCACTTGGTTTCCCCAGGTGGCTTAGCAAGAGCGCAGGAGTTTGAGGTTTGCCGTGTAGACCTGACAGAAATTCAGACAAACCAAAGATAGCGATCTATTGCTGCTTTTTGCAACTGAGTTAACCACACACAGGTCTATTATAGCCCTGATTTCCCCTTGTCTCTATGATTCAACAATTACACTGTGTAGTTTCATATTTTTACTTTTTTTTTTTTCTAAAACAAAATGCCTTGCAACTCTTCCCACTCCTCCTTCAGTTTCTATGCTCCTCAGATCTGGAATAAACTCCCAGAAACCTGCAGGTCTGCTGCTACTCTCAGTTCTTTTAAATCAATGCAGAAGACCTTTCTTTTCGATGATGCCTTTCTTTAAATGATGTTCATTTCTTTAATGTTTAATCTTTTATACTGCACTGTAACTTTTATTCTTGTGTTTTAACTGTTTTTATTTTTTAACTGTTTCTTCTGTGTTTTATCGGTTTTATTTTCTTTTAACTGATTTTGTGTAAAGCACTTTGAATTGCCCTGTTGCTGAAATGTGCTCTACAAATAAAGCTGCCTTGCCTTGCCATGGATGTGCTGTATAATAACTGGATACAGCGTTCGAGGCGGAGCTCCATTTATTTCTTGTTGCTCAGTGGCGCATGAAGCCATCATGGAGCTAAAAATTACCTGAACAATCGGCACTACTTCCGTACCGTGCGGCCTGTAGAGCAGACACACATGAGACCTCCTCCGGCCCAGCCGGCTACTTCTGTTTTAGCGCTTTGCTAACTTAAACGGGAATTAACTGATGGTCATGTGGCTCTTCTAGACTTTCTAAATGTTATTGTGTGTTATTTCCCTGTTGCTGAAATGTGCTATACAAATAAAGCTGCCTTGCCTTGCCTTGCCTCCCTCCTGTTCCCGTTGATTTCAATGCTCTATTCAATGCTCTATTCAATGCTCTATTCAATGCCGTCCCTATCACGTTACCAACAGTGCGATTGACTACCGTACCACGGAAGTTGCGAAAAATTGTCACCCTCTAGAGCAGACCAAGGGGGTAAGCCTCTCCTCTCTAAGCGTAGTTCCTATTACGCCATTTTAATGCTACAAAGCCATCACCTGCAGTTAGCATCCCATTGACTCCCATTCATTTTGGCGCCACTTTGACAGCGAATAACTTTACATCTTTAAAGACTCTATTTGCGCTTTGTTTATTTCTAAAGAAACACGACAATATATAAAAGGCTCCATAACCTTAAACCTCATGTTATGGCTCCACAGCGGACTTTTTTGTAAAAATAGGCTAACAATTGCGTCATAACCACGCAACTTACTGTCGCAACAACTCACCGTATTGTCAGGAGAAGCTTGCAGACAGTTTGGACTTCCATTAGCTGTTTAGGTTTAATTACTACTGTTAACTAGCATGTTAGTTAGCAGTAATTAGCCTGTGCCTATGTTAATCTAAACTAGCATGTTAGTTAACAGTAATTAGCTTGTGCCTATGTTAATCTTAACTAGCATGTTAGTTAGCAGTAATTAGCTTGTGTCTATGTTAATCTTAACTAGCATGTTAGCAGTAATTAGCCTGTGTCTATGTTAATGTTAACTAGCATGTTAGTTAGCAGTAATTAGCCTGTGTCTATGTTAATGTTAACTAGCATGTTAGTTAGCAGTAATTAGCCTGTATCTATGTTAATGTTAACTAACATATTAGTTAGCAGTAATTAGCCTGTGTCTATGTTAATGTTAACTAGCATGTTAGTTAGCAGTAATTAGCCTGTGTCTATGTTAATGTTAACTAACATATTAGTTAGCAGTAATTAGCCTGTGTCTATGTTATCTCCTAACATATACCTACCTCTCCGTCTCTGCTGATTGGGAATGATTGAGCTTTCAGACAGGTTGCTCACGTCACATCTACGTCGTCAAGCTCAGTTGGAGGCTGCGCAGTAACGCCTAGCCATCACCGGAAAAGTGCTTTTATTTTCCATCACTGGTCTCCGTCCAGAGCAAAGGGATCTGTTGGTTCATTTTTTAAACTGTCTATGGTGCAGACCAGGCAACCGAACTCTGGTCTGCTTGAAAACGTGGGTCTCAGTTTGCTTCCAAGTGCTCTAGAGTATATACTATACTATACTATACTCTACTATACTGTAAAAATGTGCGTCACTGTCTTATTTCTGAGACCCGTAAGTGTCGGCCAGTTTCAATTCAATTTCAATTCAATTCAATTTTATTTATAGTATCAATTCATAACAAGAGTTATCTCGAGACACTTTACAGATAGAGCAGGTCTAGACCACACTCCATAATTTACAAGGACCCAACAGTTCTAGTAGTTCCCTCCAGAGCAAGCAACAGTGCGACAGTGGCGAGGAAAAACTCCCTTAGGCAGAAACCTGGGACAGACCCAGACCCAGACCCAGACCCAGACCCAGGCTCTTGGTAACCGGTGTCTGACGACCGGTTGGGGTTAGAATGAAGAGGAAAAAAATAATATTTTGTAGTAGTTCATGGCATAGCAGGGCATTGTGCGGCATTACAAGGCACAGCAGGACGTAGCAGGGCACAGCAGGACGTAGCAGGATGAACACGGCATCGCAGGACGTATAGCGGGACCATGGCGACAGCTGCTACCATGATGTTGGAGCCTCCCTGATCCAAGGAAACATGCTGGGGAAAAAAGAACATAAGGACTCCGGGGAATGACTCCCCAGAGCTAGGTTAGTAACTAGGTTAGTAAAAAGCATTTCTGGGACATGGATGCACACAAATGGACAGATAGAAAGATAGAGGAGCCCAGTGTGTCAAAGGAAGTCCCCCAGCAGTCTAAAAGTTTCACTTTTAGACCAATAGACCAGCAATGGTTTTGACCCATATTTGTTCACAGTGTTTGGTGTGCTTGTTAAAGTGTGAACACTATCAAACCAAATGAAAAATACAAAGATGTTGCCACTTTGACCAAAGTCTACCAAACTAAAGGTGTGAAAGCGCCCTTAGTAGGCTATCTTAAAAATAATGAGAAGCTTTCAATATTACCCCTCATTATTTTTTTATATAACATTTATCATTCAGATACTAAGTGACTATTTTTAATATTTTTTCTCATTATTTTAAGATACTAAAAACTCTTTTTTTCCATTACACTGGCAGAAATGGGCTTCTATAGATCCCACGCCAATAATAAAACCCTTTTGAATTGAATTTGAAATAGACAGACAGGGAGACAGACAGGTCCCAACGTACAGCCCCGGGCTGGGGCTGGGGCTGGGGCTGGGGCTCGGTGAGGGGTTGGGTCTGAGCAGACTGCTCCCCTAGTTACAGTGGAAGGTACGGGAGAGGCGGTCGGAGGCATGGAAACCCATACATGGCTCTGTCTCCTTTCACATTAACATTATCGAAGCTTAGCTACATATATTGACTGCACTGTTCGTGTTAATGCAATGAAGCAAAGTCAGGTTCTTGTGTAGGCACAACGCACAGAAGAGGGAGGAGGCCTTTGACAGTTTACTGGTAAGCGAGCTTATTATTCCAGCTAACGTTAGGAAGTCTAGCTAGCATGCTAACCTGCTATGATACAGCAGATAGCTAGCTAGCTAAGCCAACTCAACACTGGCTTAAATAGCTCCCGCAATATGGAGTTGGACTTTTTGGACAGGGATGCGTGCTAATATGACTAACGTTACGTAAGTTATTTATTAGCTTCCTGTCATTTCTGCATATTTGGGTGTCACGTCTGTGCTTTAGGTATTTTATGCTTTCTTTGCTAGCTGAGTGACGTGAGGAAAGTTAGCTAACGGTAGCTAACGTAAACAGTATTGTCAGTTGACAGTCGTATAACAAACTGCCTTTCTAGCTAATCTGACACAATAAGCAGGTTAGAAACCTTCTTCTCTTTACCAGCCTGCTGCAAGTGTTGTGATACTAGCTGTTTTTTTGTTATCTGCCGGTTGTTAATTATGTGCTAACAACCTCAGCTAAAAACAATTAAATTAATGTTAGCATGGGCCGTTGATGCATAAGACTTGTCCATTTAGCTAGCTAGATGCTAACAGCCTATAATCACACTATTCTAAATAACTGCAGTGTTTACTGTAACCTTATCAGTGTGACTGTCAACCAGCTGTCAACACGAAGGAGTGTGAAGAAAGTCACTCAACTTCGCTAGCTATATGAGCAAAACAGGCACCAAAAATGGAGGCAAGCACAAAATGTTAATAATAATAACATGATGCGTGTATATACAACAGGATGATGATTATTTTACAGTAGCTCCAGCAAGCTGTAGTCAGAGGTGGAAGACTACTCCAGTCTTAAAAGTAGCTATACCACATTGTTAAACTACTACTGTAACAATTAAAGTCCTGCATTAAATATGTTACTAAGTAAAAGTACAAAAGTATTAGCATTAAAATATACTACTAGAACCAAAAGTAAACGTAAGTTCCTCTTCATGCAGAATGGCTATATATATATATATATATATATATATATATATATATATATATATATATATATATATATATATATAGATTTTAATGTTGCAGCTGTAAAATTTGGATCTATTTTATTTACTACTAGATGATAACTGCCCATAATCACATTGTAGTCTTACCTAAACAGCTGCAGTGTTGCCTGTAACCTTAGTGTGACTGTCAACACGAAGGAGTGTATGAATAAAAACACTTACCTTCACTGAAACCTGAAGCAAAACAGGCACAAAACATTGAGGCAAGCACAAAATGTTATTTCTAAATCCAGTTATTATTATGATTTAAGTCACTAAATGTATCAAATGAATGTAGTGAAGTTAAAAGTGCATCATTTGCCCCTGAAATGTAATGGTGTAGCTGTTGGTGGGGTTGGGTTAAAAATAAATCCTCTGAGAATCTCTTTTATATCCAAGCAAAGTTGGTTTTGTAACTGAAATGTCCCTAACCTTATTGATATTAAATCTGAATTGTAGCCTACATTATTTTAGTAAATACACTTAGTCATGATCCTCCACTGGCTGTTATGAATATTCAAAAGTCCTTCATAACATGAATGAGTGTCTTGACCTGCACACACTCACATTGAACCACATCCTCAGAATTGATTGATTAGCTAAGATGGCTTTAATAAAATGCATTGTATATTCTGTGTAAATTAGTGCATTCTGGTTAAAGTTAGCAGCATTTTCATAACAATATGTGTCACATATTATGTAGGCTTTGTATATTGACATTCTGGATGGATCAGGTAATGCTCGCACTAGACCTTGAATTTGGCTTGTGAGGCTTGGCAACAGTATAATGACAAAAAATGCTGTTCTGTTTCTTTACTGGCCTAATTTCAAGCCATTTTCCTTTTAAAATCAAATCTACAATGGACAAATGCATTCTGTGATCAGTAGGGCTGGGTATTGCCAATGATTTCCCAATTTGATTCCGATTGACAAGGCCCAGATACAATTATATTTCTAATTCAATATCAATTAGGTTAGGCGCATTTCAGTTACAATACACCAACTTTACTTTGATATAAAAAAGATTCTCTGTAAAAGCAAGAATCAACCCTCAAACATTTTTTATAACACACCAGGTAAAAAAAAGGCATATATTAAAAGATCACTTTTGGGATTTTATTAACTGATAGTAGATCACCTGAACAAAGATTGATTGTAATTGGAAAATAGGTTATTTTAACCCGCCCTAGTGATCCCGTCCCTTCTGAATGTTGCTGTTTTGGTTACTTTACTTTGCAAACGATTTTCAAAAATCGTACAAGGTGCTGAGCCTGAAATTGCATGTTACTGTATTTAACCTTAGATGTCATAGTCAGTCTCATAGTTGGCAGTAGTCTGTCAGCAGATCCATCGTCTTGCCAATCCATACGCAGTTTACTGCTTCCTTCCATGGTTATTTCACTTAAAGTTAAATAGATCAGTGCAGGTGCTCTGTCTTAATGGGGTTTTATTTAAGCTTTAAGATAATAGCCTGCAATTAACATTGATTGCATTAAATATATGAGGGATTTAATCTGTGATTGGTTATATAAAACATTACATCAGTTTTTGTTCAAAAAGGTGTTGATTAAATGTCCACTGCATTTTTTTTAAGATTATTTTTTGGGGCTTTTCCCTTTATTCGATAGTGACAGTGAATAGACTGGAAAGGGGGAGAGAAAGAGGGGGATGACACGCTGGTTGGATTCGAACCCGGGCCGCTGCCAAGGACTCCGCCTACATGGGGCGCACGTTCTTACTGGGTGAGCTTGAGGTCGCCCCAGTATACGCCGTTTCTAAAGCTTGGGCGTTTCATGGACTGTGTCATCGTTGACTTTTGGAAAGATGTCGCATTTATCGAACTTTAAAAAGAGTGAAACAGTTAAACAAATCAACAGTGAAAACACGTTGAACTGTGACATTTCCTTTGATACTTTTCCAGTTAAACCTTTTGCATTTCCCTTTAGAAAAAGACAAAATAAGAGTTTACTTGCAAAAGTCATGTACAAATAATAGTTTTTCTCAATTACATTGTTTTTGTGATTGTTAGAAGCTGAAATCGCAATTATCCAACCATCTTAAGGTACATATTTGATGGGCCGACAGATATTAGAAACACTCGTCAATACGCTCATTAGCTTTATTGTGATCTGTTCTGGCAATAAACATACTACATTTATGGTGCAATCCAGAATAAAGGTTAATGCTGGTGAACGATTATTGCTGATGAATCCTCTGTCATAAAATGGTTGGTTGCTCAGATTATTAAATCTCACTCACACACACACACACACACACACACACACACAGATTTACATCAAATTCTTCCACAAGAGAAAAGTTTTATAAACATATTTGTGTTGGCCCTAATTTTGACCCAAAACACACGCTTTATAGCTGGCGTTCACTCATGTCAAGATAAACAGGCAGCTGAAGCAGAAGGGTTGGCAACAGAGAACCGGTTCTAGTTCGAGTCCATCTGGTGGCAAATTTTTACTTTCTTTAAGAAGATTGCTTGTTGTTTTGACTGATCGATTCTTCAAAGCACAGTTTGGACTTCTTTGACCTGTTATGCACAGGTCAACAACACATGTGAGGTTTTTACAATATGGCAGACTGGAGTTATTGCTCAAAAGTATGGCGTAACTTCACAAATGAGAAAAATAAGGAAACAAAATGTAATCAATGTGCAAACAATTTTGGTACAATTGATAATACTTTGAGTAACATGATAAAGCATTTGTAAACCTTTATTTACACTGAAAGCAGTGGTCTTTTTTGCAGAACACTTATTTACTGCAGCATGGTATACGATTGAAAATCAGACATTTTCAGTCAGCTGACAGTCCTACTCTAAAGGTAAAATATAGATAATGTATTTTCTCCCTTGATATATAATTTACCCTGATTGCCTCATAGATCTACCTTAAGGAGAATGTTTGTTTCTTCATATTGATTCATGGGATTATACCGTGAAGAAGCTGGAAATTATTGATCGCCTCAAACTGAAGATTATTGATTTTTCTATCTTTATGTGGCACTTTGAGAAAAGACAGCATGTAAAAATACAAATTGCTGTCCACAAGCTTGGTGTTAACATTTAATATGATGTGGACTCAATGTTTTCAGGACTGATGGCTCCAGAGTGACATGCCATGGCTTTAATGATCCCCCCGGTGAAACTCAAATGGCTGGAGCACCTAAACAGCTCATGGATCACAGAGGACAGCGAGTCAATAGCCACACGGGAGGGAGTCTCGGTGCTCTACTCAAAGCTGCTGGCCAACAAAGAGGCTGTGCTGCTGCCCCAGCAGGTTCTGTGTCTGAAAGGCCCCCAGCTTCCAGACTTTGAGCGTGAATCCCTCTCTAGCGATGAACAGGAACACTACCTGGATGCTCTACTCAGCAGCCAGTTGGCCTTGGCCAAGATGGTCTGCTCGGACTCTCCCTTTGCTGCTGCCCTGCGCAAACGTGTGCTGGTGCTCCAGCGCATCTTCTACGCACTTTCCAACAAGTACCACGACAAGGGAAAGGTCAAGCAGCAGCAGCACTCTCCAGAGAACAACTTGGGTTCGGCTGATCTGCACTCTGTCAGTGAGCGGCCCCGCTCCAGCACCGATGCCCTCATTGAGATGGGTGTCCGCACGGGCCTCAGCCTTCTTTTTGCTCTCCTGCGCCAAAGCTGGATGATGCCTCCTCCACCAAGTCCTGGTGGAGGTCCTGGGGGCAACATAAACTTGTGTAATGACGTCATTCACACAGCTATTGATGTGGTTAGCTCCCTGCCACCCCTCTCACTGGCCAACGAGAGCAAGATCCCGCCAATGGGCCTGGACTGCCTGGCCCAGGTCACCACTTTTCTGAAGGGGGTGACCATGCCAAACTCTGGGGCGGATATTTTAGGGCGGCGGCTTGCTTCAGAGCTACTGTTAGGGCTGGCTTCCCAGAGAGGGTCCCTGCGCTACTTGCTGGAGTGGATTGAGATGGCCTTGGCTGCATCAGCTGTGGTCAGTGCTATGGAGGAGAATAAGGTGCTACAGAACCAAGAAGGGCTCATCGGCTATGATTGTTTCATGAACATCCTCATGCAGATGAGACGGTCTTTGGTAAGTATCCTAAGCATTACTTACCAGAAAGCAGCAAATGTTTTAACCTCTGCTTACATCAAAGACACAGTAGCCTAGACAGCTTTCATTGCTCTGAGCTGTCAAATTGTCTTAAATTTGTCATGCTCTCTCTATTGTGTATTATTGTTGTTGTTGTTGTTATTATTTATTCAACAAAATAGTTCTTGTCGCTTTGGAAAACTGTGGAAATGAATAAATAACACATTCCTTCATTTAATCCACCTGTGTGCTTTAATTTAGTTCAGGTCATGTATTATGATCTTAAGGTGTGAAAACTGAAACCATTTACTGGACACAGCTCATTGGAGACGATCAGTAAAGCATGATCTGCATTCTGCACCCACCAGAGTTATCGCTTACGTGAATTCTCACGAACCACATATAAACATAATGTCCTACGCTTTCTGACTCATAGAAGTTATTTAAGATTTTTCAAAGATTTTTGGTTCTCTGAATGTACGTTGCGTAGGTTGTTTTTGGTTCCTACCACATATAGTATATATATAGCATTGATTTCTGTATGTGATTGTCTCCTCAGGGCTCCTCAGCAGATCGCAGCCAGTGGAGAGAACCCACACGGACCTCTGATGGCTTGTGCTCACTGTATGAGGCAGCACTCTGTCTTTTTGAAGAAGTAAGAAACCTTAACAGTATTTTACTTTCAGGACTTTCTGTCATTATACTGTATGTACAGCTCAACAAGCCTATTTGTAAGAGAGGTCGCCTTCTTTAAGGTCCTCGTTCAAAACTGTCATTCTTTAAGTTACTAATTAGACAATGTGTGTTTTGTGTGTTGTGCTCACTGTTACTTTACTTGGAAGGATAAGGAGTAGATGTAATGTTGAAGAACATATCAGACACAAGTGATTATTCTAAAGAGAGTAAACGTGTATGGAGCAGTTCTTTAATCGTGTCCTTTTCTTCCAGGTATGTCGAATGGCATCAGACTACTCTCGCACCTGTGTCAGCCCAGACAGCATACAGACCGGTGAAGCACCCGTGGTGTCTGAAACCTGTGAGGTGTACGTGTGGGGCAGTAACAGCAGCCACCAGCTAGTGGAGGGTACACAGGAGAAGATCCTGCAGCCCAAGTTGGCCGCCAGCTTTGCTGACGCACAAACGGTAAGAGAAAACTGTTCACATGTCTTCTGTAGAGCTGTATGTCTGCACATGGTCAGAGATGTGTTAAGAGACATGTTAATATATTGTAGCATCACCCCATAGCATACTGCGTTGTGTGAGAAGTAGTCTTTCACTACAGACAGCCACACAACTTCTCCTCATTTCTCTGCAGATTGAAGCAGGCCAGTACTGCACTTTTGTGATCTCATCGGATGGCTCCGTGAGGGCCTGCGGGAAGGGAAGCTACGGCCGCTTGGGCCTTGGGGACTCTAACAACCAATCAACGCTCAAAAAGCTGACCTTTGAACCCCACCGTGCCATTAAGAAGGTGTCGTCATCCAAAGGCTCGGATGGCCACACGCTGGCATTCACTACAGAGGGTGAGGTGTTCAGCTGGGGTGACGGTGATTATGGCAAGCTGGGTCACGGGAACAGCTCCACACAGAAATACCCCAAACTAATCCAGGGGCCACTACAAGGGAAGGTAGGGTCACACCCAGTATACCTTGACACATGGTATTGTATTTACATGGTATACATTATAGCTTTTGATGTTTTAAATCCAGTAATAAATTTATAGCAGCTGTGAGTAGAGTGTTTTTTTTTTTTTTTAGCTATAATCATCTATTTTTGCAGCAGAAACTTCATGGCGTCAAAATTCTGAAAGAGACTTGTGCTGGTAGATTGCAATACTTATCAGCTGAATATACACATGCAGGTGGTGAATTTTTATGAGTTTCTTTTAGCTGCTTTCTCCTAGGCCAACTGTTTTGAAAATGGACAATTGATGGATGTCTCTTTGCTTGTGCTTTTACTGGCATTAATAAAGTATGATAATGTGTATGGCTTTTGTGTTGTGTCAGGTGGTGGTGTGTGTGTCTGCTGGCTACAGACACAGTGCTGCAGTCAGTGAGGATGGAGAGCTGTACACATGGGGTGAAGGAGATTTTGGAAGATTAGGTAAGTTGCTGAATCACTTAATCCCTAAAATAAATAGGACCTCTTATATGCTGTCACATAGTTCCCAGTATGGCGGCGCTGATTGTCTTGTTTTGGGGCTTTTGGGGTATGGAAGTTTCCATACAGTTTATGATCACTCCACTAAAGGAAGTGTTGCCAGTTTAGATGGTTTAATGTAAAATTTTGCACACAGGTTTCACATTTCAGTTAAAAGAGAATTCCGGTCAATTTCAATATGTAGGTCTGTGTTTTGTAAATGTGGAGGTCTGTCAGTAGAGAGAAAAACGAAACCAATCATTGCTGCCTATACCGTGTTATCCTCCTGCTAGAGTTAGCATCAACAGGCTTAAACAGGGCAAGTTTTAAATGTGTTTTTAGCCTTTAAACATTTTCAAAATGTCAATTAAAATGCTTAAACATGTGCAGTGATTCCTTCTGAGTGAATCTGACTGCTGTAGATGTGAAAGAAATGCATGAAAGTTGTGCTAGTTCAGCTGTGTTTAGTTCCTGTGTTGATACTGCGAGAAGTGCTTCGGGACCGTCTACAAACTACAGCACAGAAAAGAGATAAAACATATTTTCAAAAATAAGCATATGCTTATTTTTTAAAAGTAAGTGCTGTAGTACAACTAGCAGGAGACAAGTTATAATTGAGGTAAGTTTGGAGACACTATCTTATTTAATCATTGATAACCTACAGATTTTTGTTTTATCTCTTTTCTGTGTTGTAGTTTGTAGACGGTCCCTAAGCTCTCTAACTGCCTCTCAACACCAGAACTAAACACAGCTGAATTAGCACAACTTTCATGCATTTCTTTCACATCTACAGCAGTCAGATTCACTGTGTTCACTCAGAAGGATCACACATGGGGGGGCACTTTTAATGACATTTTGAACATGTTTAGAGGCTAAAAACACATTTTAAACTTGCCCTGTTTAAGCCTGTTGGGTGCTAACTCTAGCAGGAGGATAACACGGTGTAGGCAGCACCGATTGTTTTTGTCTCTACTGACAGCACTCCAGATTTACAAGCAACACAGCTACGTGTTGAAATTGACCAGAATTCTCCTTTTAAGGCTGGGACGGTATGGATATTTTTTTAACAGGGTTAAAAGGCAAGAAATTGTACCGCAACCCTCTTATGAGAGTAGCGTAAGTTAGAGCGAAAATGGCAGGGTGCCTTAAGTGAGTGACGTCAGTGCCCTTGTGGTCTTTATCTATTGTCCATACTGCTGGTAAAGTGAACGGCGTTACCCCCAAAAAAACATATGTTGTCAAGAAGCTGAGCAGACAGAGAGCAGAGTTGGCAGTTCGCTAACTTTTTGCTCTTTGTACCAATATAGATAGATAGATAGATAGATATTAGCTACAAGACATGCGTGCAGGCTGAAATTCCACTGTGCCCTTTTATCGGGATAAAGCTATAAACTGAAGGACACTTGAATGGAGTGTTATTATGTGTCATGGAACATTGCACTCCACAACTCGCCAAAGGTCAGATTTGCCCCATTTTTTGATGATATTTTTTGTTTAGAAAACCTTGAATCCATGTAAGACACAATGTCATTAGACAATCCATGTCATGAAAATCACTGAATCCATGTCATTAGACACAACGTGCAAGCAACCCGCAGTACATGACCACGTTAATGTGGTAACTGCCCCAGCCCTAATTTGCTTTACAGAAATAGATTCTTGAGTAAGCTTGCTTGAAGCATTGTTTTTAGTTATTTATTGATAGCTTTCAACAATCTGTTGTATATTTGTTTTATATCAGGATTGACAGGTTTTTAAATCTGTCAGCTTTGTTATTTTACTGCAGGTGTCACCTTCTACAGAATTCATTCTGAATCATAGTTGGGACATTTTCTGGTTAAA